>VXBJ01008408.1:0-27376 GCA_013400055.1 Nycticryphes semicollaris
CACATCTTCCCAGAGGATATTTGAGACAGCAGAACAGACTGTAAATGTATGCTTTGCAGGTATGTGTATCCGTGTGCAGGTACACAAACATGTGACTGTCTTTCCATATAAATCCCCCAATAAAGTAGACATATGGTAATCTCTGAGACTCAGTCACTTTAACTCCCCGGTTTTAATTGGGGGAGTTAAAGTGCCTATTTAGATGCTAAGCACTCCAGGCTGGATCTTTATACCACCTGCAAAATGTCTATCACTCTTCTGGAATAACTGGAATAATAAACATGTTAGAGTCCTAAATTCTAACGAGATTGTTATATAGAGGTCAAATATTAACTAAAAGAAATACATTGTCAGCCAAATGCTTTCAGTTTTTAATGCACCCGACTCAATCCAGACAGCATCTTTTTGCTCCTTGCTCGGTAATTCAATTAAACACAACAAGCTAATGTTACTTAAAAAAATATTATTGCACTGGCAAATACAAAGATAAAAATTGATTTTTCAAGTAAGGCTAGCCCTTGTGATTTGTGATGGCTAAGACCAAATCAAGGCAATTATACACTGAGCCTGTTATTTCTGCAATTAAAAAGCTGACACATAGCTGGTTTGATGGACATATAGTATTGCCAGACCTTTCTTATGGATAATAAATCATTCCTTCTACTAAGCTGCAGAAGAAGCAAGGTTCCTTAAACAAATTTAATTTCTATTGCAGTGATCATTATTGCTGTTATTACTATGATGCCTATATTTTATAATAATAATAATATAACATATTATTGGCCATCTCTATATTAATAGAATCAGAGAATGGTTAGAGTTGGAAGGGCCCTTAAAAATCATTGAGTTCCAACCATGCTGCCATGGGCAGGGACACCTCCCACTAGACCAGGTTGCTCAAAGCCCCAGCCAGTTTGGTCTTAAACACTTCCAAGGATGGGGCATGCAGTTTCTCTCGACAACCTCTTCCAGTGCCTCACCACCCTCACAGTAAAGAGTTCCTTCCTAATATATAATCTAAACCTTCCCTCTTTCAATTTAAAACCATTATCCCTTGTCTTATTGCTACACTTCCTGACAAAGAGTCCCTCTCCAACTCTCCTATAGGCTCCCTTCCAGATACTGGAAGGCTGGTATAAGGTCTCCCTGGAGCCTTCTCTTCTCTATCCTCTGTCCTGGCATCATCCTTGCCAGTGGCTCTGTGAACTAGCCCCATTTCAGCGGCATCTTGGCGCCTGCTATCTGTGCTGCCCATAGGTTGCCCTTCACTTGCTTCCCTTTCCCTCCCCTGCCTCCAGAGTCAGTAGGTCATTTCCATCTGTACTAGTTTGGCATTGCCATGATCCCACCTCCAAAGCCCTGACAGAGGTGTGCCACAGCCTGTCATGCCAGGCAATGCCTACTGCACCAGCACAAATGGATGCGGACAGGGTTCGTCCTCTGACACTGCAGTGGAAACTGAATCTACTGGGAGAGAATAAAAATCTCTACCGATATCTCACAAGAGAAGTGTCTCGAGAATCCTTTTTATTCCTTTTCAGCTGTGGAGTCCCCATTGGCCAGTTGCTAGGTGAAGGTAATTAGCCCTTAACTAACACCAGTTTTTATATATATATGTATATACATGGGTGTATGTATATGTTTTTCACTTGTTCTACTTTTAACTGCTACTCAACTGGAGGCATGTACAATTAGCATGTTTGAGGTATCTCTTTGTCACATAGAATGAAGAAGCAGCCTTTTTACTACACAATTAACTCTTCACTTACCATTTTTTCAGCCCTGCTCCCACCTGAGTTTACTCAGCCCTCACCCTTTAGTGTTTCTCCTTAAAACTCTTCTGCAGAGCCTTTGTGGTAGCCTCAGCATTTCAGACAGGGAGAGCAGTTTGTGGCTGCTCCCCGCCTGCCCCTCCAAGTGCCATTGCTCCTGCTACCTGCTGCCTGCTTCCCAGAGTGACTTACTCCCACTCCTCAACCTTCAGGGCAGGGTCTGAGAAAACCATTGTATTAGAGACAGGATGGACCAGCAAATTTCTGTCTCCTCTTTTTATTATTTTCCTGGGTTTTCTCCCCATTTTCAGCCATATGGCTATAGGACACAAGCCTGGAGCAGGGAGACCCACGAGACCCAGGAGAGTAGGGTGCACCTCAGATGCAGAGGTTATATTGCCCCGTTTGCAGCGAGGAAGGAGCTTGTGCAAGTGAGTCCACATCATGGAGGAAATTCTGCTGTAGGATTTGGGCTTTCCAGAAGCACACAGCTAAAATGTACGGAATGGGAGACTGTACCACCCAGGCCCACTCCCACCTCACACAGTGCCTGCCCCTGGGAGCCCTCAGAGGAGCAATTCCCTGTTTTCTCACAATACCCAATATTCCCCATCATCACCTCCAGTCCAGCCAGCCCACAACCCCATGCCCTTTTAATGGGTGTGGAACTGCATTCAAAACCCACCAGCAGCACAGTGAAGCGGAGCAGTGCCCAGGTGGATGGATCTGCATTCTGTGAGGTGGATCCACCATACAGTCACAGCAGGGGGTACAGCAAAGTACTCCCACTTTGCCTAGTGAATAGGCATGCCATTGAATTTGCTGGTTGTCTTCATTCATTCATTCATTCTGTAGCCCAAGGCCTTATTTATCACCCATGCTATCCTCTGCACTGACTGCGAAGTGCTGATTTTCCTCACAGGCTGGTTTTTATCACCTCACCTGGGATATCAGAGTGCATCGCAAATACTATTTTTTCTACTTTTTTTTCCTCCACGGCGCCCTCGTGTGATGGCAGTCCCTGGGTCTCCCCATCTAACAGCTCGGTGCTGAGGCTCAGGGAAAAAGAAAACGTCCCTCAGACCCTGTGGTAGGTGAGAGGTGGGTTTTGTTGGCAGACGGGAAGGGTGCAGTGCAGCCAGCGTCGGGCTCCACAGTCACAGCAGCAAAACACTGAAGACTGAGGGGTGCTGTGCGAGCGAAAATGAGAGACACACTCTGTCACAGAGGAGGAAAGCTTGTATGAAATGTTATTCCTACAGGCCATGTGTGGCATACTCTGGTAACATCCAGTTAGCCAGAGGATTAGGAGGGGACAGATATTCAGCTGCTTTAAAGTTTCTATTCCTTCTATTCCCAATGAAGGAAATTGTCTTTTAGCAGGCGAATAAGCAGAGGGGCTGCAGAAGGCAATTTCCTTCATTTCACAAAACCTGATCCATTCTGTGGGCAGACTGACCACGTGTGAGTGTCCTGTAGGTCCCATAGCAGCCACATTATAGAGCCTTCATTGTAACAATTGCAAGTAAAGGAGCACCTTTTGATTATTACTGTTCTGTTTGACCATAACTAGTAGCCCACAAAACCAAATCCTTTGAATTTCTACTTAAAAAGTAGTTCAGAAAATCCTAAATGATAGCAAATCTTCTTTCTACTTTTTCCTCCCAAGTAAAAAAAGTATTTCGCTTGTCTCACAATAAGATGTTTTTGATTTGTATCCCTAAACTGTTAGAGTTTGATGAGTCCAAAATGGATTGTTTCCAGGATACAGAAAGAAAAGATTTGAGTTGTTCTGATCTCCAGCAGAAGCAAAGAAAAGACTAAACTTGCTCAAAACAGGAAACCTACCCAAGCTGTAATAATGATAAGGAAGGAGTTGCTCTTTTCTAAGGAATATTCCTGAGCCAAAATCTAACGCATTTTGCAAATGTTGGGAAAGTACTACACCTGAAAGACAGAAGGCCAGTCTTTCTGATGGGTGCTGGCTTCTTACCATTGTACCACTACCAGGCACAAACAACAGATATATTTCTCCTGAACTCATTCTCAGAGACAGTCGTGTAAATAAACCATTTTCAGATCAGTCAGAGATAAGCACTTGAAATGTTAGCCCAAAATGCTGTTTTGGAGGCGATGGTGGGAAGCACCAAACAACTTATAACCAGTGCAACCTATTTTCCCTCTAATACAAGAGGTTGTTAGCATTTGGACAAGGTAGCTACATGACACTAGATGGTGTATTTTCTATTCACAGGACAGAAACATTACTCTGAAAAATGCACACAAGCACATACATATCCCAGTTATTCAAATGGGGCAAAATGTTTTCCTTGTCCATCCTAGATTTTGCATCATGGATGATCTCAAAGGTCCCTTCCAACTTAGACAATTCTATGATTCTATGATTCTACGATTCTATGTGTGTTTACCTGTCTGAAAGATGTGTATTTTATACCCACCCAAAATTAATGCACACTCAGGTGTAGAAACAAACTCTCACACTTTTTACTAGTGACACGTCTTTCCCAATGTTGGTAGACACAAATTGCTGGGATGCCATCAAATGCTTCAGCGCTGTCCCAACCCTTGTTCAGGGCACTTGTGTAGTTTCCCCATTCCCGGTTGATCTGATTGTGTCCCCATGCTAGGACCTATCCTGAGAAGTTTTTCTCAGTGACAAAGACTGCAGCACAGGGGTCACCCCTCCATGTCCATGCAGAATATGGGACAGTCTACCCCAGGACAACCCTTTCCCTTACCTGCTCCTCCCTTGGGGTCTGAAGCCCGGAAAGGTTCCCTTCCTCTCACATGCACTGTAAACCTGGAGTCCTAATTTGAAATTTCAGAGGCTAACTGGACCCCTCCCTTCAGCTGTTCGGGCATGCTGTACTGATGGAAAAGCATTAGCCCATTTTCCAGGGCCTCAGCACAGTTTGGCTCCAACAGTCCTCAGCACAAACTCCTCTGCTCTGACTGTACTAGAGATACGAAATGGATTTTTTTTTTTTTTTCTGCCCGTTTATGTCCAGAAGGATGAACCATCCAGAATTTGTCACTTTGTGCTGCTCTCCTTTAGATGGCACTGTTACCATTTCTAAGACAGACTGCTACTGGTCACTTTGCTGAACAGGGGTAAAACTGGTCCAGGGCTGTCATTATTATCGGGCTGACAAGCTAGATCAGGTCAGGAACGACTCAAGTCAGGGGAAGCTGTTCGTGACATTTGCTTTAAAAAGTTTTCATGGTATTTTCTTCACAGTATCACTGCAGCTCCCGCCAGCCAGTTGTTCACTTTGGAGAATCCCTCACAGCACAAGGTTTGTATTGTCCTGATGAGCATCCAACACTAAGGACAAACTCAACCTACACCTTTTCAGAACAAGTTTGAAGTGATTTCCAAAGTCAACAGGAGTCATGCATGAATATCTGAGGGCCTTAACTAATTAATTTCCTAATTAAATAATAATTAGAAGCCATGCTGTCCACAGGCACTGCAATTATTACTTTTCATAAGTAACTAAATGCTTATGTCAGAATCACTGCTTCAGATTTTTTTGTCCACTGCCTCAGTACTTTGATTGCCCAGGCATTTTCCCTAGATAGCAAGTTGATTTGGCTGTCATTTAATGGTCTGTATTATGTACTGCTAGATGTTGTGCACTTCTTGATGCCTATTAAATATATCTTGTCCATTAAGAACATTTTCAACTGAGACAGAGAGAGGTGATTCCAGGATAAAATTTCAGCAGTGGGCTGGAATAGCCAGAAAAAAATAATCCAACAGAACCCAAAGAAAATGGTCATGCAACTTTATGGCTGCCTCAGCAAATGCTTAAAATCGCAAAACACTCAAAGAAACTGCTGGTGTGGGCCAACACTCTTTACTACATATTGACACTCCCTTTCTTCAGCTAAACATGTCTGCTGGGCCACTTGTATTGATGCTTTCCCCGACTTTGGAAAGAGAATAGAAGTAATATGAGCAAGACAACAGAGCCACGGGCATGGGGAGACTCCTACCTGGGTGCACAACACTGGTCCTTTGGTTGCTTTTAAGACTCAGTCCAGTCCTTGCTGCCTGGGAGAACATTTCCCAACAGAATTCAGCTCCAGTTCAGAGAAAAATCTATGTATTGGGCATTATTTAATGTGGTGTAGGGACAGAGAGACATAATAAAATTAGGCTATGGGTGACCATCAGCCCAAAGAAGCTCCCTAGCACCGAAGCAGGATTGGGCCCTCCGCTGGCCTTGAGGTCTGAGTAGAACTGCCAGTTGGACAAATCTACCCTAAACTTCTCTGAAATAAGGCCCCACCTTTCTCCTGAATGAGTATTATTCCCTTGCCAAACTGCACTTCCACTCAGACCTCAACCAGTTTGCTTGCAGGCTTCTCAGAAACAAACGCACACAATTACTATTATTTTTATAATGAGAAAAGTTTCTCTTTCCATGCTGCCCTAACTCAAAGCCAGCCAATGCAATTTTGCTCAAGCTTTCAAGCAATAATGTCATCTCAGAAAATGTCTACAGATTAGATTGTCGACTGACACTCAAATACTTGGAAGTCTGTGTCTATGTTGCAAGACAACAGACTCCCCAGCTATGCAATTGCTTGAGTAGTCCCAGGTCATCCCACTACATGTAGGCTCCCAACTTAAGCATCAAATTTAAAGTGCAGCAGCCTTAGGCCTCCTTGTAGGCCTCAATCAAGATAGGCAAATGCATCAAGCAGAAATTCAGATCTTTGGTGCTGTAGTCTTCAGAAAGTGTTCACCTGCCTCCATTTACTAAAAGTGGAGCCTAAAGCAACCATAATCCTAGTGTAGGTACCACCTCTGAGTGCCTAATGGGCAACTGTTGGGCTCACTCTGACTATGGGGGGGTGTCTTTGCCATGGAAGAGTCCGTGTTACATGGCTCCCAGCAGTGAGCAGCAAGACACAAGTGTCTTGCACTGTCCTGAACAGTGATATATATACTCCCAGGTGACCAGGCAAGCCCAGAAGGGACGGACACTCAGGCTGAACACAGGTAAATCCAGCAGTGGATCTGAAAAAAATCTACAACTAATCCTGTCCAAACCTGAAGACACGTGAATTCCACAGATATGATATTTTTAACCTCCAAGTCCTCCAGGCACTCAAAGGAGGACTACTGGAACACCCTCCCCGAGGCTGGTCTGGCAGTGGAGAGGAACCGGGAACATGAGGAACAGTTATGCCTGGCCAGGCCTTAGAGAGGACTCTAATAAATTAAGTCTCCTGAGGTTTTCCATTTAGGAGGCATTCTCAGGACGGATCTAACATGCACCAACAGGATGAGAGTAATCTCAAAGCTCAGCTGAAGCAGCTGTTCTCATTTAAAACATATCCAGAGGAGACGGAGGACATATGCCCAACCTTCCACAATTCCTTCAGCAAATTGTGAATGAGGCATGAGATGAAAAATCTCTCCCCAGTGGACAATGCACAGACAAAGCTGAGCAGACACTGATCTGCCCTTTTTTGTTTCCCCTCTGCTTTAATCAAGGACACTCCACAGTCAGCTCCAGGAAAAAAAATAAAGGCAAAAAAGAAAGCTTTACAAATGCCCGTCAGACCCAGAAACATCAAGACTAAAGAAAAATAGAGGGGGAAAATCCTCTGGGAAAGGATTTAAAATATTCAGTACTTTTTTAAAATTCCCTGTTTTTTCAGTTCAGTGAAGCTCCCCCCAGCAACACAGGCTCCTACTTGGGGAAAAGTGTGAACTATATTTGTTCAAAGGTAACCTTTCCCATTAATATAAACAGATAACTGAATAAGGTATTTCAGAACTTGTAAAGACTGAATCTGTGTTTTGGTTTTTTTTTGTTTTCTTTCTTGCATTTAATATTCAAAGTTTACTCTTGTCTCTTCTCTAAGTAGACAAACTTTGGGATATCAAAATATAAAATCAAGGATACTGTCTAAACCTTGGGTCCTACTGCTGGTGATTATCTGCCTGTTTTACAAAGTAGTTGGGACACCAGCTTAACCTGGGATGGTACAAAATACATGGGTGTCAGGTCTGGACCTCAGACCCCAACTAGATTTCCCAGATCACTAAGCAGCTTTTGAAACAAAAAGTACCTAAGAGTCCTTCATAGATACTGCGGTCATCTTTTAAACTTTTCCTTTTTGTCTCTGGTTTAGTGAATAAGTAAGCTTCTCTAATTATTGACTTTTCTTTATGTTCTCTATACCTGCTGAATGTAATCTCCTAAATACTACAGTAATGTTATTGTATGCTATTCTAAATGCTAGGTAATGTTATTCTAACATCATCAGGAAATGGCTCCTCTGTAACAGGTACTACTCTGCCTGATCATGGTGAACAGTAACAGAAGATAAGTACTGCAAAAAAGCAAATTTTTCCTTCATCCAGCACCTGTGTTTGACTAAATGCATGGATGTTATTGCATTTGTTCACAAGTATCAATATCTCAGGTACACTTTCCATTCCAGCAGTAGCAGTTGGGGACTTGGACTTCAAAGTTTTTGCATCTGCTTCACTGCTGAAAGCATCCTGAAACCCCTCTGTGCTTGTGACAAATGCTTCAGTCACAATTCTTCCTCTTCCAAGTTTCTGAACTTAGACTATCAAATACATGGCTTCAAATAATAATCCCCTCCTCATAATAACTGTTGCAAAGAAATGACATGCTTTCCTCCCAAGAACAAAGTTTCAACAACTGTGTATTCATTTGGGAATGTAACTGACGTAACAGCAAAGTATCTTTCCAATGGTAAAAAGTAGTCATTGCACTTACCTGCCTGAAAAAGTGCTGTGTTGTTATAGCAAATACATCAAATCCACAGCTGGCCTTTTTAAGCTCATCTCGAATATTGCTTAATTGCCGGGACTGCTCATCACATTTTTCCTTCAATCTCTGAACGAACTGCTTTTCAGCATCTCGACTCTCTCCTGGTTTGGGGGAGAATCCATTCTTTGGGGTGGCTGGCCTTTGCTTGGGATGCCCTATGAAGGAGAGAAGAAAAGACCATCAGGGTTGGTTACTTTAAATGTATGGACATGACCTTTATATGTTTCTGTGTCCTTTGAGACTCAGTCCTATAAAAGAAAAAAAGGTCTGTAGCATTCACACAGGTCTGTAATGACTTTCAAAAAAAAGCAAGAGCACAGCAAAATATTTTCCCCTAGGGATCAAAGCTCAAAGCTTTGTAACAGACATTTGACCTCAGGCTCTGAGCCTGAAGGTCTGCTATGAGTTGAGGAGAGCTGTCCTAAGAGTGTCTTACTGAGAACAGAGATCATTAGAGGAAGGATTCATCTCACCTGTGTTAGACATCTACAACAGAGGTCTGCATCTTGGCATGTGATGCGGAATCTCCTGGATGGCAGTGAGAGAAATGGACACTTCCAGGTTGAGATTCAATTTATCCTGTTGTGGATGTGGAAAACAGTTGGATGACATTTACACTCTACACATGATTACTTTGGTCACCTGAACCTCAGGCTTGTATGACTTGACAGAGGTGCCAAATTTACTTTGCCTTTGCAGATTTCCTTTTGCCTCCAAATGGGACAATGTGGGGCTGGAGACATCAGTCCTTCCCTGAATACAAACATAGCATGAGTTGCTTGCTATTGGGGATATCACTATTTATTTTTATTAACATCACTGCAGTCTGCCTTGCCAGTTCCCCCTGCTCCCCCCTTTTTAACACTTCTAAACTTTCGGCACAAAAGAGGTACTTGTAGAAATGCCACCAGGTATCATGTAATGTTGACTGGTTACACCACTGGCCCTGCATGGCTGCTCTCGCTGCACTGTTGATCACACCAGAATCACTTTATGGTCTGCCTGTACAAATGGGTCCAGACCAAGTCTGGCTCTGTTGATGTGCTCTGAGTTGCCTTGAAGCAAGCCTGATCCTCTATAAAGGTGTGAAACCACTAGTGTGGCTTGTCTTTAGGATATCACTAAAATGCAGAGCTATATTCACATGAATGGCACAAGAACTAAAGCTTGCTCATGATAGGCTACTTTAGGGAAAGTGAGGCTTCATCATAAATTAAGTTCGCACTCTGCTTGAGTCAACTATCCATTTCTCTGGATATACTGAGTTATGAGAGTGAATCAAGAAGGAGCAATATCCTGGTAGTGTCAGGTCCCTCAAGCCACAGCTTAGACAATCTGTTTTGTCTTTATCTTCTAAGCTTTCTGAGAACTGTCCTGTGCAAACATTTATGGTCAGTTGAGCACACCTTCCACAGCTTACTGATTCTTTTTGCTAGTTTCTCCTCAGCTGATGATTTTTAGCTCGTTCCCGAGTACAGGCCAGGAATCTCTGGTTCTGTTCCTGAGCCACTCCCACTAGTCTCAAGCATTTAGCCAAGGTGCTAGAGCCAGTAAGAGAGAGAAACAAAACAGAGTCAGAAACCTTGTTCCCTTGTGCTACTAGAGATGGTGGACATTGGTCTGGATACAGATGAAAAATGAGTATTTCAGTGTTAGCAAAAAGGGTTAGCTATACAAGAATCTGAAAAAAAATGATATCTTGTGCTTTTATGATCTGGTAGCATACAGATTCTGAAAAATAATAGAAACAATGTCTCCATCCACTCCTCAGCAGTGAATGTAACAGGGGGCAGTATTCTGCCATGGATCCTACTTACTCCTTTCCTAAAAAACAGAAGAAGGGTTTGAGCCAATTTGTGAAGCAGAGCATTGTTTCAGAGGTAATTTTGGCAGATGTGCTTTAGATATTTTAGATCTTTAAGACTGAGGCCTGGGTGTGAAAATAGGTCCCTAGGGAAATTGTACTACATCAGGCAGGAAAGCAGTATGGGTTGCCAGAGCAAAACCCCAGGAATGTATTTCTACTTTTTCAGATCCCCAGCTTGCATGGAGCCACTGGGAAAATATCCTCCAACTTGCTCAACTATGTTCTGGCTCCAGGTTGAGCTTACAGGGATCTAGCTCCAGCAGCAGTACTCTCTTGTATCTCCAAGTATCTCATGCTGCAACTGCAAAAGAGCCACAAGTGCAAAACAGCCTTTGAAACTCTTTGTGCCCATGACTTGTATTTGCAGAGAGGAATACCAGGTTTCATAATGTGTCAAGACAGACTTCATGATGGCAATCCCAAGTGCAAATATAGGTTGGGTGGAGAATGGCTGGAAAGCAGCCCTGAGGGGAAGGTTTGTGTCCAGCTCTGGAGTCCTCAACATAGAATGGACATGGATCTGTTGGAATGGGTCTAACAGAGGGCCACAAAGAGGATCAGAGGGATGGAACACTTCTCCAATGAAGACAGGCTGAGGGAGCTGGGCTTGTTCAGCCTGAAGAAGAAAAGGCTCTGGGGAGAATGTAATAGCAGCCTTACAATACCTGAAGGGAGCCTACAGGAGAGCTGGAGAGGAACTCTTTGTCAGGAAGGTTAGTGACAGGACAAGGGGTAATGGTTTTAAATTGGAAGAGGGGAGATTTAGATTAGATACTAGAAAGAAATTCTTTACTGTGAAGGTGGTAAGACACTGGAACAAGTTGCCTAAGGAAGGTGTGATGTCCCATCCCTGAAAGTGTTCAAGGCCAGGCTGGATGGGGCTTTGAGTAACCTGGTCTAGTGGGAGGTGTCCCTGACCATGGCAGGGGGGCTGGAACTGGATGATCTTTAAGGTCCTTTCCAACTCTAACCATTCTGTGGTTCTATGTGGCAAGACCTAAATAATACAAATACTCTGTCATTGAGAGAGCTCAAACGGCTATTGCCCTCTATCCATTTTCATGTCAGCTAAAGTCTGTACACCTTTTTGTGCAGGAATGATATTTTCTTACAGATTCTTTCATACATTTAAAGGGGCACTTAACTGGGCAGTACCTGTTATCACAAAACAAGAAATCCACAAAAAGCAACAGCCATAAATATCTGTCTCTTTAGCATAATGATCTCGGGTTGTTTAGGCAGCATGGTGATGTTACAACACAAGGCATAGGGAGAAGTGTAGGGGGAAGCCCTTGAAATCAGTCCAGTTTTAATTGAAGCAAAACCCCATCAGGTTGTTTTGTCTTATAGCTTGCTAGGTTTCCTGTTCACTGGAACATTTGAAATTCACATCTCTATGTTGTCCTTGTCGGTATTATAAGCTGTCCTTGTAAATTAAACAGTGCTACCCTCCTTAGGGATAAATCTGAAAGTCTCAGTTCATTTGGGTCTGAAAAGCAGCTTACTAAGCTTATTCTGCCATTGATGTCTCTTTTGTGTTGCTCCACACAAAACAGGGTATATATTAATGATGCTGGCCCTGATCCTAAATGCCCTTTTTGCTGGTGGTGGGACCAGGGGAACAGACCCACTGCATGCTGAAATCACTGAATCCCTTTGATCCACTTCAAAAATCCCAGGTCTTTTTTATCTACCTGAGTGTTTGAACTAAGGAGACATAACAGTTTTATACTCGTAATTAACACAGTCCATGAGGATTTAGGTGGGGAATGCATTTTATTTGCCTTTTAACTGCCCAGTTTCCAACATTTTGTAAGGAAAGTGAGGAAATTACTTTGAGAGGATTGATAACAAGCAATCTGTAGATTGACAGATGTCAGAAAAAGATGAAACTATCCTGTGATGGGGCAGAAGGAGAGCACCTGCATCTATGTACAACTGCACAGATTTCAGGAATGGTATTGCAACAATAGATAAAATTGAAATACCTACAAGACTCTGCATCTCAAAACTCCATTGCAAGTCTTCAGGAGGACTAATCCAAATTCTACAGATCAGATTCAAGACTAAAGACAAAATTATATGGCAGTCAAAAAACAGTGCTGATTAAAAGGGACTGCATGTGAGAAGGCCAGTAATAGAAAGAAAACAGCCTAGAAGCAGCACTCGGAAATCTTAAAGCCTTTTCCATGGCCACATGTAGCCCTGGTGGAGTTGCCTGGGGGACACATGCTCTCCAATCACAAAGTGTAAATGCCACCTGAGTTTTGATCCTGATGGAGGAAATGCTGTGCTAGTGCCTTTTAGCCCCAGCTGCACTCACTGCTTGCCCTGTTTAATGTCTGCCTTGATTATTTTGTGAAATTGTTAAATAGGTGAAAAGATTGTCTGCCTGACCACTTTATTATTGCTGTTGTTATTTCAAAGAATGCTAAAGGCTACTTTAAAAAAAATAAATGAAAGTGAGGTTTATTTTCCTATTTGATCATAGAATCATAGAAACATCAGGATGGAAAGGACCTATAAGCTCATCTAGTCCATCCTCCCTCCTATCACCAATACTACCCACTAAGCTACTAAATCATGCCTCGTAGCACCTCGTCCAGACGCTTCTTGAACACCGCTAGGGACGGTGACTGCACGACCTCCCTGGGCAGGCCATTCCAGTGCCTGACCACTCTTTGGGAGAAAAAGTGTTTCCTGACATCTAATCCAAATCTCCCCTGGTGCAACTTGTGGCCATTCCCTTGAGTCCTAGATATCCTTATACTGATAAACAATTTTAGATTGCCATAATTTCAGACAACTAAGCTGAAGAAATCCTAAATCAGTCTGATGGAGAGCAGGTAGTTACTCAACCTTTCATGAGAATGAAGAAACCTTTGAGGCCTCGTGAACTGGATATGCCAAAAATTTAATCCATGAAAATCCTTAAGTCACTAGTGGAAATGCAGGCCTCCTTGACACAATACAAAGACACAGCATGAATATGCCTAGATTTCATTTTGTTTTCTAACTCTAGTGGAAGGAAATAAGCTGTACTGTAACATGCTGCTACAGCCACAATCAGTGCTGGTGCTTAAACTGGACTCCTGCCGATGCAAACACTGGTGAGATGCTGGTCTGGCACTCTCCGCAACAAATTTTTCTTTGGATCTCTCTTGGTGATCTCACCAGGTGCCAAATAGCCTGAAAATTATATGATTCAGAGGACAGTGTTAAGTTCATCTTTTTACCCTAGTATCTTAGTAAGGAGAAGAATTCCGAGTCTGGTTGGTGCCGGAAATTATTAAATTTAACCTTCCATTTTCTTTATTTTGTTGTTTGGGAAGAAGAATAGGGATTTAGTTTAGTAAACATGAGAAGACTCCTGATGCAAGTTGCAGGAGGTGAAGAGCTGTTCTACATGTTTTATGCTTTACCATTAAATGAAGAAACATGGGGTTCTGCCCCCCTCTCCCCTAATTATAATCCAAATATCATATAGCTGTAGGGATGACATTTAAATTATTTAAGGAGAGCCTGCAAGCACAATTAAATCGGTGGGACCATGCCCACTCATTTCAGAAGCATTTACATCAGCCAAAGGCCAGCCTTACAAAAGCCTTCAGGTAATTTATACTTTTAATAATGTACGTTTTGTAGACATAGATAGATATAATTTTATTTTAGTAAATAAACAAAGGTATTATTTAGAAATGTTAAAACCATGTGTTTGTGCCTGATATTGAGGGGTAGGTTGACAATACCCCAATAGCACTCTGAAGGTTATCTCTATAGATAATCCCATTTTCAATTATGCATAGAAATAGCCCAGGAAATTTAGTGCCTCTGCACAACAGTAAGTGTAGGTTCTGAGTAATTACTATCACTCCAGGTAATTGTCTGAGGTGTCTTTTATTTCACTACATCTGTCTGTTCTCTTTTCATATAAGAAAATCATAATGATTTAAAAAAGAAATGTTCCTGTGCCCTTAAACATGTAATAGCAACAACTCTTTGTTTTGAAGGAGAGATGATTGCACAGTTATAACAAAGAAAACGTAAGTCTATTCAGCTCCCGTATTGGTATGATAAAGTCTGCTGTACTAACAGGCAGCTTAATGAACCTTGAGCACAATCAATCTTCACTTAACAATAGTAGGTCTCAGATTTTAGTCTGTTAACAAGAGATGCAAAGTCGACAAGTTTAAATCTTCCCTGAAACAGTGCTTTTGGTTTCATAAATACCTGGTGAATGGAGCTTGGTGGCTGTTACTGCTGATTTCTTAGGGGATGAGACAGCTGGTCTGTTAGCATCCTGGTCTTTTTGTACTTCTTTCTTCAGACCTGTTTTAGAAAATAAATAAAGGTAGAAAGAAACCCACTTATTAATTCTGTTTGCAGTTGCACAGAACTATGTTACTATGATACATAACAGAATAGCAAAATATAAGTGTTTCACCAGTACACACCCTGGGCTTCACACCGAATGATGCTACGCAGTACCTCCCTATTGGATGCCAACCTGCCCCTTCTGCAAGCATGACTCTGTGCATGTGGCTGAGCTGACATGCATGGCACTAAAGAAGGTCAGAAAGCGGCCTTTCACACTATCTTGGTTCTCCAGCCATCTGACAATGCTGTTAAGGCACAAACAGCTACACAGGTAGCCTGTCCTATCTGTTCTGAGCTCTGTGTTCTGTCTCTTTACCTTGCTGTGTGCATCCTCAGCCAAGGATCTTCTGGGCTGGAGGAGAAGCTAAGCAGGACTGTGCAAAACTGACTTGTTACCTGCAGGGCCCTGCTCTATCCACTTTTTTCCCGGGTTAGGAAACCGCTTTTTCTGGTTACCAGCTTTCATGAGAGGGTCTCATACAGGCAAGAGGCAGGCTTCTGTCAAAGCAGAAGCTGGCAGGATGTGTGCTGGTTGTGCAGGAGAGTGGGTCTCTGCCTGTGCAGTAAAGTCAGGGGAGTCAGAGAGGTGCAGCACATCCAGTGCACAAACCTACAACACACTGTGCCAATGCAGGACACAACAGGGCCATACGACTGTCTTGCTGTCCACAAGGCTGAACCAACACCTGGTCTGTGCTCATCTATGACCCAGACAAGTGCCAGGCTGCCTGTCCATTCTCCTCTTCTCTCCTCTCCTCTCCTCAGCTCTCCAGATAACTCCTGACCACTGCATTTAGCCTTTTCTAATTCCACTAATTTTTCCCACATAGCATTGATGTCCCAGAGCTCTTGGGTTACAATCTCTTAAAACTTTGTGCTAGCTTTTCCTCTTCCTTTAAGTTTTCAGCAGGAGGCAACTCAGTGTCTGTTATTATTCCTCTCACCAGTGGAGCTCTCCAGTTGCAGTCACAGGATGGTTTTGTCAGTAGTCCAAGCTCTGCAGTCACTGACTGCCTCTCATATGAGGGAGTAACAACTTAATCTGAAAGCCAGAGTGGCCACCCAAGATCAGCTTCTCACCCCTCCTGCCCACCCACAACTCCCATCAAAATAGCTGTGGGGATCATGCTGAGTGCAGCAACATGAAAGTCCTGCCCTGCTGGTTTGCCTATGGTGTGACAGTCACAGCCATAGGATTTCATGCAGAAAGCACTCACTAATGAAGTAAGGAGGAAGAGCAAGAAAAATCAAATCGCTGAGACATTAATATATTTTCCTGGTTGTTTTCCCTTTTTACCACGACTGTTTGTTGGGGGTTGTATTTAAACCTACAGGACTGTGTCACAGCCCCTGGATACACAAGAAAAAGAAAGATTTAAGGCAAACCACTTGTCATAAAGGAAAAACAATCTTTGCCTTATTAACTTTCACTTCTCTCATGAGTAAGTTTATGGGCATCTTGTAGGAAAATGTCCCACAGAATCTGAAGTATCTGAAGCAGGAAGAGAAAACCATATTTTTTAGCAGTGTTTAAAGACAGTAGCAGTCAAAAGCTAGCACTATCTTCCATTGTGCTTAATGCAAATGTGATCTGGCTGTTTCAGCAGTGGAGAAAAGTGATAGTTTTATATGGGGATAATAATATTCAGGGACACTTACTGGATGACTAGTTTTCTGCTTTTCCAAAGCCATAGCTACTCACAGCTGCAGTATCAGGCTTATTTTTGATGCATCATTTATGCTTCCACTTCTGTCTGCATTAGGACTTGGGAGCAACAAGCTGCAGAAGCAGCCGTTGCCATGCATCAGAAGATGAGCTTCATGTTTTCTAGCATCTTCTTTCAGCATTCACTTGCTTCTGCAAGGAGCACATGCCCAGGCTCAAGCCCTGTGTCCAACTATTTGCAGGAAGATGTCACAGGAGAAGGTCTAAGACCCTCTGACTCCCTCCCACTCTTCATAGGCACATTGTACCATCAGTCATCAGAGGCTGGTAAAGACTGAACTCTTCTTCATACCTTTACATTAGTCCATCTCTGTTTTCTCTGCTTTTGTAAAATTGGACATGTTGAGGCTACGATTTTCATTTGTGAGCAATACTGTTCATGGAGAAGTGACTGAGGATATAAATTTGTTGTGTCTGCCACCTACTACACTGTACTTTACTGGACAGCAGAACATAAAATATGTTTACGATGCCATTTCATTACTAAGGACCAAGCAAAAGCAACCTGACATGGGAGCTGTGAAACGAAATCAGAGCTAGTTTTATAAGGTAGAGTCTATATGGTTACAGATTTGAGCATTATTTTTTCATAGCAATGAGGCCTTCATTTTTCTCCGGTTTTCAAAATAAAAATGTGGTGCACAAATAGGCCACATACCAAGCTCTTCTATAAATTTCACTATAGCAAATGTCAAACACAAACAACAATAGGGAAAGTATGTTTTCCTTATGCTTCCAGCAGTAACAAGGGGCATATAAATACGTAAGTACTTCTGTTTTTGAGATATTTTCAATGAGGAACACCTGAGGAGTTAGTGCAGTCTCTTAGCCTTAAGCACACAGCAAGGAACAATCCCCCAATTAGAGCTCAGTTGAAAGAAAACAGAGCAAAGAAGCCCATTGAGAACCATCATTCTGCAGAGGGCAAAGTGAGGTCTGTGGAGAGCAGCAAGAGTTATGTGTGGGTGCAGACAGCAGTGCCCATCAGGGATGGCTGCACGGGAGACCCATGCAGAAGGTAGGACGTCAGTAGAGCGAGCCTAAAGCAGGTTGTGAGCAAAGGGGCAAATAGGTATCTTGGTGAGGACAGAAAAGTAGGATTAGTAACAAGGAGGAGGAAACAAGGATGAACACATTTCTTCAGATTGCAAGATTAGGAGAGCTCCTAAAGTCTCGTAAGGATGGCAGTACAACAACTGGGGAAGCAAGGAAGGGCTGTGCAGCAGGGGAAGAGCCACTGCACTATGGCTCTGCTGGGAAGAGGGGGAGGAGAGGACCACATGAAGATAGCAATTATTCGGCTTCTCCTTCACAAGCAGAAAGGTCTTGGTGGCCTCTCTGTGGCTCTTCTCTGCATGGAGGGATTTAGGAATCATGCAGCAGGCGAAAGAAAAAAGGACAGTCTACAGGAGCAAACCGTTATCTTTCTGCTAAGCTCATCACCCACAGGGAAATCTCAGGGGAAGAGCCATCCCTGGCATCAGACCTCAAATAAGAGCTTGTGCTGAATGTTTTTTCTAAAAATGGAGTTTGTTCTTTCTCTTCTCTTTTGAAACAACAGCTGTTAGTTGGTTAAAAGAGAAACACTCAGAAAACATGTTGATTTCAAGAGAAGTTCCCGCAGGGAAAATTAATTTCTAAATGACAAGGGTTTGGCCTTCGAATTTGTCATTTTACAGAAATCTAGAATATCAGGTTTGCAGAAGTCTGTAGGAGAGCGTTGGCATGATGATCAGCATAATGCTATACCACAGGGTATGGCAGAGCAAGAGGTCATACAGTTTGATCTTTTCTACTTCGGAGCGCATTAGAAGTAACTCAAAGATTATAATGTACATAAAAAGTTTGATGCTCCACTAACTCAGGACAAATATTTCAGTTGTTATTACAGGCCTGAATGTGTGTAAAACCTCAAGTAATACTTTGATAATAAAATGTATTTTGAAATGCCAAAAGGTGTGTGAGTACAATGATAAAATAATAAAAAATATGTAAAGCATAATTTAAAAAGGAAATTAAGCACAACAAGTGTCCATTTCTTGAACCTGCACGCTGTTTTGGTTTTGTTCTAAATTTATCTTTTAATATGTGTATTAACTCTGACCTGGGAGAAAATCTACTTCAAACTCTTAGTGTTATTGCCCACAGGCTGAAAATATGGAACTCCAATTAGCCCTGTGCTAAATGCCCATATGTTAGCTTTATTCCTGCTGACTGTGTAACCAAGTCTCTTAGCACTGAGCCTCCCAGGAAAAGGCTTGTGGCACAGCAGGAACCACCACTAACTTCCAGTCTTTCAGGAATAACTTCCAAGGCTCTGCCAGCTCCCTCCACTATGGGAGCTCATGGAGCAAGTAGTCGTCTTTCCAGTAGCCAGGCATCAAAGCCCTGAAACACTGATTCTGATATGAATTTACATTCCATTTAAGGTTACAACTCTCCCAATGCTTCCTCTCTTTAAAAATCTATACTCATGCAAAAATAGATATTTCAGGCCATAAGATAACCAGGAGAATAAATACTTGCTTGTGTTTTCTACTGGTATGGTTACAGCATTTGCTTTTGAAAAATGCATCTGAATGCAGAGTTCTGTAAAGGTATTTACATTTCCTAATTAACATACACAGCCTGCTTCAAACCAAACAGAAGGAGCAAAGGCAAAATCATTAGAAATACAAGGCAAAACACCCCAGACATGTTAAATCACTCAGCAATCACTTGAAAAATACAACAGACAAAAAAACCCCATTGCTCCATCATTGCTGAATGCTAGCCTAGGAAACGGAGCTAAATCTACCTTATCTGAGACTCTTCTCAAGACCTACTGCAGAATCAGTGCTTGTATTTGCCTGTACCTTTCTGAGTCTTTAAAAGCTTGTACGGTGGGATAGGCTTCAATTTGCATTCTCACTTCAAACTGAAAACATGCTAACAAATTATGCATTGAGTATTTATTCCAAAACTAATCCTAACATGCTGTAGACATAATTAACAATTCAATGGGACAGTCTGCATTCATTTGGGTTCCAGATGTTCTCAGACATATTTTATAAGTTAACTAATGCAGTCTGCAAGTTTAAAAAACACCAAGGAAGTGTTTTCAGTTACTCACAGACACAGAGAACCACTTCAAGCTTTCTTCTGCCTTTCCCCTGATACCCACGAGTACTCATGTCCTTGGTGAGCAATGACACATCCATGCATGCCTTGTTTGAGACAAAATGAGCAAGGCTGGAAATATGATGGATTTGGTAAAATAAGAGCAGTCTAATTTTCTCTAGAGGGTCTCTACTTCCTGTGATCTATGAAGTGTTGAAAGACAGAGAATAAATAAGTAGATGTAGAAGAAAGACTACGTGTTTATTGAAGTAGAAACTATTAATGTGTGTGCTCTTCCCTTTGTGTTTATTTCAAATTTATAGTCAATCTGATAAGAAAAAATACGTCTGAAAGGACTTGTCTGAAAGTGGTTGTTTTCTTTCTGTATTAAAGAGAAAAGTCTCTTTATCTTGTATTAAAAAAATAAAGGAAAAAATTAATCTGATAAAAAGAATTGTTCTTTGAACTGAACAGCAGATCTCAGGATAACTCAGAACATCGAATGTTAGTTGCAGAGTTAGAACAACTACCCCTTTTCTTCCTGTCATTTGAGAAG
Organism: Nycticryphes semicollaris; assembly: GCA_013400055.1. Taxonomy (NCBI): domain Eukaryota; kingdom Metazoa; phylum Chordata; class Aves; order Charadriiformes; family Rostratulidae; genus Nycticryphes; species Nycticryphes semicollaris. The sequence goes on from VXBJ01008408.1 coordinate 20,243, forward strand.
GATCCCATGGCATTTTACTGTCGCTTCCTCACAGAGTTGTGCTATGGCCTGTTTCAGAGCGGTTCCCAGGACAGAGTTTGGAAAACTTGCAGGTGAACATCTCCCTTTCACCTGCAGCGTAGTGCTGCATATGCCCATGTTCGGTACAGGAGAAGGTGAATGTAATGTAACCTGCCACTTATTCACTCTTCAGCTTTTAATGGAAAGTGTTACAAAGGGGGAACAAAACGCAGCAGACTCTTCTGCCTCCATCCCTGTTAGAGCACTGGTGCTCACGTTTTCCCCCCTCAGCTGACCTTAGCTCATCCCTCTCCCGCCTGTTGTGTTGTCTGAATTTTAGAGAAGCTGATTAAAAGAAACACTTTTGACACTGCAAGCTTGCTGGTGGGAGCTGTGATAACATTGGCCTCCTATTTTTCATCTTGACTGATTGTATTTATCACCCTGCCCTGTTACTTATGATTTGCTGGTGTTTGTAAAAGCACAGGAACTGATTGTTTTAGTCTTTTGAACAATGTTTTTGATTGTCTTTAATTTAGTGGGCCAAGTAGAAACAAACTGCTCGAATGAATTCTTTGTTGCTGCAGTCATTGCACACAAATTATGAGATTTTTTATGGGGAACAACAGTCCCTTGTCTGTGAAACAAACACTGAATAAGAATAATAACCAAGCTGAAATAGGTATGCCATATACACACACATCCAAATCCCCACAAGAAGGCATAGGGAATATAAAAATCCTGCAGCTCTCTAATTTCATAGAATATTAGGTGCCAAGTCCAGCCTGGAGGACAGAGCTGACGTCTGGAGCAAGAAACAACCTGATATAGTTGACAAAGTCTGCCCATTGCAAGGTGGTCTGGACTAGATGACCTTTAAAGGTCCCTTCCAACCCAAACTACTTTGACTCTGTGATAAGCAACCCAATGTTCAGGAGTTTGGATCAGCACTGCAGGCACAAACAAAGGTGCTCAGAGCTGTATCAATATCCTGAATGTGAACCAAAGTTTGAAAACATGGCAGATTTTAGAGGTACCAAGCTGGATTTTCTGTGGGTTTCTGTGTTCTGGGAGAAGGATGTGGCTGAACAAGACCAGACAGAGATGACACCTTTGAGGAAGCTGTATTACAGGAAGAGAATAAAAACTATTCAGAGCTGGGCAGATGTAAGCCACTTCTCAAATCCTTATACACAATGATCAAGCCTTTTTTTTTTTTCCCGAATTGCATGCGAGCCCTGTTGCTTATATAGTAGCCACATACTCAGCTCCCCAGTACAGATCTACCCTTTAGCTAGACATTTCTGCTCATCAGTTACTCCTCCTGAATGTACAAAGAGGTCACAGCGCTACTAAACAACACGTGTCACAACACTGGCACATTTATTCACCCATAGACCCAAGATGTTTGTGGCACAGATAACTGCATTTCAACTATGTTGGGACAGAACTCTGAAGTCCTCTGGTCCAGCCTTCTGCTCTGAGTGGGTCACACTAGAACAGGGTTTTGTCTGTTTAATCTGTCTAATGATGGAGGATTCATCACCTCTCTAGTCAATCTACTCCATTAGATCACCTTCACAGGTAGTCAAAGAAAACCCAGTCACAGACAAAGCTGGGTATGAGAAGGGAGTTGCAGGAAGAGACTTCAGGCCATACTCATCCTCTTGGGTGGCTACAGGCCTGTGGAGAACATGTCACTCCCAGGCTCAATCTGTGTGAGCGTCCTCTAGAATTGGAAGCCTGGGGCGAGTGAAACCAACACTCCCAGCCAGGAAATAATCTAGGTCTAAAGCAATTTAACTATAATCAACTAATTGCAGCACTGGGTGAATGGATGACTGCTTCTGGACCTAAGCAGGTCTGCCTGCACAGTGCTGTACTTTGTGACCCTCTACACCTGACAGCGCCAGACCAGGAATTGTGCCCATCTGAATCCCTTTTCCATTGCACAACACAGACAGGGTCTTCTTGTTCTTGGATTACTAATATCAACAGTGTGTTATGCTGAGGGGTTTTGTATGCATCCTGAAGGGCTCACCAGGTATACCATGAGCTGCACCATGTCAAACTGAAGTGTTTTGCCCAAATTATGTCAGAATTAGATCCTGGCATGATTTAGGGTCTGAATTGTTCCATGATGAATGCTAAACTCAGGGGTTTGTAAAAAAAAGGGTGGAAGTTGTTAATTTGCTGTCTCTGAATATTGCCTTCTGCAGATATTCCCATGTTTTCAGAGAAATTGAAAACAGAATTTCAGTATGTGTGTGTCTCGAAGATTATGTATTTTATTGACACCTGTAGGAAGATGAAGCTTACAGGTTTATTCAGAGCTGGATCTTAGCTGCAAAGTTCCTGACAGAGAGCTACTTTCACCTGTCTTTAAACAAAGTATGAAACAATAATACAAATGGTAAATATTAGTTAGGTTATTGCTGTTTTTCTCAAAGCAGCTACTATGTTTAAGCGTATTTAAAGGACCTATCTGGGGTTTTTCTATTCAATTATGCTTTTTCCCCCATTTTCCATTTTCTATATGTTGACAGGCAAATGCAAAGGGAGTCTAATAACACATAAAAAGGGCTGTGTGATATACAGAAAATTAATTAAGTGTATTCTTTTCACAGACTAGTCGAAAAGGAATCAGCTGATGTGTTCAAAACAATTTGCATGACAATGATCTTCCACCACTCTTATCCAATGACAGAAATCTTTTTTGATCATCTGAATCACTGCACAGCAGCAGCTATAGGAGTCCATTTTCATTAATTAAACATGATTTATACCCTGTAGTCCAATTTATTTGACAAGCACTTTTAGTAAAATATCAGGAGTATAATCTCTCTTGAGCGGTTGTCTTTTTTTTTTTTTTTTAATGAGAATTTACAGCACTGGTGGTCTTCTCAGGTAACATCTAACACACGAAAGCTTTCATGGGGGTTTTGTTGGCTGTTTTCCAGTCATTCATATAGGTAGATATGCTCTTTTGTGAACTAATTTCCTATTCATACATAGTCAAAACTATGTACATCTCTGATATACAAAGGCAATTCTTCCATCACTTGATATTCTACTCTTCAGAAATATTCTTTATGTTTAAATGACTGCCATCTTCTTTGTGAAATACTTTCTCCCCATCTTACTTTCGTAAAAGATGCTGTATACAATACATACAGTGTCTGTGCACTCTAGCAGTAACAGTGGAGCGCTCTAAGCACTTTAGCAACTGCGATGTCTTGCACAGGAGGTTGGACAGATGCAGTATGTGTTTACAAATGCATACGCAACATAAACCCTATAGCAATTACTACTGAGTAATTTCTGGGAGTATTATACTTAGAATACTTATGATTTCATTCTCCAAATACAAAGAACATATAGAAGGAATCATTCTGGTTTCCCTGCTTTTCAAAAGCTTTACTGTATGACTGACTTCCTTAGTGCTTGCTTGTGGGACATCTGACTTATACTGAATGAGGCTGGTGACTTCTTCCTCAAATGCAAAATTCACCCCTAAGATCATGTTATTGATTCACTTTTTCTTATGGAAACATACACCTTACTCACCAGATGGTGCTTGTTTGTGCTGTAAGTCCTTCCTGCTGGGAGTACGGATTTCCACCCGCCCACATGGAGGGGTACATGGTAGGAAGATGTGCATCTCACTCCCAGCTCCTAATTTCCACCCATGGTAGAGATAGTGCCAGCAGTATTGCTAGACTTGCCCAGCACAGACTGGTAGCCTGACACAATGCTTGTTTTTTCCACTTTGCAGCAGCAAACCTTCTACAGCATCTGTACACACAGACTTTCAGCTTTTCCACAGGACATCCTTTTGGAGACTGGCCTTTTCAGCACAATCATGCACTTTCTCTGCCACGTCTAACACATGGTATCTATCTGCCACAATTTTAAAGGGCTTTTGTTAGATGCCTTTGTTCCCCTGGGGTCAGAAAGCCCAAAGCAATACGAACACTTTACTGACCTTGCTCCACTTGCTTCATTTGATCTGTAGCATCTTCTTTCTGATTTAATAAAGAGTTCGATTTTTAAAAAATGGGTTTGGGCTTTGCCACTTAAAAGATGTGCAAAACTGTTGAAAAGATACGTAGACAGAAGATTTTACATTCTGTAGGGCTCCCTATCATATTGGGATCTACAGACACCATTTCAAGAAGCAGGATTAGACCTGCTAAAACCCCTTGCCTTTATCTTTGCTTTGACTTACTTCAGCCTTTGCTTTGATTTACTTCAGCCTTTGCTTCCATCAGATACTCAGCTTTGTGAAGAACAGTAACAGCGTTTTAATAAAAAAAAATCATTACTTGACCACAGATATATTTGCTGCTACCTTGGTGCAATAAAAAGTAAACCAGAGCATTGGACTAACATGGGGTTTTTTTTGGTTCTGTCAGTTGTGTATAATAGCACTAACTTCCCAGCTGTCACTGTGCAGGATCTGCGTCTGACTGCTTGCATAGAACAGCCAGGTACCCCTACTTTACATGTTTTGCTTCCTTCCAGAATAAACAGGCAATTTTTACCTCACCTGACTGAGTCTCCCTATAAATTCAGTGAGGTGGTGGTAATGGGCTCCACTCACTGCAACAACCAGTCTTTGCTGGTAGAAAGAGAGGTGCCTTGCTGGGAGGAGGGTAGGCAGGTAACTGGAGCCCCTGATCTCCAGAATGGGAAAGAGTAATTTCAACTCTTTTCCAGTAGTGATGGATCTAACACATTCCAGCAATATCCACCCTGGTTCTCTGCTACTGTGGCTTGCATAAGCAAGCAATATGGACAATTCCCATCACATCTCCGGCATGGAAAGGTCATAGTGGGCTGCTGGATTGAAACTTGTCTCCTGTTCATCACACTGACTGCTTTCCTGCTGCAAGAAAGCTGAGGAAATGACAGTGGAGTCAGACTAATGGCCTTGCAATGGGAAGAACAAAACTGACTGCTCTCCAGTGCGAACCTGAGCAGTGCACCTCCTGCACAGGGCACACTCATATGGACCCATGCACCCATAGACACAATGACTGGACACCGCACTCTATACAGCCCGGCGGAAAGTAAATCCAATTGAGTTCCTCTGCTGCCCTGTCTCCATTGGCTCCATTAATTCAGACACAGAGTGGCGTCAACAGCTCTTTGTGGCTCTCGACCCACAAGTTCACTAATGGCCAGCTTGAGGCATGGGCAAAGGACATTCCATTCGTTTGCCCCCATGGAAGCAGGCATACCCCAGGTGACCTGAGAGTCATGCAAAGACAATAACAAATGTTCCGAAGGAAGTTACACCAAGACTGATTAATGACATAGAAAACATCTACTGACAACCTCAGGACAATGAGCAAATGAAGGTTGGTTGGAAAGAAAAAAAAACAGGAGAATTTGTCATAATGATTCAAGTTCTGTATTGACTTTTATTTTTCAGCTTTGTCTCCAGAGGTAATAAGAATCAGCAAAAATTAGTCTTTCTATTTTAGATTAAATAATTTCATAAATTAAAACCCCTAATTAAAAGTCAACATTAGCTTTACACCAGCCTCAGTAATTCTTTTGCTCTTCAGTGTTTATGCCCTGATGTGACTGCAAGCGTCATCCTTTTTCTGAAAAGTTACTGTTTGATCAATATTGTTTCTCATTAAGTTGTAATTTCTGCTCTCCTGTGTGTGTCTGAGATTTGGAACCTGTGCAAACTCAGAGGTGACAGCCTGAACTGTTCAATTAGTTCTGTCTATGCTAGATTTTGCGTGTCCACATTAGCATGATTGCACATCAAGCATCACAGTCCCAGCTCACCACAGTGCCCCACTGAGGAACACTTCATGGCAAGGACTCGCTTGTGTGAGACTGCACAAGTAGCCGAAGACTCAAAATTGCTACTAGTCTTCTTGCCTGTGACAAAAGAACCCCAGAGGCCAGAAAAGCTCCTCTACAGAAACTTGAAATAGCCCTTTAAAGTTTATCACGACAATACCACTAGCTGGAAAAGAAAAGCTGCTTTTGCTGGAGATGTCTCAGGGCAAATCTGATACTAATCAAATCTGCTGTAGCCAGAAATGACATAGGTAGATATCAGAAGAGAGAAAAGGAAGCTCAAAAGAAAAGGGGTGAGGGAGGTGGGAAAGGAAGAATACTTGAAAAGGAAACAAAAAATTGGTATATTTATCCATTTATTCTCTTGTTATATTGATCCATTCCCCAGTTAGTGAGTGCAGATGATGGAAGTAAACAGTTTTCTGACAGTATGACTCAGTCACTCCTCACTGTGCTGGACAAAATGCCACATCTTCCTTCCTTGACTTTTACCTAGCAGGACTACTTAATGCAAATGGTTTCAGCTTCATCTTCCCTGCCAGAATTCCCCAAGCCACTGATTATAGCAGAAGACAATATACATTAGACAGAAAGGCAATGGGACAAACAGGAGCTGGAAGAGGGTAAGGGGAACATTGACCACTATAATCATAGAATCATAGAATCATCTGGGCTGGAAGGAATCTCCAGGGTCATCTAGTCCAACATCTAGTGGGCAGGAAAGTGCTTGAAGCCACCTGGGATGCAAAGATGTCATCTGTAACCAGGGGAGAGGGTGTCTACACCCATGTTTTTAAACTTATTTTATAATTATGACCAATAATCATAGAATCATAGAATGGTCCAGATCAGAAGGGACCTCCAAAGGTCATCTGGTTCGACCTCCCCACAGTCAAAAGGGACACCCCCAACTAGACCAGGCTGCCCAGGGCCTCATCAAGCCTCACCTTGAGTATCTCCAGAGAAGGAGCCTCAATCACCTCCCTAGGCAACCTGTTCCGGTGGTCCACCACCCTCAGAGTAAACAACCTATTCCTAATATCCAACCTAAATCTGCTCTTCTCCAGCTTGAAGCCATTGCCCCTCATCCTGTCACTGCAGGCCTTTGCAAACAGACTCTCCCCACCCTTCCTGTAGGCCCCCTTCAGGTACTGGCAGGATGCTGTTAGGTGTCCCTGGAGCCTCCTCTTCTCCAGGCTGAACAACCCCAGATTCCTGAGCCTGTCCTTGCAGCAAAAGAGCTCCAACCCCCTGATTGTTTTTGTGGCCCTTCTCCGGACCCGCTCCATGAGGTCCATGTCCTTCCTATAT
>VXBJ01008408.1:27392-150495 GCA_013400055.1 Nycticryphes semicollaris
GGCTCCAGAGCTGCACACAGGACTCCAGGTGAGGTCTCACCAGAGCAGAGCAAAGTGGCAGAATCACCTCTCTGGATCTGCTGGCAACGCATCTTTTGATGCAGCCCAGGACATGATTGGCCTTCTGGGCTGCAAGGGCACACAGCCTGCTCGTGTCCAGCTTATTCATATATATAATAATCATATTATAATATGATATAATATAAAATATATATAACCATATTATATATCAAGCACAGTCAATAAGCATATTGACCCCATTTGCAAGTTACAATGAACAGCTCTAACTCATCCATTTGCACCCAAACTTGAGTCTAGTCATTGCCAGCGCTGATTGTGTAATAGATGTTCACCATCCCGAGTACCATCATCTCTCGTCACTGTGTGGGCAGGCAGATGGGCCAGTGTTAGCAGCCCTCAAGGGCAGGCAGCATGGACTGCTCCTTACTCTCTCAGAAGTGGCGAATCCTGCCTGAAAAGATACATCCTTGCCAAGGGGAACCTGGAATTCATACACCATGCCCAAGCACCAGGCTGGGGAAGGGGCAGCATGAAACAAGTGTGAGAAGGAGGCAGTGGAGAGGTGCACATGTTTTTCAACAAAAAAAACCCCCACATTTGGCAGAAAACTCTAAACTTTCCTGTGTGAGATGCTACAAATTATCATGGGGTGATTTGAGAAATAGCTGGATCGAGCTGGAGGAGGACTTAGGTAAGGAAAACAAGACTAGGGTTTTTTTTGTTTGTTTGCTTACCTCTCTCCCTCTCTGAGTGAAAAGACCACAAATTGCTTAAACTTAGAGGGCAATATTCTCCTCTTTGCCAGCATAACTAGCAATGAATTGTCTGCTCAAAGGAATGCTTTAGTCTCTAAAGCAATGTAACATTTTTAAAAAGCTGTTTGGTGAGCACCAATAATATATACAATAAATGTCTAACATGTGTAGTTAGGGAAACTAAATGCCTTCAGCTCCAGACACAGGTCACAATATGAGATTTATAGCTGTGTTGTTGCCTGTGTTTCAAAGAGACTACAGCAAATAGAGTCCAAATCAGCACGTTGGCAATGTGCCCAAGAATGGCAAGAATAATAATAAAAGAAGCAGTAAAATAGCATCATAATAAAGCTTTTGCATTTCTTGGCCTAATGCAGATGATGTTTCAAGTTTGGAGCACTTACCAGCAGGTGCTGTGGCAGTTTTTGGTGCTGGAAGTAAGCTCCTGCGTGGAGTCGCTATGCTGCTCGATACCTGTGTTGTGCTCTTGCTGCCCCCCTTGGGGATGTCTTTAGAAGGTGCAGATGCCTTAGGAGTGGTTTGCTCTTCATTTCCAAAGCTGGAACCTGCAGGAGACCAAATCTGCTCTAATTATAAGTTCATAAAAAATATATGTGAACTGTGGCATACAGACTGAGCTTGTATCAGCAATTATAAACTACAAAGATATATTCTCATTGCAACTTGGGCTAAGTTACATGGACTTTCTCCAATATAAATGATTAAGTTGAAATAAAGGGTTCCCAACAACCTACTTAAATGCTAAGTCTTAACACCTGCTTTTGGGCTATAGCCCCATAATGGTATCTGGCTGCAAGACTCATAAAGAAACCAAGAAATTTCTAAATATCTGGGTGGTCAAATCAGTTTTGGATTTGTAGCTGCTACAGGAGTCACCCTACGCACTCACCCTAATACCTGGAATTTGCTGGTTGTCAGAGTAAGGGGTTTAGTGCTGCAGGACAACAAATTCTCCTACCCATGAGTGATTTCTCACAAACAGTCCCACAGACCACGCTCATACATTTGAGTGATGACAATGTCTCGATATCCAATGATAATAAGATGAAAACCAACAAATCAGCCTTAATTCTCACATCCACTTCAATCACATTCTCATAATTAAGCTTAAATTGCCAAAGTTTCCAGTTTATATTGATCTCTTTCAAAACCTCTAATGTGCTTGGTTTCCTCCTGCATTTGCCATCTAAGGAATAATGACATCCTAGGCTCCTTCTAGACAAAAGGAAATCAGTCTTTTCTTAATATTTGAAGAAAGCAAAGTTGGAGTGTTCTATTTATCTATTGAGTAGAAAGCCTAAGAAGAGCAAAAGATTACTGCATGTGTGGACTGGAACATTTGCAGAAGGACTGAAAAAATGAGTGGAGAGAGTGGCGAGAAATACACAGGATTTCAGAAAATGGTTACAGTTTTTATTTCTATTATTTTAAAAAGATACAATACTATTTAGGTACTGCATGCAGGAAAATGATAACATTATTTTAATAATTGGCAAGTCCAAGTCTCCGGTATTTTTAAGATTTAGGCGTCTTAAATGTGTGCGAGTACAGGAGAGATTTATTTTTTTGCCTTTCTTATTAAAAATCCACTAGGAAAAAAGTGCAGATTGGAAAAGAAAATCCTCTTTTCAGATAAACTAAAAATACACTTTTCAGCTCCAACAAAACAGCATTAAATTTTGCTGTGTCTTTAAGGTTAGAGTCATAGAATCATAGAATCATTCAGGTTGGAAGAGACCCTTGGGATCATCAAGTCCAACCATCAGCCCTACTCTACAAATTCCTCCCCTACACCAAATCTCCCAACACCACAGCTAAACGACTCTTAAATCCATTCAGGGATGGGGACTCAACCACCTCCCTGGGCAGCCTATTCCAGTGTCTGACCACCCTTTCTGTGAAAAATTCTTTCCTAATGTTCAGCCTAAACCTACCTTGTTGCAGCTTGAGGCCATTTCCCCTCATTCTATCGCTAATCACCTGTGAGAAGAGACCAGCACCTACCTCTCTACAATGCCCTTTCAAGTATTTGTAGAGAGCGATGAGATCTCCCCTCAGCCTCCTCTTCCAAGGTTGCTTGCATATAGGTTTTAATTTAAAGAGCGTATCTGCAGTATACCTGAACTTCTACAAACACATTTGACCTGTGTTCAAATAATAAGCCACATCAAAAATTCAAACAAAACAGTCTGTTGTACACTATGCAGGATCAGGGAAACCTGAACATTTGTCATCTTTACACTGCTGTGCACAAAACAACCCCTCAGCACATCATGTTCCTGTTTTATACCCAAACTACACTGATTTTTAACCTGTGTAACAAACATTTTAGATTATGTGCCAAATTATCTGCTGACAAAACACTGCTGACTTCAGTAAAGTCAGGTCAGCAGAATGTCTGGCCCAGCCTGGCCCGGTCTCCCCTGCAGCTGTGCACGAGGACATCTCTACCGGCTGCCAGGGGGATGTCACAGAATATGTGTGCACCTCAGTGTGTCTGCGCTGTGCTCCTGAAGTCACTCCTGAAGTGGTCTCAGAGTGGTGCTCACCCAGTCGGTTTGGGTAGCACCACTTCTAGAATTTTTTTTATTTCCTTGGCTATTTGTTTCAAAGTTTCAATTGTAGAAACACTGGCTTTGAAGAGGAAATTATTCCTATTATTTGCAGAGAAATGTTGTTCAAGTGCTCTTTAATGGAACCCCTTTATTCTCTATTGTGAAATAAACTACAAGGAGAGCATTATAACTCACAAATCTGGCCAAACGGAAGCAATTCCCGCATTGAAGAATGAGGTGTCCAGGGGAGCTACATAACCTCTGATTAAAAAAGAAGTTAAAAAGCTTTTCTAGGTATTGAAGATGAAGCACTGCCAGCTAAAAACACTTCTGCTGTATAAAACACAGCATAAGAGGTCTGCTAATTACAGAAATGAGTGGGTGGGAAAGCTGACAAACATGGCCTTGTCAGGTCCCCTTGAATAAGAAACGCCTGGTGCCTGGAGAGAGCCAGCCATGCACCTCATGCTGTGGCTGGACAAACTTCTTCAGGAGAAAAAAAAACAAAAACAAAAAGTGGCTCAGCTTTCAATCTTAAAATAAGAAATGGACTCAGGGAGACAATCTCCATGGCTGTATGGAGTGTCCGTGAGCACCAGGGTCAGAGAAGGAAGAGGGAGATGAGGTGGTCCTTGCAGCTCTGGAGAAGACTGTGGTGAAGAAAGTATTTCCCTGCAGCTTGCGGAAACGACTATGGTGGAGCACATACCCACACTCCAGCATGTGGAGGACTCTGCACTGGGGCAGCTGGACATGCCCTGAAGGAAGCTGCAGCCCATGGAGAGCACTTGCAGGAGCAGGGTCCTGGTGGGAGCTGTGGCCCCTGAAGCACACGCAGGAGCAGGTTTATCCTGAGGGACTGCAGCCTGTGGGAAGGACCCACCCCTGGGGCAGGGAAAAATGTGAGAAGGAGGAAGTGGCAGAGAGGAACTACTGTGGACTGACTGCAATGCCCATTCCTCATCCCCGCTGTGCTGCTCAGTGGGGAGGAGGGATGGAGATGGGGTGTAGGAGATAGAGAAGTTGGAAAGGAAGTAATTAAGTTCAGCCTGGGAAAAAGGGGTGTGGGGGAAGCTGTTTTGGTCTTTGTTTCTTACCATACTATTCTAATTGGAAGTATATTTAATAATTTTCCTCAAGTCAAATCTGTTTTGTCTGTGACAGTAAATGCTCAGTGAACTCCCAGTCTTTATCTCTACCCATGAGCTTTTTCATTTTATTTTCTTCCCCATCCTGTTCAAGAGAGGTAGTGAGAGAGCACCCGGGTGGGCGCCTGGCAGCCAGTCGAAGTCAACTCATCACAATAACAAAATCAATATATCCGGGATTTTCTGAGATAAGGATGATGTTTAACATAGGAGATAGTATCTCCCACTTTGCTGTTTGCTCAGAGATGAAGTTTAGAAAGAGACAGAGGGCACAACAACATGTGTATGTATAATATGCCCCAAAAGACAAATGTTTGCTGCTTCCATGGATATCATTGAGGCAGAGTCTAGTTCCGCAGGAGCAGGGCAAGATGAGCTCCACTTTGCTACACATGGTGCTGGATTCCACTTTTCTTTTCAAACATAATTCAAAGAAGAAATTAAATTTAAGATCCAAGTAAATGCATATTCCTCATTACCTAAGAGGAAAAATGAAGGAAGAATTCACCTCTTGGAGGAAAATAAGTTTATTCATCACATGGTACTTGTCACTCCATCATGCCTTCCACTATTATCTGCAGCAGGTGAGTCAGTATCATCTACCCTCCCAGAACATCAGTTCTTATTTTTCAGTAAAAGCCTGTACAGGAGCACCAGATGTGCAGTGTGCGAACAGTTTCTAGGTGATCACATCCCCTGTTGTATTCTACCTCTTCTGCCCTACTCCTCTACTTTGGCTTTTTATCTAAACCAGAGGAGACTCCTTGCTTGCCTTTGAAGCACCCGGCAAGTAATTTGGGTGCTCCTACATAAAACACCCCGTATTTTTGCAGATTCTGTGCTCTGCGGAGCAGCACTGCTGACTTTGCAGTAGAGTATTTAACAGACTATTAACGATCCACTGGAGCTAAAGGCCTTCAGCCTCAATTTATCATCTCCTCATTAGGAGCCCCAAGGAATCCACTCTTCTGCTTGTGAAAAAAATACAGGGAATAAGAAACAGCATTTGAAGACTTGCAATTACTTTGGAGAGTCTCAGCTGCACCCACTTATCCACTACTCTGTTATGCCAGTAAAGACACGCGAAAGTCAGGGCTGGCAACATATTGTAGGCTGCATGTTCAAAGAAAACCATGACCAAAATCCCACTGGCTCCCAGATGTCTTGAGGTACCCTCTCTCCACATCTGCCACTGTACTCTTCACCATCTGGCCCTGCCCTGCAGCAGCTCATTTCAAGGGCTCCTCACTCTCGGAAGAGGGAGGCTGTCTTGCATGTGTTACTAGAAGTTTGTGTCTCTTGTATGTGTTCCTTTTCTAGAATTTATAGAATTTCTAAAAAAGGGTGGAACAGGTTAAAAAAGCCACAGGAGCACGAGTGGAGGGAATTCAGCATTTGATGAGAAATTAATTAAGACATGTTGTATAACAGGTCTTGATCTGAGAGGAGACAGCGATAGGAACGGCTGTGTTCTGGAGTCCCACAGCCACAGATTTCCCTGCTGCACTCAAGGGCAGTAAATTTTCCTTTTACTGGAGAAATCGAGTCCTTTCTAGAAAAATAGCTTGGCTGACAATGCCCACGGGTCTCTGTTTTGCTGAGAAACAGACCCCAAAAGAGCATTAAAGCACGAGTTCAGCTGCTCCTACAACTCCCTGTCTCGTGAGCTGCTACGTGAAACCTATCGGAGTGAGTTTCCAGCTCTTCATAGCAGGTCAAGCATTCGCTGTGCTGGCATGGCTTGGAGCAGTGAGCTCCCCAACACAGCTGTAATCACAGCGAGACACTGGGAACGTGCTGGCATCGTGAACTGGCATGTGAACCAGCTGAAGCACAAGCATTTACCCAGGGTAACCACAAGGCCATCCCATCTTAAAGATCCTCACACACTACTTGACACCAAGGTTAGTGACAATGAAGGTGTCTAGTCGTTGCAGCAGCGAGCCCACTTAGCTTTTGTAAAGTGCTTTCCAGTCAGGGAATTCAATAAGCTTTACAAATAAGGAAGGAGTTGAGCTGCTTTCCAAACTCACACAGCAAGGGAATAGCAGAGACAAACTGAGGGGGCGAGCAGGAAAACATGATGACTAATGAGGCTGGAATGACTTTTTTCACCTGTAAAACATTGGGATTATTCCTCTGGGTTTTACTAGGCTGCACTTTTGTACCTCAGGTTTTGAGCATAAAATGAAACTTAAAATTACTGCCATGGACAATGATCTGATAAGGAAAGTACCTAAACTAGACACACTTTTCACTGAATTGGAACATTTACCCATCCTTTAATTAACATCCACTCTTTATTTCTGTTTTTTTTTTTAACCTGTAAAGTGCTAATTTGTTTTTATAGATTGATTACAAGATAGGCAACCTGCCATCTGAGCTTTTTATTTCACTATTTTAAGGGCTACTGTTTTAATGTCCAACACAGTATATTGCAATATAACGTTTTGCAGTGTGATTATCAAGAAACACAGTTGAACGTGCAGCTCTGCAGCTGTGGTACAGTGACCAAGTGGTACGGTGTGATCATTAGTCAGACCTTAGGGGTTACCACGTTACTACAATTTTATGATAGTAGACGAGATTATTTGGTTTTTTGTCTTTGATGAGAGCCAGTGTCTTGTATTTCGCGATACACAAGGCCCAATGTGCAGTGGATCAGGGACAAGCTGGTGACACATTTATTTTCTGCCTAGAACAATAAGAGGCGTAAGGTTTGATGTTCACACAATGCTTAAAGCTGGCTGGTTTACCTCAACAAAAGTATTTGAGCAATAACATTCCTCAACATTTTTATTTGTGTGGGCCCATGTGTCTTTATAAAGGCTGATTATTCTGAACTCTTAGCATTCGAACAGATACATTAATTTTGAGCCTAATAACTTCCACCAAAATAAGGAGCCAAATTTAAAGCACCTGTAAGTGCTGGAGTCAGGTCTCTGAACTTTAGATGGGTTTGGGTCTCTGCACTGCAGATGGCTACCTCTGAGACTGCCCAGGGCGGGAATTTGGAGCTGTCATTGAAGACCAATGACAGCTATGTGATCAGTCATGGCTTTTGTACTCTACCACTTACATCTGTAAGAGATTGCTGCATGTCCATCCTTCTTCCCATGCCCTTCACTCCTAAAACCGAGCACCTTTCTCCTATGACACCTGCTGTCAAATGCTTTTGGCCTCTCAGATCTGGCCACACAGATAGCTGTGTGTGCTCACAGCCTGTGGAAAAGGAGGCCATTTAGCGTAGCTTCACCCGCAACAAAGCAGATTTAAGAGAAGTGGAACTGTTTTGCCTTTGACAAGTATTAGAGCGTGACCACGGACAATGCATGGGGCTCTGCTGACAGGTAATCCCTTGTCATGTCTTGGTAACTACACTGTATATTCCTCATCTTGTTCTAAAAATTTGGCTCTGGTTTTACTTTTAGCCAGGTTATAATTTGAACCTAATTAGTCCCACCTCCATTCATCAAGCCATGTTTGAAGAGTCTGCTGTTTGTAATGATGATGAAAGGGAAAAAATTTTGGAAGAGGAGTATTTTGACTTAAGTTAGTCAGCTAAAAGTTATATTTACATGAATAAATATTTAGCTTAAATTTTGTTCTTCCACCATAAATATGTACAATTTTTCATGGGAAAGAAGGCAAAAGAATAACATTTTTGTTGCCTGCAGGAGGCGTGGCGACCTGGTTCAGGAACGGCACGTTGGCCAACCCCAGGCTGCTCAGTCCATTAGCATGCTGACACTAATGTGGTGGACAGCAAAATGGTGTTTATTGTCGGACGGCATGGCATTATATAGCCTGGGTTTACAACGTCACTTCCGTCTGCTTACATCATGAACTAAACGCTAAACGCTATTGGTTATGAGGAGAGAGGCCCTATCTTTCTGTACATCACGAGATCTTCCAGTCGCCAGATCCTAACCAGCAACTGATTCATGTGGATCAAACCCTACAGCTGCCAGTATGCAAGAAAGTTAAAGTCAAATTTTATGACACTTCCGTAATTAATTCAGTATAAACAAACAAAGCTGATAATCTAATTCTGTATATTCACATTCAATTGAAACTCCTTCCTTTACATGTTTTACTGGTTTTCATGACTCACGGTTTTTGAAATCTAGATTAATTTTTGTGGCACAGACCCACCTTTAGTGTCCTTCATACATAATAGATAGTAGAAATATAACCTTCTGCTGATTTATCTTGTGTCAATACTAACTTATTCATCTCACCTCACCAATTAAAATACACATTTTAGGATCCAGCTAAATGGATTTCTTACTTGAGTGGAGTTACATGCTGCTCCCTACTGAGGTATTACCGGTTTCCTTGCGCAAGGTGAACATTTCACCACAAAGTAAAATTTCTGTACATGTTAGTGGGAGTTGCAGACAACTTGCTGGCTATGCCACACTTTGGAATCACATAACACAATTTATTTGGGGTCTTGTGAAATGTTACAACTCTGCCAGGCAAGGTGAGCATTTCATTACATAAATAAATTTCACTGTATGTTGGTGGTAGCTTTGCGGTACACTGGCAGATTGTACAGCTGCTTGACTAGCTGAGCTCATTTGTATAGCTGGCTAATTAAAGCCCCATAGGGTATAGAGTGAAGACAGCATAGTATTTTGCTGATCAATCATAATGCTTGTCAGAAAGGGTAACGTAAGGCTATTGGAATCTTGCCAAAGATACCTGGACTTTGCAGACATTTTAAATTGGGCTTGAGACACCACTGCGTTATCAACCTTCTGAAAGGGCCATTGTTTGGCACAACTTGGAGCTGAATTGTCAAAGGTCATTCATAACCAAATCTTCCCTGCAAACTTTCCTCTTTCAGTGTATGAGACTGACCACGGTGGTGAGAAACATCCCACATCATGAATACATTGCTGAAGTGTCTTGTACCCTGAGGTACCCTGAGGAGCTGAGGCGGTAGGACTACATATGGGGGAAATGTTTGCTTCCCTAACCAAGAGGAGAGAAACACAACAGCTCTAAGCTTCTCCCAGACACACGGATCAAGATTTCTAACAGATCAGATCAGAATCACTTGATATTATTGTATAATTGCTGAACTCTATCGATTAGTTGTAGGAAAGGCTGGTTCTTAACACCTGAGGTACACTTGAAGGCAAGCAAGTACTCATAGTGCTTTTGGGAGCTCTACCTGCTGACACATGTTAAGAAGAACATATATCAGTTAAACATTTAAATTCCTCTCAACAGGCTCATTTGGGGAGAGAAAATAAGCAGCCATATATAAGCAACAGATTTTTAAAAATCCCATGTTCAGTAAATTTACTGAAATGAACTTTTATTGAAGGCTGTATTTGTAAGAAATACTGTATTTGATCCAGTGAGGGGAACTGAAGTGTTGTCTTCAATGTAAGCCAAGTTTGGCTTGGAATGAGAGCTTTAGGAAAAATGCTATTCTCTGTACTAAGCAAAAAGCACATGAAATAAAACAGGAGTAAAGTTTTACTTCAGGTATTTGTCTGGCAGTCATATACTGTCTTACAGGGGCGATGGATGAATACAAGTCCAAGGGCCACTTCTCCCCCTTGCTTCCCAGCAGAGTAGTTCTCCACACTACAACAATTCCCAGGCACTGTAGAGCTGTCAAAGTAACAGAAATCATCAACAGCATTTTTGCCAAGGACACATCTATGTTCCAATGCCCTTAGCTGCCAGAATAGCCCCTGGGATCGCTAGCGGTTGGCCAAAAGTGAGAACAACCAGAAAGAAGATAGAGATAACATCCATTTTCTATTAGTACTAAAGCACTAATGACATATATCAACCTACTTAGGGGAGAATTTTCCTGGGTAGGAAGATTTTGGTGTTCTTGGGCAGTACTTCAGTCAGCATCCACATTTCTAGAAACACCAGTTTTGTAACATGATTTGTGCTCATGACCATCTGCTCCAATGGCACCATGCCTACTTCTGGACTGGCATGCCAGTTTTAACAGGGCACAGGCACCCATGAAAGATAGGATTAGAAATGACATCTGCTCTGCAAGAAGTTTATCCTGATGGCAAGAAGTGCCAAATTAGAGCCACATGCCTAATGACATCTGTTGACACTTAAAGCATTATATAATCAAAAAATGCCCCTGTCCTGAAATTACGTCTTCTAATTTGCTTGAACACTGGCTTGGAGTGCCATATTTAGACACTTAAAGGGATATAATAATTGGTAAAAGTGTTAACGACATTCCAATGGTGTTAATAAATTTCCATTAGTTTTAGCAATCCATACTGGATGTCACAGCTCACCAGACTAGGAGAGGTTAAGCAATGTCCTACCAATTGTCAGTGGTTAAGGTCTGGTAGCATTGAGTCCTACTCCTCCCTGCCAAGCCACAATAACGTGTGTGCTACAGTTTATGTGGAATTATGCTAGATCAAAGAACTAGTAAATGTGTCTGCCCCCTTCCTTGGCATAACAATGACTTCAGAGCATGCAATATGAGCTAAGGAGTAGAGATGTCATACTGAAACTTCAAGGATGGAGGAGCCCTAGAGAGTCTCCAGTTACTAATTAATTGCATTTTATGAGTTCGAATCCTCACAGATCCTCAAAGCTGCTTAGGAACCTAACTCCTATTTCATTTCACATGCAAATTCAACTCACACTACTAATTCTTAATCGCCATCCTAGCCCTGAAGGAGTTTCAAACAACAGATGTCTCCATTTTAGAATATGAAGGATGCAAGCAGCTGAGCAGAACCTCCCATGAATTCTGAGCAGCACTTTGTCTGGAGGAGAAAGGTGGTGAAAAGCACCTAAGCTGCACTGTTCTTTGGAGATATTCAGGGAATCATCTGAGGTGTTCAGAGCAGCCATTCACTGTGCTCAGATCATGTTCATCCTCTTGAATAACATGCCTTTCAAGAAAAAAAAAAACAAAACCTATCTTTTATAGAATAGCTTAGGTTAGCCTGGCTGACTGGGGCTTCACCTGAGCCTCCTTCTCCCGCACCTCTGGTTGAGGGGTCTGGAGCACAGGTCTTATGAGGAATGGCTGAGGGAGCTGGGATTGTTTAGTCTGGAGAAGAGGAGGCTCAGAAGAGACCTCATCGCACTCTACAACTTCCTGAAGGGAGATTGTGTAGAGGAGGGTGTTGGCCTCTTCTCTCAGATAACTAATGATAGGACTCTAGGGAATGGCCACAAGTTGCACCAGATGAGATTGAAATTAGATGTCAGGAAAGACTTTTTCTCCCAAAGAGTGGTCAGGCACTGGAATTGCCTGCCCAGGGAGGTGGTGGAGTCACCATCCCTGGTGGTGTTCAAGAAGCGTCTGGACAAGGTGCTACAATACATGATTTAGTAGCTTAGTGGGTAGTATTGGTGATAGGAGGATGGTTGGACTAGATGAGCTTGTAGATCCTTTCCATCCTGGTGTTTCTATGATTCTATGATTCTATGACATCAGACCCATCAGGTACAACTATTCATCCTGCTGGAGTTGAGCCACCAGCAGACAAGGAAAGATGCAGAGGTGCCCTTGTCACTCTTGTCCAAGAAACTGCCTAAATCTCAAAAAATCACTCCCACATCTCTTAGAAAGTGATGTGTGAAACACAATGTTTACCACTCTCCATGCCTAGAACAGCCAGAGTTTCCACAGTGGGCACACACTTCTGCCCCTTCCAGCCCTGGTGTGTCTTCTACAGTGAGGATAAGTGCAAGTGAGAGTTGCAGGACCATTAGAGGTTTCCAACTATTTTTGATGTGACTGATTTTTTTTGACTGGAATTTTTCCTATCGGTGGTATGGACTTTTTGAGAAATGCCATGTATTTATTTCTATATAGCATATGAGAATCTGCTTTTTCCAGTTAAGTCTTACAAACTCCTTTGCAAGTAACACACAACATGCACCATACTGCTGTGTTGGATTCTGTCTAGATTTTTGTTTTGTGGCTATTTTAGATGTTATACGGGAAAAAAAAAAACTATAGAAAAATAAAAAACTGATTAAAAATTTGTTGTTTAGTCCAAAGTTTCAAGTCAGGAAACATGTTTCAGTGGAAAACTTTATTTTTCCACATCCACTGACTATATTGTCTTTAAAGACACCAAAAACAAGCTTGGCTTGTAGAATTCTGCTGATTAAATGATGTTTTCCTAACCAGTTTGATCAAACTAAGTTTTGTTTTAATAAATATTGTCAGTTATGAGAAGCCTGGAAGTAAAAGTGCAGTTCAAAAACACCTGGAGAGAGAAACCCACAAGCAAACCAGATGTTTATCATAAATGGCATTATCCATAGAGAGTAAGCATAAATTTTCAATGTGACCCATTAAAAATTTTCCTCATCTCTTGCTTACTAAAAACAGTACCTTTAGTAGGTTATTTGGAGCAAAATTCAGCTATTTTACAATGAGCTTATTTTACAATTAGCAATACTAAATGCTGTGACCCAGTGACCCAGTTAAATAAGTTTAACAAAGTGCTTTAGCTATAATTAAATTCCTATGAACTGAAATAATCTAAAACTAAATCTAAAGTTGGCTCATAATATTTTGCAGAGAACAAAAGCTTAATTGCATTTATTTGATGATCTTAAAGGTCTTTTCCAACCTAGATATTTCTATGATTCTATGAAAATGAAAGCTCTTAAAAGTATATAAAATCAAAATCCTGTTGAAACCCACAGATGTTAAATAGAGGAGGTAGGTTCTTAAATCCTGACAGTGTCATTATAGAACATATTATTTAACTTTCCTACTTCATAAAGTATCACACATTTTGTTCATTTGGTCTTTTTACAGTGTATTTGCCCCTTCCTATTGGAATTTAACTGACTGGTAGTAACAGTATTCAAGTGAGTAGCTTCTCTTTATTACAATAAGAGCTACTAATAAGTAATAAAATGTAAGACCATTTAATCGGAGCATGCAGAAGTGAATTCCACAGTGTTACAATGGCAGACCCCAGAGTGGAACAGTGACACCACATACAACCAGCCCCTAGGGAGTCCCAGCCACCAGGAGCACCATAAGCAGGGTGTGCAAATACTTCTCAGGCACCTAGCAGCAGACCAAACCAATGAGCAAGATTCACAAGGAGAAACAGCACCAGCACCACGTACTAAAAGCCCCAAAAGGAAGTGGAGAGTGCTAGTAGTGGGTGACTCTCTGCTTGCCAGGAGACGAGGTCTGGGATGTTACGGGGAGACAGTCACAACTGGTTGAAAGCAGACTACTATCCCCTGCTTCTTTTCCATGAAATAGGAATAATGAATGAAGAATGTCAATTTCCAATGCCAGGCTTAAAATAAAGACTATATGCCACCACTTGCACAATTATAATATAAATGATGGCATTACAATACCATTTATCGTGCAGCCATATATTTCTTGCTGGGTTTGTAAATGAGAATGATACCAGTCTGATTACCCAGAATATGGAAATCTATTATTCAGAGAGCAAACACAGCCTGGGCAGCCAGGAGTGAAATTCCATGTCTGATCAGCTCCCAGCAACATTGCCACGTGTCCTGGATTCAAGGATTCTTCTCCAAGCAAATGGCTTTTGTGGGCAGGAGCCATGTTACACCATGTCAGCACTTTACATCATGGCATCTGATATGTTTATATGGATGTTACAGTTACTCTGAAATCAAAGGCTGCTGAACTGAAAATACTTTAATATGCCAGAGGCAATTTGTGTGTGGCATTCTTACTTCCAGAGGCAAATGAAAACATCCAAGGACACTGGCAATAACATCACAGTTTCCTGGACTAGCACTGGTTGCTTGGATTGAAATTATACAAATTATAAAAAGGGCATTAATCCATTCCTGGACTGCTGTGTCAGTGGTCAAATGGCTGCCACTTGACTGCAACTTCCATTTTGACATACCATAGTGACAAGCAGGCAGAAACTTTTCTAGGACTGGACTGCTACTAAAATGGCAAATAAATTTGATAAAGGAAATTACGTTCTAAAAAACATATTTGTACATAAAACGCTCCCCTGGTCTATTCCAACAAGCATTTGGTCCCAGTAATTTTATGATTCTTCTTTTTTAAGCCAGTAAATCCAGCCCTTGTCAACACTCCTAAGTGGAGCACCATTACTCTTTTATGTCAGAAAAGTACTTAAAGGCCTCTCTGAAAATAGCTTGGATGGTGCTTTAGTCACAACAGTGAGTTAACTACTTAGGACATTGAAAGGCACAGACAGTCAAGCAAGCACCACTCACACAACCTAGAAGATCCCTTATCCAGGGGGAAAAAAATAAAGACATTTTTCAAAACTTCAGATTCAGTAGGAGAACAGGCTCATGATTTATAATGAAATTAGGATGCATATCATCATCCTTTTCCAACAGTACTCGGGAAACCACCGTAAAGAAGCACAATGAAAACATGTTTCAATGGATAGAATCATAGAATTGTCTACGTTGGAAGGGACCTTTCAGATCATTGAGTCCAACCATCAACCTAACACTGAAAAAAACATTACTAAACCATGTCTCTAAGCACCACGTCTATCTGACTTTTAAATACCTCCAGGGATGACAATTCCACTACTTCCCTGGGCAGCCTGTTCCAATGCTTGGTAACTCTTCCAGTGTAGAAGGTTTTCCTAATATCCAATCTAAATCTCCCCTGGTGCAAGTTGAGGCCATTTCCTCTTATCCTGTCACTTGTTACTTGGGAGAAGAGACTGACTCCCAACTCTCTACAACCTCCTTTCAGGTAGCTGTAGAGAGCGATAAGGTCTTCTGTACAGTTTGGATACACAAACTGCCCTCAATCAAGGCCTTCCAATGATGCCAATGGAAAATGCATGTCCCACCTAGCCTTTACATGACAAGCAAAACTATATGAGCTGTGTATGGCTTGAAGGCTACGTGTCCTGTAGATAACAAAGTTTGCTTCATTGTAGGTGCCCAGGAAAAATATTCAGTAGTTCAAAAGACACATTCTCTTGCTTCTATATGTGTTTGCCCCTGCCATGCCACAGCTGTGCAACTGTGCATCCAGTCAGAAGGAGAGGGGAAGGGTGAGCACATACCACCTGGACATCCCTACGGACCCATAACTGATCACCCTTCCACGTCCTTTCCAACAGCCTCTGCTTATAATATCTGCTAGCAGCCCCACGAGCAGGAGGTGACACATCATCCTCTCTGAAGGGACAAACTTCACAAGAGTGAACATGGCTGTGTAGATTGGGCCAACTTGCACCTAGCCTGACTGGGATATCTAACACGTATTGACCACATGTTCCTGCAAGGCCATTCCACCTCCATCAAGACGACATGCAATGCCCCTTGGAGCTGGCTGTTTAAAAGTAACTACCAGACTTTACAAAAATCTGAATGACAAAAGTATTGAAGTTTTGCCATGACAAATACTTAGCCATAAAGCACCCAACCAATACTATCTAAAAACAAGTGGGATACTCTCCTTTGGTGTTGCTTGGTATCAGCAACACACAGCAGAGTTGAAAACCCTGAGGGTCCCTGCCTACAGAGCCCATGGCCAGGATGTGAAGGATTCAGGTAATTTCAAACCAGGCAATGAAATGGAAAGTAAGATTGAATGATGGTTGTGAATTGTGACTCTTTGTGTGTTCTGCACAGTTACATCCACAAGGACCCATTGGGACCATTCAGTGCTTTTAAGCGCTTAAAAGACCATTCATGTCTTCTAAGCTTTTGAGTACTTTGTCAGATTTTGGGCTTAGGCTGCAGGGGGAAGATGTCACTTTGTTTCGCAAAAAGTCTGTATTTATAAGATAATGTTTCTAAATCCATTGCTTTTAAAAAGCAAGGTTCTGCTGTTACAAAGAGTTGTAATTACCTGTACCATTGCCATTGCTCTGTTTCTTAATTAGGACTTTTGAAGATAAATTTACTTTCCAATTTCTGGTATGTGGAAACTGAACTGCAGGATTAATCAGAAATATCCTATTAATTCCACCTATGTATGAATCATTCTGCAGTTAAGACCTGGAAGGAACTACTTAAATGAAAGCTTTTTAATCACACATTTAGTACATAGGTTATTGAAGTAGGAGAGCTTCTCATTTTGTACAATTTTAAATCCCAGTAATTTTTTTAAAAATACCTGTAGTTATGAGCATGATCAAGAAAGAGTACGTGTATGTGGGGAGTGGACTGGAGGATGAGTGCGTGTGATGGGGTCGAATTAGTTTAAGGAGGCAAACAGTACAGCCAGAAATATGATCTATGGTGTTTTATACCAACACAAATAATGTCCTTTTGTATTTCAGGAACATTTAATTAACTGTCCGTGCATTGGACAAGTTCAGAAATACTAAACCAAAGCTGCAAAACTCTAATTCAAGTGATTTCCATAGTATTTCAGTTGCAGAAAAAGGTCTCCAAAGCCTCTGTGCTCTTGACAAGGAGTTGAATAGCTCTTAGCACTGCTAACACATGGAACAAATAGCAGAGCCCTCAGGAGAGTGTAAGTGGAAGATTTGCCTTGGAGACTCCTTCATGTTGCTTTGCTGGCTCTGCAGAGTTTCCTTCTCCTCCACTATGGCACAATCTGACAGGTCCACCACATACCCTTGATGTTTCTCCTAAATTCCTGGGACATGAGGAGAGATGGAACTATCGGTCAAAAAAATTGAAAAGGTGAACCCACAGCTCCTCTCGTTATCTTTTGTCACTTTGGTCATCTTTTCTTTGTGACCTAAGTGACGGTACATCACAAATTTGACCTAACTGAAGATGCTGCAAGTTTCAGCTGATGCTCTCTATTCAGTTTTTTTGCCTACAAAGGGAGGAAAGAGCTTTCAGTGTGATCCCACTGTCAGTGTCCTGCAGACACTGTTAAAAGGTGTCTTCTGTAGAGGTTCAGTTTATCTGCTATCAAGATTTTTCTTCACAGTAATAAATGGAAGTATATGCTGATTAGTAAGACAGTACTTTGTCTGTGGTACAGGCAAATCAGCCTAGCTTCTGCAGCATCAATTTGTCAATGCTTTTATGTTAGCAAGAGAGCTATGAAGATTAATTAATTGTAAATTGCTTGGGATGGAAGGTATTAGGTAAATATTAGATACTGTTATGAAAAGCATTTGAAAAAAAAAAAAAGAGTTTATCTGCAAAGATGTGAGGTTTGTCTGCTTCCATTTACACCCATGCAGTTCTGGTAAATGTGAGAAAGCTTTGTTAAAAACCACCTCCAACCAAGGGGCTTGTGTCTGCAACACAGTGTCACGGTAGCCATTCATTGATGAAACCCACCTTTATCTTGGCAGCTTTCATTTTAAAACAGTGTAGCAATCACTGCTGTTTGCCTACAGGAGGAAAGATGTGCTAACTCATGAGTAATTCAGGGGTGTAAATATGAAGGGAATAAATTGAAATTTAAAACATTTATAAAATTCTACTAGAGGACTATTATGACTTTTCAGAGGGAATCACCTAGCAAGTTATATGCACACTAAAAGTGCATGAAAAATAAATTATTTTATACATATATAAACTTTTATATAAACCACACACATACTACTTTTTGAAAACCATGGGAAAATTAAAATTACTTGCATAAGGGATTTAAGAAGATATATATGACACAACAAGGGTACTGGGACCAGTAGCAGTATTGCTCTGTATACTTAGAGTTTTAATAACTAATACTGAACTTATTCTAGTATTATTTTAGCAGAAAGATTTTAAGAACGTTAACACAGGAGCTGCCAGAGTAGGTTGTCAGGTGGAATCTGAGGCAGCTGGCAGAGAAACAGTGAAAGGAGCCTAGAATCCAAGTTATGATGCCCCTGTTTCCTGATCTGTATTTCCCAAACCACATGCTTTTTCCCTAAGAGTGAAGCTGCTATTGGGTCCCCAGCAGATGCGGGGGGTGAGGTTGCCGGGGGGGGAGCGGCATTTACACTACACACGGAATATTTTTACATTACAAAAAGCAGATACTGCACATACAAATGAACTCAGATATGGTAAGCACAAACATTCATATGTCACTGCAGCAGAGCATTTCCTTGAGAAAGGCTGGGTGTGAGAGTAATCAAAAATGATCCTCCTCTGCCACGGCTGAGATGAATTTTGGCTAATGGGTCTGCTAGTACTGCTAATTGAAGAGTTCACTCTCTTTCTTCTTTAAAAGCAAAAAGTCATTTTGGGTTTATAGCCTCTTGGAATTTTTGCAGGCTAAAAGGATCACGATTGCCTTCTCGTAAGCATGAGAAACTACTCTTGTCCGAGTATGAGGTGGGTTAACTGCAACTCACTACCAGCTGCCAAAGGACGGATGTTGTTGGCAGTGCTGGTTTCAGACTGGACTATGCCTGAACACTCAGGTCTCACAGCACGCAGTGAGAAGCTGCTGTGCCCATCCTAATTTAATGATTCAACACCCTTCAAACAGTTTAGTCAAACAAGGGTCTTTGGCAGCACGGTGTCAAACCAATTACCTTATTGGGCACTGCCAGCACCTTCAGCATGACCTGAATTCACCAAGGACCTGCCAAACCCAGAATGAAGAGTGAGCTGGTAGAATACAATGCATGGATCACCATACCAACCTGAGATATTCTGTATTTAATCTAATGCTGTGAACAAGCATTTAAAGAGATTCGGGACTTGGTGGTCAGCAACACAAGTTCAGATATTTTCTTTTTCATGACTGGGAATTACAAAGAATGCTGTCTGAGAGCGAGAAACAGTCCTGCAGAGCACACATGGGAGATAATATTTTGTGTTTTAGACCACATGTCTCCTAAACAAAGTATAGTCATGATTAGAAATTAAGATTTGCTCCACCAAAGTCCCAAGCTCAAAAATTGTTAGTGGCTTGTCAGTAGCTGGAAAAAAAACAATCAGCTTCAACTTTTATAAGTGGTAACAAATTTTTCTTCTGGATTTACATGACACAGTTTTATGAACTTCCTTTGGAGTTTGTTTTGGGTCTTGTTTTCTTGTTTATACAATGAAAAGACAATGGAAAGCTTGAAAAACATGCTGAATTTTTCATATTAGTCAACACCCCAGATATTGTTGGTTTCTCTGGAAATTTTGTTCAAATTCATAATGAAATTTTAGCACACAAGATTTTTATCCTCTTTATATTCTCTGGAATTGAGAAAAAAAAAGGTTTTAACAATGGGTTCCTGTGAGTTTGGAAATGTAACAGATTCTCCTGAAAGCAATTTTAATTAGATTAACTTGGGGTGAAGAGATTCCTCATGAGTATTTCACCTGGTTCTTGTTAGCAGAATTTGGGAATTGCAACAAATCAAAAAGTTTTTGCTCTTTGGGTGATCTGGAAGATCGTTTCCATTTTAACAATGTTGGTATCATTGCCAGCTTTTGCCCATCTATTTATTTTTTCAGCAAGCTATTTCGTAAATAGAAGGACTAATAAATCTGGCCTCCTTTCAATTTGTGTGCTGTTTTATACATCTCCACTGCAGTGATAATGGCAGCACACCGAAGTACCAGTTATTCCCACCACAATGCTCTCAGCTCCCCACCAGAACCCTTATCACAGTACCCTTAGATCCTCCCCATATAAGCCTCAGTGGTCCTCTCCTGAAAAGGCTTCATAAATAGCACAGAGGAGCTTCATTGCTCTTCCACAGCCTCTATACAGGCTCTGGCATTATGGCAGGTCAAACAGGTCCCGCCCCACTGAGCTCACAAGAAAGGACTTTTCTTAGCAGAAAGCACTTTGACCTTTGGATCTTTGACCTTTAGCAAGCTGCTAACTCTTACGAAACCTGTAGGATCTGGAGTGGCTCCTGCCCTCAGAGCAGTTCAAAATGCAGAAGAGATGGAGAAACTGCAATTTATTAATACAGGACTAATTACACAAATTTTGTTTCCTTGGAAAATTGTGAAAAAAAAACTTAAGAGAGAACCCCCCCAAACTAAATGCATTATGTTACCATTTTATAATGGAACATCTCCTGGAACAACAGGGATGGCTTATGGAACCCCAGGGAAGGAGGAAAAGCTGTTTGCTGTCTCTGTCAAAATAACTGCAGTGATACTGGAAAGAAAGCCTGGGTCTGGGCTTTCCAACTGGTGGTCTATAGGAAGCCTCTCCAATGCTATACACACACTCCAATTTAAGATGGAGTACAGTCCTAAATTAGGAGGTTTGACAATAAAGCCAGCTGTCATACATTTGTTACTAAAGGAAGAACTATTTTTAAGAATATATTGTTAACTTAAACACTTCATGAATCCTTCAAAAGCTAAGACTCTGAGCGGATTACTGAAGAGGGAGTGCTTTCAATCTATGCTTAATACATGTCTTATTAATTTAAAGCCTCATGATTGCCTTCAATGTGATTATGACACGAAATCAACCTCCATTGTGTTTGTCAAAGTTGTTGTTAGACTCTTTATGTGGTGGAACAATAAATTCTGAAAGCTTGACTGTTTTTCAGAAGGTAAACACACGAGCCTCTTACTTAGATTACTTGAGCCTCGAGGCCCAGACTCTCCAAGGGACTCACTCCACAAAACCAGGACCACCCAGTATCCCACATTACACATAAACAAACACACTTGTATGAACAGAGTCATGTTTTCCATTTGCTACCCAGAAGTAGAAACCAGTCTATTAAAAAATGGGGAGGAACTGCTGACAAGCTCTCCTTCCTGGGCCCTTCCAAAGTACCAAGTGGGTGGAGGGCGTTTGGGTTCCCTGGCATTGGGCAAATCACCACTGGGTTTACAGCGTAGCAAGTTATTATCCCAGCTGTCTGTAGCCTGGCTGGCAGTAGGTGGGCATCTACAGCACAAAGTATTACTGGGCTGCCCTTGGGGTAGATAACCCCATGAGGAGCCTTATCAACCGGCAAGGATTAGAGCCAAAAGCTGGTTACTGTGGAGTGCACCATGGCCATGGGGCCAAGCAGTCACAACAACAGAGACTTGCCAGTTCACATACGGCATCCCTCCCGTGGTTCAGGTCAGATAAGACAGTATGTCACCTATTAATTGTATGGACAAGTGTTATCAGAATAGATTAAACACAGCATCTAATAACAGCTACTATCCTTCAAGACAAAAGGTATCTTTATTTATGCCTTTCCTTTCTGTAATCATCTAATTGCTTGCCCACCAAGCAGTTTTGAAAATACAACAGCCTATATAAGGTCTTCTAAGTATTTATAAAAGGTCCCCCCTAGCGGGGCTTATAGGATGTCTTGAAACAATTCAGAGTCACAGTATGAAACAGATATAGAAAATAGTCACAATTACAAAGGTATCTGATACCTAGCAGCAACTATGACAACGACAATTCTTTGAAAATAGTGTGTGTAGGTGTATTATGTCATAGTTTAAATGGGAGTGCTCAAAGGTGGCGAGAAACAAAGCTGAACTGTGAGAGCTCTTGAGTTTGTACAGCACCTAGCACAATAAGGTTAACCCTGGTTGTGCCCCTTTTTCACTGCTGCAATATGGGTGCAGGGCAATAATAGATAATTGAATCTTTTTCAACAAGCTCTGGCTTTGGGGAGGTCGCTTCAGAACAAAACATCAGCCCTATTGTCAGACAACACATCCAGTTAACCCAGTTTTCTCTTTTCACTGGTGATCAGCAGCAGAGGCTGAGGAAAAAACACAGAAATAGAGCAAAACAGAGTGAAACCTCCCCTCTTCCCGTGGCTTTTCCAGACTCAAAAGCATGATGATTTAGGGGTTTCTGAGCCCCAAATGCTTTCTGCATGCAAAGTAGCCCTCAGTGGCTTTCTCCTCTATGGACTTCTCTAGTCCTTTCTTGGTTGCCCCCCCCTACCCTTTTAACACCCACCATAGCAGTGCCACCCTTAGGCCCCTCCTTTTTACTTTTTTTGGCATTTTTGAAGCTCTTGCTATTTCAATGTACAATCAGCCTGCCTTTGATGAGCCAAACTCACACAATGGAGATCCAACAGCAGTTTGCTGAAAGCAGAGGCCGGTTGGCAGCCACGGTGCAAGCCCATCCAGGCAATTTTGGTGCTGATGTCACCATTGCTCTGCCCTGGCTGTCAGCTGCATAAGCATGGTGCTGCTTCCCCTGCCACCATGCCCACCGCTGCCCAACTGTACAGATCTTGCCCTTCCCCAGCCCTGCTGTCTCCCCACCTTCCTGCTTCCCACCTTTCAGCTTTCTGACATTGAGATTAGCCCAAATGCCTCAGTTTGGAGCACGTGATGGGGCTGGTTTCTCAGAAAGCCATGAGCCACCTTTGGAAAACAAATCCTTGAACAGTATCCCAAATGAGCAGCTAAACTGCATCTAGGCATTTCCAAAGATCTCCACCAAAGTGTACACTAAGTATACACTACAGAAGTATTTGATTTATGCAATCAGCTCCTACTTACATTTTGATCCCCATGCACTGTTTCATCTTTTCTCCTGGAAAAGATGCTTGGCTCCCAGTCAGCTGGAGCCTTAATGACCAGGAAAGCCTTCTGATAGAGGGAAGGTGGGTGGTCTCCCCTGAATTTCTTTTTTCCTTTCTCTTCTTTGACTCTCTTTGTAAGAAGGCATATATGTGTGTCATGGAAGGGTGCTGAGTGTAAGGGATGAGTCATTTGCTTTCTTCTCTGAGCCCTGTTCCATGCAGATTTCAGGCACAGAAAAGAAAAACAGACCTTTGCATTGGAAATGGCCTGGGAACCAACCAGCCTGGGAAGAACCACGCAAATCATCTGGATATATGGAGCTCTTTGCTGAGAAATGTATTTCTTGTGGGTCCTGAGTTGATTATTGACTTGTCTGTACACTTTATTGCTCATCAGCAATTGACTCTGGAAATTTTATTGTAAGCCTCTGCCTCCAAGAAAAATTATTTGTAAAGTCAATTGAATTCAGGCTCGGCTTCATATTCCTTCTTAATACATTTTCCATTACATTGATTGATTTTCATTTTTCAACAGTAACGCACACTATGCAATTACCAGAACGTCGGCAAACGGCTTGGTTCCCGGCTGAACCCGACGGGATCCATAAGCAACTTACTTCTATTGCCACTAGAGGTCAGCCACTATCCTGACAACATCGCGCAAAGGCAGAGTAAAATCCGTGTTTACATCCTCCGAGATCACATCTTCCGATAAACTGCATCGAGCCTAAGAGAACACTTGAGATCTTAGTTTACCTGAGGTGGAGCTCGGTCTAGGAAAAAGCACGGTAGTATTTGTTTTCC
Source organism: Nycticryphes semicollaris (assembly GCA_013400055.1). Classification (NCBI taxonomy): domain Eukaryota; kingdom Metazoa; phylum Chordata; class Aves; order Charadriiformes; family Rostratulidae; genus Nycticryphes; species Nycticryphes semicollaris. The sequence continues at coordinate 51,077 of VXBJ01008408.1, forward strand.
TGCTGGGTAGACAAAACCTGTTTTTACTACTTTTTTCTGTATCTGTAATTTTGCTAAATTCATTATCTATAACTTTGGGAAAATATTTAGATGAAAATTCAGACTAGCTACTGTGTTTGCTTAGATAACAGCATAAAAAAAAAAAAAGAATAAACATGCCAAAAATGTTAGAGGGTGAACTGTTTTCAGTAAAGTTGTATTCAGCAGTTGATGAGGCAGGAGACTCCTGCAACTATGTTGAAAATGGTTCTTAAGTGACAAGTTACACTGTAAATTCATAATTTTGTGAAGAAAACAGGAGTCATTTAATGAACTGATATCAGCTGCCTGATACGAACAATAGGGTTAAAAGAAAATCCTTTCTGTGGAAAAAGCAAAACCACATTCATCTGTTCAATCTCCCTGATCCACCGATCCAGGAAATTATAAACCTGACCTGGCTTTGCTGATTTGTGCAGGGTTCCTTCTCTCTGCTCTGGCACAAAATGCTCCTGTGAAAACCGAGACCACAGCCCAGTGCAGCACATTGCCATGAAGGGAAAAGTATGTTGCCATGGGTCAGTGACTGGCTTTTATTTTTGGAAATCAATACTGTCAAGGAGTTCCATGCTTTATTTCACTGCTGCACAATCATCAAAGCCTTAGACTACAACAATAACATGTGTAGTGACACCATAAAGTACAATTGTGACCTATAATGTAGTTGGTGGGAAGTGCAGCAATGCCTGGAGTGATGCTGTGATGGGGACACTGGACCTTTTCTTGCCCCATACGTCTGCAACTGCTACGTTGCTGTCCTTGTCCATGTGCGGGTCAGTGGCCAGGCAACATTTCCCTCTACCTGTCACACATCTCAGAGGGATCCAAGCAAGATGCACAGAGACCTTCTTCACTCTTAGCATCATATTATATCTAAAAGGAGCATTTCCCAATAATCCTGGAAGCAGGAGAGAGAAGAGAGGTGATATCCATTGATTTCCCTCTCTTCAGTCCCTACTGGAATAAGGAAAAGGTGTTGATATATAAAATATGTCCTGACAGAAGCCAGGAGTCAGGAAACAAAGTCATGATGTTAACTCTATAGGTAACGACATAATGGGTCTCCATAGTAATGCATAAGTGATCAGCCCTAAGTACAACACCAACTCTTAGGATCAACTTTTTGGAACACTACAGCTCTGTCATGGTGTAAAGGGGCTTTTGGGTCTCATAGTCCAGTAGGAGAAATCCATAACCCAGCTTCTTCACCATCCCTTTGCCATGTGGGAAAACCCATTTTGGGAACTCCATTGGACACATCAATGTCTCCTTCACCAGGGATGAGGGAGGCACTGAAGGTGGCTTTCTGGTTCTATACATCAGAAAAAATGAAATTTAATAAAGGTGAAACACAAACAAGGGCAAAGAAAAACACCAGAGTAGCAAACCTGTTCTCATAATAGTATCTCGCACAATTAAGGTTTTAGAGGGGGATTACAAATTGACAGACATTCAACACCGATACATCCAACTGCAGTCACCCAGAGTGGATTCTCACCAAACAGTGCAAGATTCTCCAATAGTATGTATCTTCAATGGCTTACAAGTATCTCTAAACTTGGCTACAGTTAAAGTAGTAGTCTCTGAAACCCTGTAATATTTTGGGGTCTTTTGTGGTGTTTAGCATCCATGTCCCATCTGAATTAGCAAAACATGAGCAGCTCAGGGTCCTGAAATGCCATACCCTGAAATCCTGTGATCAGTGCAGGGACAAAAGCACATCTAAAAGATCGAAAAAAGGTCAAACTTATATCCAGTTTTCACATTTGCCACTGACATGTTTGTGACCACAATTAACTCAGCAAAAAAGGGACTCATTCGCCCTAAAAAATTGGCTATCTGCATTTGAACCAGTGACTCCACAACCTCCTTATAATCAGCAGAGGGGACATCTGCAGAGCATCTCTTGTAGGAAGCATCTCTTGTAGGAAGACCTGAACCACTTTCAAGAAGTACCTATTCCTCTTTGCTGATTAGAAAAGAAGCCTATGGTGAATACTGCACATTGAGAAAGTCTAACATTGAGATATCTAATTAGGGCAGATAAATCCCAAACCTAATCTGCTTGAGTCTTTAATTTCTCATTTGCAAAATAATACAATGGGCCATAATAATAAAAACAATGATAACGATGCTATTAATACAGAGATGACAAAACTTAGCTCTCTATTCAACTGTAAAATAGCATATGATCCAGCAATGCATGAAGTATTATAATATTTGATTTTATTGTTTTGCCAAGCAACAAAGAAACTAAAAGGCAGTCAAGCACCAGTAAAAAAGAACAAATACGTGCTGCTGCTAACAGCTATTTGAAGCTGGGTTGACTAACACCAAGTACCATTTATCATCAGAAGGCCCTCCTCCAACAGAAAATGTGCTTAATTCTTTAGTACCTGCTTAGATATAAATGCCCAAAGAAGTCATTGATTTAAATGGGACTTCTCTGGTACTGGTGCTTAAAATTAAGTGTTGCCTGAAGTGTTCTGCTGGACTGTAACCTGAGATTTGGCATTCCAATTACTACACTCCCAGGAGAATATAGGATCCATCGCAGTGGGTCAGATTGATGCTCTGGGTGGGTTTGTGTGCAACTGTAATAAGACACAATTTCAGGGTAAGAAGACTTAGGAGAATTGTGCTGTGACAGTACACTATTAACTTATTTATTCCGGGGAAATTTTTCACAATTTTAGCATTGTCAATTTAACTTGATCTAAGAAGTTTACAGAAACTTACTATCTGTAAAACCAAAAATTCTTTCACTGGGTATTCTGTAGAACCAAACAGAATCTGCTTGTTCCGTGTGAGAAACTTTCTGATGCTGAAGTTTTAGCAAGCCTTCTAAGTCCCTGTATTATCAAACACAATTTGCAAGAGTTGAGCTTTACCCTAAAAAGACAATCTTCCCTAAATCTAATATTCTATGGATTAATTCTTTTAAAGCATGAAGCCATTAGGTGAAATCACAGCATGCAGTTTCATTTAATAAGTCTGTTCTTTTAACTATAAAATATTAAATAACCAAACTGAAGCTATGAAAGTCTCAAAATTGAAGACTGAAAGTAGGCACAATAGGAGGAACAGGTCACTTGTGACTGACCAGTTTGACTGGTATCTTAACTGGCAGATCATAGAATCATAGAATCATCTGGGCCAGAAGGGACGTTCAAAGGTCACCTCGTATGACCCCCTCCCCGCAGTCAGCAGGGACACCCCCAACTAGACCAGGCTGCCCAGGGCCTCATCGAGCCTCACCTTGAATATCTCCAGGGAGGGGGCCTCAACCACCACCCTGGACAACCTGTTCCAGTGGTCCACTACCCTCAGAGTAAAGAACTTATTCCTAATATCCAATCTAAATCTGCTTTTCTTCAGTTTAAACCCATTGCCCCTCATTCTGACACTGCAGGCCCTTGCAAATAGGCTCTCCCCAGCCTTTCTGTAGGCCCCCCTCAGGTACTGGAAGGCTGCTATTAGGTGTCCCTGGAGCCTCCTCTTCTCCAGGCTGAACAACCCCAGATTCCTCAGCCTGTCCTCATAGCAGAAGTGCTCCAACCCCTTGATCATTTTCGTCGCCCTCCTTTGGACCCGCTCCATCAGGTCCATGTCCTTCCTATATTGAGGGGTCTGGACTGGCACACAGTACTCCAGGTGAGGTCTCACCAGAGCAGAGTAAAGTGTCAGAATCACCTCTCTGGATCTGCTGGCAACTCATCTTTTGATGCAGCCCAGGATGAGATTGGCCTTCTGGGCTGCAAGTGCACACTGCCTGCTCGTGTCCAGCTTCTCATCCACCAGCACCCACAAGTTCCTTTCCTCAGGGCTGCTTCCTAATACCTCGTCGCCTCATCTGTATTGATACCAAGGACTGCTCCAGCCCAGGTGCATAATCTTGCACTTGCTCCCATTGAACCTCATGTTGTTTACTTGAGCCCACCTATCCAGCCTGTCCGGGTCTCTCTGGATATATAGTTGCTGTTCAACAGCACCAAATGTTTTTAGGAAAAAAAGGCCTCAATTAAATGACCAGAGCCACTTATTTCCATATTTTGGTAAAGCACAATTTACTTTCTACCTATGAGGAGGTTATATTGCATGATTAGATGTAAGATATTAGATAAATTAGATGTTATGGGATTAAAAAAAACACAACCCAAACCAAACCAAAAAGCATGCATTTGCAGTAATCTGATTGAAAACGGGATCTAACTTTTGAAAGAGGAAATAAGCAACTTCCTTTCTTATAACACCTCACTGAAATGAATATGTATTTCCTGCTCCCAAACTCATATATATAAAATAAGTAGTAATGAAAAGCAAAGCTTCTAGTTTCTCAGAAGATTCTATATGTGATGAAACTACAGCTATCACAACCAGAAAAATTGTCAGCTTTACAACACATGCTATTTCATGAGCAAAGAAGGGGATCACTGTTTGGTTGTATTCTTCTGGATTTTTGTTTATATGAAAAGATAGGCTAAAGCTGAAAGCTTTTTCACAGACGAGGTATTTATTAAAAGCACTATCCCATGCAGATCCTCTGGTGCCTAACAGTATGTGAGCTCATACTATTGCCTTTCTTTCTATGCAAACACTTCCAGGGTAGCTCTCCGTCGACACAGATATTTACCTTCAAGAAACTTGCAGAGATTTAATAGTTCTTAATCCCTTGTCAAATTCAGAGTCAAAGGAACTAGAAGAACTGCAGATACATATGACTACATGAGCTACATTTCTGTAGGAAGCCAGGCTAGTGGGAATGCATGAGACTTCAGATATTCCTTCTGTGCTCATGTCCTTTTCCATCTCAGGTGGATGTCCTCTTTCTATCCTCAGAAACAGAAACTGTTTCTCCCCTCAAGCTGTGTGAAGAACTAATACAAATGAGAAAAAAAATCATTAAATTCACAAAATAAACTATGAAGAAGATATTGTTAGCCACACACACAAAAAAATCTAAGACAATGATTAAGTATTTTGCTTATATTTCATTGAGGTTGATGTAGTCTAACAAACTATGGATTATTTTTTTTAAATAGAAGTAATTCCAGGTCATAATTTCTAAGTTAATTGTGTTAATAATTAAGCATTGATTAAGAATACATTATTAAAAATACAAATTTTTGGAAGGTCCAGGACATGACCCTTTGGGTTTCTATGAGCATATAGGCTTATGCTTACATTGTACCAAATTCTGCATAAATGGCTAATGTTGCAGTATGGATGTGACACAGGAAAGAAAATTTCAAGTCATTGTAAATTGAACACATGAATTGCATAACATCTTCTGGAGCACAGGAACCTAAACAAATCTTAAAAAAACTTACAATGAAAGGCACTCATTTTGTGGAATAACAAAAAAAAAAAAAAAGAGAGAAAAGTTTCATTTAATAAATTGGATCATTTAATAAACAAATGACCACTTCCAAAAAGTGAGCATTCTACACAAAGTGATAATATTAAAGATGTAATTATCACTGACATGAGTGTCAGGCAATATATATTAAATTTAACAAAAAAAAAAGTAGCAACCTCCTTATTTTCAGGAAGAAAACGCTTCACCTTTAGAAAACTGCAACTTAAGTGAGTGTGGATTATTTTAAAATATGCATCATTCAAGAAGCACTGTTTAAGAAGACAACATGTAAACCCTGATCAATGAAAACTCACTCCATTAGAAAATTGAAGATGATTAAAGGTTGAGAAAAATTACTGACTTTCACTTCTCATGCAGTCAGGAATACATTGTTCTGAAAAAATTGTCATCAAATGCATTTGTCATGAACTAGAACTGAAGAAAGTAGAGACTGTTCCAAACTTGCATTTTAAAATTAGACCTAAAAATGTCTAGACGCCTTGACTCAAAAGTCAGAAAGTCCAGTAAGACAAACAATGAAAGTCCATGTCACATCCAGTTTTAAAACCAAAACAAGATGACAGAATAATAAACAGAAGAAAAATTAACAGGAGATGCTGCTCTGTGGTTCAGTTCTTATGAAATGGCATTTAACATACCATTTTACTTTAATCCAATTTGCTGAGTAAATGTTTAAGGTCAGAAGGGACATCTGGCCCACCTGAATTGACACCAGGCCTGTTACAAATCCTATATATGCCCCCCGGGACCTCAACATTGAGCCCTGAGACTTGAGGCAGGCATAGTCTTTGTTCAGCCGAATGACTGCGTGCCATAACCGGAGAGCAGGCAATGCTATGGTGCCACCAAACACCTGCAGCTGTGGGAAGGAGCTGCAATCTGCCTGTAACTCCCAGGGACTATGCCAATTGGATATGGGGGAAAATCCTCACATTTAATGATCACTTGGACTCTGAGGACTATCAGGCACCTAAGGTAGGACTGTTGTGTCACATCAGGCCACTATCTGTGGTAAATTCAGCTTCAATGACACCGAATCACAGAATCACAGACTCTTCATGGTTGGAAGGGACCTTTGAGACACCTTTAACAATTCAGAGGAAGGAGGTTTAGGTACCTGCCCAGAAAGCACACATAACCAGCTGTGCTTTCAAGGTGTGATGGCTGATGGGATCCATGGGAGAATCTTTGTTAACTGCCCAACTGCTGCAGGCAATGTGTTAAACCCTTGTGTGTCTCACGGCTAATACAGAGTGTGAATAATCTGGCATTACAGCTGGCAATCCAGAAACAAGCTGCTTTTGTGGCTCACGAAGGGAAAGAACCTTACCAGCACAGAAAGGATGCCTACAGGTCTCTGGTCTTAGCCATTCCCTCCTGCTCCCTCTTTCCCCTATACATTCCCACTTGTCAACAGGATCCAGAATTTCTCACAGAAGATGGGTTAAAATACTTTAATTAAGGATGCATATATTAAAAAGATAATTTATGTCATGCTAAGTTATTCAGGTGTCTGTGAGTTATACATTCCCCTGTCCAGCAATTCCGTCATCTTATTTTACCTCTACTAAGTTGTTACATTGTTTTACTACACCAAAGCATTGAAAATTATATCTCAAGTCCAAGCTGAAGATGGCCAGATCCAACCACTATGTTACATTGCTATCCTTTACTCTGTAAGATTGATTATAACATCCCTGCTCCAAGTGTAAGTACATATACATAATACAGAGTAATCACCCTTCTATTATGTAAATCATTCCCTTTAAGCTTCACAGGGTAAGGCTTGATTCCCAGCTTCTGCGTCACTGAGAAACACCTCAGCTGAAGTCTCCCTAGCATCTCCATGCTTTTCCTGAAGGGAAGTTGCCTAAACTAATTCCAAGCAAGATTACTCTGGGAGATTATACCTCTTGGTCAGCAGCCTCAGAAAAGCCATTAGAGCAAGCAGAGAATGGGAACTGGCTGCAGTTTCTATGAACTGTCTCACAAATTCTTCTTGAAAAAGATGTATGCAAATTCTTCTGCTGACCATTGTGGTGTCACTAAACATGCACCTCTGAAAAATAAAAGTTAAAATCTGTTTTTTAATGAAAAATTACCAGTAGCTAAATATCAGGACAAATCCAGACGGATAAACAAACTGATAAGGAATGCAGTTCAGCAAAATCCAAGAATGGCTTTGCCAGAGTTTTTCCTGAAGTTTCTTTTTACAAAGGTAGATCACCGACATAAACATGATTGAGCCCAGCGCCTTCTACCTAAGATGTGCTCACACATTTGTGTTATTACTACAACTACTGCTACTTGCACTCTTTGTAGCTGCACTCTCTTGTTTTTCCATCCTTCCACTTGAGTTTTGCCACACAGACTACTGTGTCTGTCCTCTCTTACAAGGTTTTTTAATTAATATCTCTCTCTGATACTCAGTTGATAGTCTGCGATGATGCCTTCACATTTTTCATCTTCTTAAAGCCTGAAATTTAATTTTCCTCTTATATCGGGTGAAATCAATAGTTGGAATTCCCTTTAACCCTGCTCCTGCCTGTCTGTATGTATAGTGTAATCTTCTGCTACATCTCCTCACTCTTCCCTTGGCCTAGCAGGTACCACTTTGTTTTTTCTTCACACTCAAGTGTATTTGCCTCATGTTTGCCACTGGTCCTGCAACAATTCCCTGAGTTATAAGCATTAAAACTCACTCATCCTCCTTTCCAAAACCAGCAGAGACTACAGCTGTGACAAGCTGTAACCCTGCCACAGAAACAACACCTCTAGGAGCTATGTGGTGGATCTACAGCTCTGCAATAGGAGACCTTAAGCAAAAGCAGATTCTGATTTTTGTTCAAGTTATGATAATGACCTGTGTACTGTTAATGCAACTTTAGGAGATAAAAAGTTTAGCCCTAAAGTGCCATTGTCTTGACACATTTTTCCTTTGCTTTTTGTTCCTTTCTCCTCCCCTGCCCCATCACTTGTTAGCTCCTGTGCATGCAGGGACTGCAGGGCACTATGTGGAAACAACAGCTGCAGGCATCACACACAACTTCTTTTGTGCTCCCAGCAGAACACTTTTCTCTCCTTGAGGCCAGTGTCCCTCCTGTCTCCCATGGCCATGACATTGGCTCTGCTGTTCCAGATCAACACATGATGCTCAAGCCAGTGCATCCAAAATACCTAGGACTAAATACTTGCTGGAAAATTCAACATAGACTTCTATAGGAACAGGGATTCACTCTGTCACAATCTTTGGCTCCTTATGGACTTAATTACATGTGGTTTTTACTTGAATATAATAGCTTAGTTTGATATCTCTGAAATTGGGCCAATTCTCTACCTATTTTTTTTTAAATACCTTAGCAAAAATAACTATCCATTCAAAGCAACTATGTTTTCAGAGGATATTACAGGTGACCTTTGAAAGTCCCCTTCGACACTGAAAGGTGGTCTCCCAAAATCCAGGAACAATGCAAATCATACGTTGCACGGCCTCTATTTCATCATTACCATATATTTTACTCCCTACGTTTTCCTCCATTGTTGAAAACAAATCTTACAGATAAGACTTTTGTCACTACCTGTTTCCCACTTCTGGCATGTACAGTGTCTAATTTGTTTGTTGGTTTGAATAATTTACACATTTACACAGCCGGGATCTAAGAGTGAGGTGTTCATGCAAGGTCGCAGGCAGGAAAGGGGAAGATGAGAAGTCCTCTTTGATCCAACCACCTTTCTGTCTAGTGACTCATTACCACGACTCTTTTGCTCTTGTTTGATTTCTTAAATTGTGTGCAAGGTTCAAAGCGGTGACAGTCTTTCCAGAGCAGGGAGTCAGGAGCTCAGAGGCTTCAAAACTGGGTAAATACCTGTGTAGACATCATCAATATTTAGCAACCTAAAAACACAGAATAAGCAGGTTTCAGACAAAAGCTAATGTTGTGACAACAGAGAAACAACAGAAGCAAATTTTCTCTGGTGTTACTACCAGCATTCCTGAACCCAGCATCTATTCCCTGCCACAGCACTGAAGCATCACTCAGAGAGGAGGAGGGGAACATAAAACTATCATTAATTAATTTTTCAAGGAGACTGGAAAGCTAAGAGCAAAGACAAGAGCAAGACTCCCAAAAGAATCTTGGGATACAACTCATCTGAGTCACCATCTGACAGCGTGCCCTTGTGCTGATTTGGCCCTGCTGTCCCCCTGACTGTAGGCTGTGGGTCTGTGAACACAGTGAACATGTGTGTGCGTGAACAGGCGAATACAACACATTTCTGCAAAAAATGGCACAACAGCTGCTTAGACAACCCCTCAAAATTCCCATCCTGTTTCCTGACCCCTGGAGTTGAAGTGCAAGATTGTAGGCTTAAATGCACCCACCTTTTCCCATCATCTGGTAGGTCTTGCTGGAGCATCAGATGAAAGGCAGGGAGGAAGGTGACCAAGGGTGATGATGCCTGATGCCCAGAGAACACCAGCACTGCCACGGTGCCACCACAGGCTTCCCTGCCCTGTGGCTATAAGCCTGTGTAATCACCTGGTTCTTGCAGGGACATTTGCACTCATGAGCTACTTGTAGGGAACGGGGAGGGTGGCTACAGCAGGATCTACACCTCCTCTGTGTGGGGGAGTGTGCTGCCAGCTGCTTGAGCTGGACTGTCAGCGTTTCCCTGTCTGTGCTTTCCTTCCTGTCCTCCTGGGTAGGCACCAGGCAGCCAGCTCTGGGACAGCGCTGACTGTCCCACTGCTGCAGCCCATGATACTAGTTAGCCCTGGTCCGTTGGCCCTGGAAAGCATTCCTGCATTTTCCCCTTGGCTCAGCTGAAGGACTTGGCTGTGACACCTTTGCTCACAGTGAGCAGTGCCACTTGAACTCAACAAGTGGAGAAAAGGAGTGTGGGAAGCAGTGCAGGGAAGGCACATAAACAAATTCATAGTTTGCTGTGAGCTCTGCCAAAGTAAGGTTGCTGCTTTGTACTTATCAATATGTTAATAGGTTGTATTGACCTTCACAATGCAGTAATACCTCCCCAGAAAGTGATATAAAGTGATAAAACCTCCAGATATTGCATTTGATTCACACCAGCGTTGTACTTGTCATTGTACTCAGTGTGCTTGCTATACATGTTTATAATTAAAGCATGGGTGTTATTAGGAAGGTACATCTGTCTACGAAAAAGCATTTTAAAAAGAGACAATAAAGAACATGCAGCCAAAAAAGTATATTTATCTATGAGCAAAGTCCTTGGAATTAAAATGAGGCTCAAGCCGTAATCCTTCATCAAGCCAGGCACCCGTCCAACGTGCACAGCAAAGGCGTGAGGTCCCAAAGTGAGATGTATTCCTCTTGAGGATACAACACCAAAAATTCAACTGCACCCTGCTCTTAAAAGCAGAAGACAATGATTCATCTTCTACTGGGGAAAGTAGTTTAAGGCTTAGAAAGAGTGGGTTTTGTTCAAGTAGTCTAGAATGGGCTAAAAAGTAATGAGAGTGAGTAAGTGAACCAGAGCTGACCCCAGGCTGGCAGATACCCACACCTCAAAGGTAAAACTCCACCTTTCAGCAGGCTCATTTTGAACAGCATTTAGCATCCAGGCACACGCAAGGCAAAATCTGTCTGTGGAAGCAGGGTGCTGGGACAACAAATAGTCACAGGGCCTGCACCGCAGCTGGGGAGAGGACCCAAGCTGGTCAGGGTGATGCTGAGCAGGGAGGAAAGGGCTCTTTGTCCCTCCTGCTCCCCTCAGCCATGTTCAACAAGGCTCATCCCTGTCTCTCTCTGCCTACCCTGGCCCACTTCTACTGTCTGTCTCCCCTGCAGCTGGTCATGGCCCTGGCCTTTGGGGCAGCAAAACTCTTGCTGATGCTGCTGCAGTACCTCGAGGTGGCTCTTTCCCCAGAGCTTTCCTGCTTAGATAGGACAAACTGAATCCTGCCCAAATTGTGTGACCTGACAGTATTACATGCTGCAAATAAAACCTCCCAGCTGGGAGGTTAAACACTCAGCTCTCGTGTCCTCCTAGGGCTTTCCTGCAAAGCCAGTGCTGCTCTGAGGCTGACCCAGGTCAAGCTTGTTCACAGCTTGCAATGAAATCCAAAATCAGCCTCCTTTCACTGGGATTCAGTCCTCCAGGAAACTTTTTCAACCACAGGTTTAACATCATCTACAATTGCATTAAAATAAAAAAGAATCTAAATGCTAAAAATTGCACAGGGGTTTATTTGTTCTTACTGCACAGCTTTTATTTGAAGTTCCTTCTCCTCCTGGTCTATTGAGTGCAATTATTAACATCGCAGTCCCTGAGTACTCTCATATCCCATGCTACAGCACTTCTTCAGCCTCTGTGACTAGTCAAGTACTCAAGCATGAAGGAAATCTGTACCAATACACGGCCTCATCTTTTTCTGGCTTAAGCTTTACAGAGAATAAACAGCTTCTGCACTGATCATGACACAACATTTGTTTAGCCAACCCATTCCTCCCCCCCCACCCCCTCCACTGCATTATTTTAAAAAAAATCTAGCACTGTTTACAATTTTAGACAACACCAACACATATAACCACACCACGACCTCCCACTCAGTCACTCTCTTAGCAGAAACACATTTAAATTAGTTGATTTTAACTCATTTGGTAAACTGCAAAAGACCCTAGGATTTTTATTTAAATTCCCTCACCTAATGAAAAAAAAATCCAAAACTACAAACTAACCAACCCTTGCAGAAGTGGAAATCAAAATTAAACAGAAGGTCGTAACATATTCACTGAACTCTTATAACCACATACACTTCCAAAGAAATTTGTTAAAGTAATAGATAAATAGAGAACATTGCCTCTGTACAAAAGTATGGACTCAATGAGGTAGAATGATCTGGGTGTAAGGCAGGAGGGAGAATAATAACAAGTGATTTCTAAAATTTTTATTTTTATTTTAAATAGAGAATTTTTGGCAATACCACTGCTGTTGGATGCTCCAATGTACACCACACAGTCTGTGACCAGTAACACATCTTTAGCCTACACCACTCACCATAGCCCAGAGTATGAATGGTTTCTGGATTTTTATTGGTTTTGTCATAATTTACAGTAAATCTCTAACACCGAGTATGGTAAATTAAAATAATGTAAAAATCGGCATATAACCAAAGTGGAACACTGACACCAAATTTAAATTGTGTCCAAAATATCTCATCAAGTAATAGGCAAGTAATCATATCAAAATTCCCTCAACTGAAAATATTAGTAATTAGGCAAAGGCGGTTAGCACACCACAGCAGAAAGGATATTGGTTTTATAAATAACATCTTCTCTTACGCTAACAATAATGCCAGTAGCTATATTTAGTACTGCTTCTGACATGTATTTGAATTTCAAGGCATCTTACACACGCAGAAGTTGGCTCATTTCAGCCAGAGGTTATCCTCAATAATAAATCTTTCCCAATTATGGTATGTTCAAGTTTTCCTTAAATAGTGGACCTTAGACCTGCTGAGCCACTCCAACTCTTGACTATTCAGCCCTTGTCCCCACGTAAGTTTTAAAAATACCTTCAAAAGCTGAGTCTGGGAACTGAAATTCCTGCCTCAAGTGGACACTTAAAATCATGGACTCAGTGGGGAAGGTGGCTTTATGGCACATGTCAATTTTTTTCACTCCCAGTTAGACCCTTGCTATTTCACAGTGTGTTATTACTTTTCTTTCTTTGCCCTACAAAAACTATGCCTTTTTCACCTCTCCCTTTTCTTATATCCACCTCTACTCTTCAAGTACCAAGGAATTTCTTTCTTTTAAATCATGTAACTATTAACATACTCAACTCAAGCCCAAAGTAGCTTAAATATAGTTTATGATTTCTATATGAGACCTGAGGAAGAACTTCATGTGTCTGAAACCTTGCTTATTTTTTTCCAATTCTGTCACATAGTCTAATGAATAATATTAGTTTTCCCTGTAAATACTTTGCCTTTTTATACTCTCATACTATAGTGGCTATAAGAACACAAACACACAATTATTTCAGCTTACAAAACCACCAAATCAGGTGTTTCCAAAACAATATTCAGTTGGATTTTAAGAAACTTCAATGCTATTTAGCCTCTGTATTTACAAAACATAGAATCATGCAAATGAGAACAATTTTAGATGTGCTCACATCTGGCAAAGCCCAGGGAATACATGCTACGGTTGTTTAAAGTTGAGAACCTATATAACCTCTGTGCAGGCAACACTAACTCTTCAAAGCTGTATTTCTTTTCCAGTAGTCTACTTATCTAAAGGAAAACATGCAATTCCCAGGTGAAGTTAAAGATAAGAGCACTTTGTTTTACGCAAACACTAGGAAAGTCTTACAGGTGACAGGACTACAAGATCTGAGACCATCCAAGCCTGTCATTGCCTCCCCAGTCTGAGCTGTAACCTGCCTTTCAGTTTCGCTCCCCTTTCAGTTTCTTCTTGGAGGGGTTTCATGTTTCTAACACAGGACCTGCATTTGGAGGTGCTGTATATAAGTGTTTCAGCACAACTCAGGCCCTGAGCACACTTTATATATTTTAGAAAATAATGTGACTGGTGGCTTCTTAACCACCAGTAGTTTAACCTGCTCTATGCCAGGGCTACCAGACTCACTAGGGATGCAATCAGTGCCTTTCCAGTGCATCACCACAAAACACCCATAAGCCAGTTAAGAAGCAGTAGCTATGGGAAAATACTTGTGGAGGAGTTCAATGCGACCTCCTGGCTCACTGGGACAGATCCTTGTGGCCATCAGCTTAGTGACCTGCATCCTTTCATAGGCCCTGGCATCTGCACAGTTCTTCATCCTCCCTCACCTGAAATCTCCAGGGGTTATTTTTGCTTTTATACTGCTATCGTCATTGCCAGGGGCTCAGCACATCCTGAACAGGAACAGCTGGACGGAGCAGGTTCCAACCAAGTGTCTCCTGAAAAACTTGTGCCCTTTCATGATACAGCTGGGATGATGAAGCCAAAGAACACTTCCAGGACTTTCTCTTTTGCCTTTAAATTGCATTTCTTGCCTCAGCCTACCAGACCTCTGAACTTAACTTGTCCCACATTTGGAGAGCAGAGAGAGCAGGGAGAGGGACCTGTCCATGGAGCCCCAAGGACTGTTGAGGACATGGGGAGGCTCTGGCAGTTGCTGACACCAGATAGTAACATTGGGATAAAACTGAGCCATGTAGTAAGGAAGTAAAAAAATAAATAATGTAATTTTTCTTTCTGGACTGAATCAGATAGATGTTCAAGATAGGAAGGTAGATTCTTACTCTCATGGTACATCTGTATCATCTTTCACACCAAGTGAAAATGGATAATGGAGAATGAATATTGTTGGCAGAGGTATTGCAGTCTATGAGCCCAATAATTTACTGTTGCTCATTTTGTTGAAAACAATATTATTTTCTGTCTTATCTTTGGCGATCATTTTTCCTCACTGTAACACAATTCTATTTACTGTCTTTGCAACCTTGTATGAGAAGACTCCATTTACACTGATTTTCCTGTACCACTAAATATGCTACTAATTTTGTGAAAAAATATTAAATTTCCCTTAACAAACCACAGGGATTGAACAGATTTTTTCTGCCTTGCTGTGGCACTGTGCACACTGGGTGTGTTCAGGGGATGTCCCTGCTAGTGGCTGCCTCAGGGGATTATCTCAGGAATATATAATTTTAATTAAACATTCTCATATAAGCAATGCAACTAGAAAAAAAAAACCAAAACAATTTAATTCTGATATTGGTACATTGCTGAGAAAGCCTCATTTAGCTCTGTGAATTTAATAGAATTCAAGAAAATACCACAATTTAAGTGCAGCAAATCTTTAGCTCTGACCCTTCAATATGTGAAGAGCAAATTCAGTCTTAGTCTCTGGCAGTCTCTGAAAACCTCTTGAAAACTCATTGCCTGTGACAAGCTGTCTTATGTTTGCATAGGTCTGCCACGCCACAGTATTATTCAGAAATCTTTCCACCTTGCACAGCCACTCTTGTATGTTTTATATGTAGGACTTGAAAGGACTGTTTGATAGATTGTCACTGCTCTTCTAGCAAGACTTATTCAAGCCGCATAATACAGGCAATGCTTACAGACGTAGGTACCAGTTGCCAGAGCAGCAGAGAGTCTGTCTCACCGGACACATCTGCTTTAAGATTTTAAAGCATTTACTTGATTATTAATTCCAAATTAATTGTTTCTTGCAGCTAAGCACACATGGACTAGTGAATCCAAAGCCATGAACAAGAGGGAATAATTTCCTAGCTCCTCAAATTGCCATTGATTCAATGATTTACTTATTTTTGAGCCAAATGCAATGCTTATAAAGTGGGGGGAAAAGAATGTACACTAGGTTGAATCAAAATCTATGAAATTGAAATATGTTTTATTCCATCGTAAAATAGTATTGCATTTTTTTCAGGCTTTTGATGACTTACAGTGAAATCCAATGTAGGACCCATTATGCTTTAAAAAAATATTACGTGCTTAACTAAACCAAAACAGCACAAGCCTATTATATTATTTTATTGAGGCTTTCAGAAAATAAAGACTTTTTTTTTCTTTTTTGTATAAATAAATCCTATCGAGGATGTCTATGGCTCAGATAAACTATTCAAGATCCTTCTTTCCTAATCATCTTTCCTGAAATAATCTTTCAGCTGGTGGCTCTTGATATGATTCAGGGGAAGAATGTCAGTGGCAATTTTGTAAACATGTGCTGACAGAGCAGAAGGTAAGACTGAAAGATTACACTCTCACGGAGCACCGTTGTTATGCAGAAGTTAATAAAGCCCGTCTGCCACTTCACTTAGTATCAATAACAGTCTGTGGATATTACTAGAGATTTCGAGCCACTTACTGTTCAATGAGCTCCTTATAACCACTCTGATTTTCACAGCGTGATCTATAGTCCAGAACAGAATTTGGAGATTATATGTTGTCCGCATGGATTTCTGAAACAGAAGCCACTGGTTTTGTGTTGACACATGGTATTTGCTTTAAATTAGGTTAACGTGAGAAGCAACCAGGGAGCGTTAGAAATAGAGCAAACACAGGTCATGCACTCACACATCCCTCAAGGATGCACGTAGCCTTGTTGCAAGCCAAGCCAAGGCAAGTAAATCCAGCAAGGGAACACAAGCAAGACACGATGCCACCTATGCAGATGGATATGTCACAGAAATATCCCACGCTGCGGGATATGTCCAACCAGAAAAAAAGTGGCAACTTTTTATGAAGAGCATGTGTAATCCTCAGTTCTAAAAGAAATAAATCATTGCCATTGGGATGAAAGGGAGATGTCAGGAGTCATCACGAAGCTTAAGAAAAACTGAGAGTTCTGTGAATCTCTCAAACCAGACTGACAGAGACTGTTCCTTTGTATGTCCAGCTTTAGAGTACTCAGCACAAAAATATGGACCTATTGGAGAGGATCCAGAGGAGAGCCACAAAGATGACCAGAGGGCTGGAGCACCTTTCATATGAGGACAGGATGAGAGAGTTGGGGTTGTTCATCCTGGAGAAGAGAAGGCTCCAGGAAGACCTTATAGCAACCTTCCAGTACTTAAAGGGGGCCTACAAGAAAGCTGGAGAGGGATTTTTTTTATAAGGGCATATAGTGATAGGATTAGCTCTTTATAACCAGTTCAAACTGGAAAAGGGTAGATTTAGATTAGATATCAGGAAGAAATTTTTCACTATGAGTGTGGTAAGACAATGGAACAGGGAAGCTGTGGATGTCCCATCCCTGGAAGTGTTAAAGGTTAGGTTGGATGAAGCTTTGAGCAACCTGGTCTAGTGGGAGGTGTCCCTGCCCAAGGCAATGGCATTGGAACTAGATGATCTTTAAGGTGCCTTCCAATCCTAACTATTCTAAGATTCTTTGATTCTATACTGATTTCACAAGTCACCTGTGGGAGCTCTTTCCAAAGTTATGCAACACAGGAAGAGGGGAATAATGATAATACCATAGTACGCTAACCCATTACACATGTGTATAGGAATCATCAGGCTCACAGTACTAGAGAATAGTGGTCTCATTCTCAACCTGATGTATTGCAGGAGAAGTTTATTTTTTGCATACCATCAGTGAATATAGTTCTGATGGTGACATGGCCTTCCCGACTAGCGTTCAATCAAACCCACCACAGAGGTTTGCAAAGTCACTTTGGACTGATGTGACTCACACCCTTTAATCGTGTGTCAAACAGGATTTGAGTGCCCACACAGAACTAAACTTACAGATACCTTTATGACTCTGGTTTCTGTCTCTCACACCTCATAGCTGTGTTTCCTTTTTCCCTGCATGATTTTTTCTGATTTCTGTTTTTTCCTGTTTGAAAGGAAGGTGGGTATTTCTAGATGGATGGGTATCACCCAGATGGGTGATATAGGGAATATGGGTGAAATTTGCTGTTATTTCAGGAGACAGTTATTTTTGATGAATGTTGAGCTTTTGTTTCTTTCCTCTCTCAAGATGAAGAGATGAAACTCAGTTTTCATAAAAAGCCATGGGATCTAAAATAATTACAATTTCTACTACTTCTCATTAGAATTAAAACCAGAACTTTGTGTCTCCTCAGGTCTGATCCTTTCATTTCCAGAATGCCACAGTCATTTTGTTGCTGTGATTCCCAGTGACTTGTAGATGGGTCATGCTGTTAACACGCAAAGTATTACATTGAGATATTACCAAAAGTCACATTCCTGCATCTCTTGAGACTATGAAAAATATTCCGCTTGGGTCTTGTGGTCGAGAAACTATAAACCTGCTTGATTTTTAAAACAGTTGCTGAAAACTCTAATAAATATAAAATAGATCACAGGCTAAATTCTCTAGATTTTTATTGTTTGCTCCCCAACAGGCTACAAGTCGTAATTTCCAAAAACAATATGCACATCCCTAAGGGCTGACATCAAGTCTTCTGAAGGAAAATCTGTGAGTGTCCACTGAGTTATGAGAAACATATTGAGAAGCCAAGATGGAGCCCTGCAAATTATCAAAGGTAAATAGGTATAGAGGTCACTTCTGTAGTTTCTCTTTAGTTGTTACTTCCAAGCGCATGAAACCTTTACTCTAAATTAGATTCCCACAATGTCCTCTGAACCATTCAAAAACTGCAAAAGAAATGTTTATATAAATAATTACACTTTGAAAAATTGATGTAATTTTAAAGATGGAAATCTTAACCAGCAAACAAGCCACTGAAGTAAAAATTAAGGTTTCCACGCCAAACTGAGCTACCTTTTTATTCCATGCCACTGATGGAGAAGAGTACTTCTGGAAGAAGGACGCAGCTACACAGAGACTGAAAGCCAAGACACCAGGGGGATGAGAGCTGTGCCCTGTGCTTGAGACCCCAACACATGGTTATAGATTACAAGCTCTGTGACATGTAGACATATAAAAATTAGAAGCTTCACATAATATTATGGCATCCTAAATAATTAAAGATGAGGTATTTAATTTATCATGGAAGTTTTTGCCCGTTCCTTTCCATTCTTTCACTTCAGAGCAGTAATTCTTCTGGTTAAAAGAATAACTGCTTTAGTGGTTTAATTAAAGCAAAGACATGTTTATAGTTTTAATATTACGTAAAGTCTGCTACTGAATATCTCCATGTATTACACTACTGGGTCCCCTCTCCTTTCACTGTTTAAAACATATTGGGATTTTTTTAAAAAAAGGCAAATGTTAAGTTTGTCAAAACTTAACAGACTTTTGCTTCTTTCTTTTCACAGTTTCTTTAAAGAGTATCATTAATAAACTTTCATTCCCTCTGTTGTTACCAGTAAAGTGTCTGTGGAGTGTTCCTTGCAAAACACCAGCCTTGTAAGCAGCAACAACAAAACCCAACCCAAACGTCCAGAGAAAAACAAGCCCTAACGAGTGGAAGAGGCCTGTAGGCAGTGAGGATGACTGGATGTACCATCCCTAGTATTTGGCAAGAAATACCAGGTTTCGTTGCCTTTGACTTTTTCTTCTGAAATGCGTCACAACAGCCCGGTCATTATGGGAATGTAATGCCATGTTGCTTTGAAAACAGTGAAAATAAAGTTAACAAAAAATGCAAGATTCATTCTAGTTTTCAGCAGTAAGTTAAAAGGATTGCTGCTTTTTCAAAGTGTTTTTTCTGTGTGCTCCAAAACACAGCCAGATGAAAAATACAGTATCAGGAACAAATCAATTATTTACTACATAATCTTGAGCAAATTGCTTAAAAATTTGTTGAGCAAGGAAATAACTCATGTGTGACAAAATCAAACTGGGGCCTCAAAGATGTACAGATAGGGAATGTATGACAAGAGAAATGGCCTTTCCCAAGTATGGACTTCAAACCTGTCAGGTTTTACAGTGTTCAGAGTCCAGGGATGGCTAGGAAAAGGTGTTCTTTTCAGAGTCATGTATTTTGGGGGGTTTTTTGTTTGTTTGTTTGGATTGTGGGTTTGGTTTTTGGTTTGTTTTTGTTTTTTTTTTTTTCAGCTCTCAGATGTTCCATCATGCTCTGAAATCCCCTTTCTATCTTTCATGGTGAGAAAAATATCCCAGTTCAACACTTGAGACCCTTGATAAGGGTACTCACGACACTGTGCTTGCACTGCAAAAGCCAAGCTTTGAAAGCCTACTTGTCCCTAATGTCCCATGTAAAGTATACCCAGAAACCAAACTGTGTTCCTGTAGGCTATTCTTCTGAGCTGAAAACCAGGGAGAGAAACAGAGAAAAGCAATCTGGGTGGAAGGAACCACAGATCAAGGATAGTGCAATGTGTGTTATAGGTGGCGTGCACTTCAAGGCAGCAGATACAAAGCAGCCAGGCCCTCTTCGATCCCTGAAGCGAGAAGGAAGCTGTCCTGCTCAAAGCCCAGTGTTATCTGGGGAAGAAAACACATTTTCTTGACAGTTATTTTCATTTTATCACTGTAGTCTTCTGAAGATCCCCAGAGGATGTGATATGGGTGTAACTCCCACATATCTTGGATTGATGGGCAAGAGGTTAGGAGCCACCGCTGTAGGATAATTGTGTGTGTCTAGGCATGGTCTGTCAGAAGGAGAAGCATCTCTTCTCCCCAGCTGCCCCCGACTGAAAACATATTTATTTATATAGGTCAAGATGGCAGTGCTGCTGAGGATGAGCACTTTCTATTGAAAACCACCATTTTAAAAAATCTATCACTTAAATAAGCTTGGAATACTTATTTTCTCACTGCTTTATTAGATTCTTTTGTTTATTTTAAGCTGAAAGTGTTCAGCATTTCTCCTTTATCTCAGCAGTGCTGCCTCCCACAGCCCACAGGCTGGATTGTGCTCAGGGAATAAATCCAGGCCAGACAGAGAGAAACAGCTCTGTGCAGCATGTTGTTCTGTGCAGACCCCGAGTGTTTGCCTGCAGATGCCAGAAAACAGGTTTCTACAGGCACTCAGCAGGATGAGAGGCTTGACCAACACTACTGGGAGGCTGGCAGTCAGCATGGCAGGGGATCAAAGCATGAAAAAGGACAACAGTTTTATGATCAAGGCAGCTTAATGTCCCTCTGGAGAGTGAGCTGGCCTCCAAGACTGAATTACTATGGAATGGTGGTATGGTCACCCAAACCAAGTATTTTACAAGCAGTTGCTATTAGCATCTTCCTCTTCCTCTCAATATCCGACCTGAGACCTTCTCATGCAATTTCTGGAAGGGTTGCTCCGTCTTTGTGAAGGGGTCAGTGAGAAACATCCTTCCAGCAAGGAAGGAGAACGTCAGTCGTAAAAAGTTCTCCAGCATTTGTGTTTGGAGCTGACTACAGCTATTCACTATGTATCCATAACAGGGCTGGAGAGCAGATAGTGAATAAAGACTGAGGTCACACTTTACACAAGGAAACTGCCATAAAATGGTGAACAATTCTTTTGTCTTTGAAGCTTTAAGGTGTTTTTACTGAAGTGCTAGTTTGGGCTTTTTTTTGTGCGGATCTGTAAGTGTTCTTATGTCTCAAGTTTCTGTGCTGATATACAATCACACATCTGAACAAACAGGCATGTAATCTGCATAAAAACTGAGGAGAGATAGGCATCTTTTAAAAATTACTTCTACTCCAAACTGTTTTCATCTCTGGAAATGAAATTTTCATTAATAGATGGTGGCTGGACTAAATGCTGCACTCTCAGTTTTTCTTCTAAAGTACCAAATGTGAGGCATAATTAATGTGACAAAAATTTCATATATTTATCAATTTTTTATTAGTAGTGGAATGTGTCTTCTTCAGTGCCTCTTGGCAATATTAATTTACTGTACCCTTCATAGTTAAAGGAAATCACCTGCTGTTTCATATCAATGCAAAGAGGGAAATAGAAGTCTTCAAATATTCATTATCAGCTCTGCTTCATAAAGGACATCTTGTTTGTTTGATTCTCTTATTAGATTACTCTTTTCTTAGTTATTCAGGAAAAAAGCACCCAACAACAACAATAAATATATTTAATTGTGTGAAAGGCTGTCATGCACTTTTTGTGTGTACAAGAACACACAGATTTTATAACTCTCAGTGTTTTTCTCATTTAAGCACATTAATATTTTCGAAGGCAATAAATTAAATCTTGATTTCAAAGCCCTATAGCTAAAATCCTAGTCTAATTTGTAAGATCAGAAAAAAAAGATTGAGATGGAGCTGCAGAACTACAGAAGCACATTATAAAATGTGTCTGATGTTGGAGCTTCTTTTAGTGTGGCAGCAGGAACAACATGTATTTTGTGACCTTGCTTCGTGACCAGTTCATGCAATTTGGTAGAGGATATCATTGTAGTAATTATAGATGGGTTTCCTGCTGCCATAGTTATCCACGGTGTTGTAGGGCTCAGAGGAGCAGTGTTTCATTGTGATGGATTGCTAGGGAAAATCGCCTCTGCTAGAAAGCCAGCTGTCTGATCAAAAAGAGGCAATCACACAATTGCTTCCTCGGCCATAACTTCAGGGATGGGGTTCACAAACATGAAATGTGTTTTGGTGACTGGAAAATGATGTTTTGCACAGTATTGTTGCATTCTGATTCTTATCAGCCACTTTGTTTTATATGAATGCCAAATTCCCGAAAATCAATGATTTAAGATGTAAATAAAGAAGACTATTTTATGTAGGTAGTGTAATTTCACCAGTCTTTTGAGAATGTCAGGCATGACCCTGGAGGTTGGCTAAGTTTTGGTGTCTGCAGCAGAAGGGGGTGCTGAACAAGACTTGCCCATTACAGCCACCTCAGAACTGACTGTTTTCCAAGCATGGAAATAAAGTCTCCCTAACAACAAGGACACAGATAATTCCCTCCTATTTTCATGTTATTACAGGTTGATGTGCAGCTAAACACATGTGCTTTGTACATGCATTTTACTTTTCTAACATTACTTTCCTTAGAAAGACCATGGTTTTCCTTTCACAACAATGGACTGCACATAGTGAGCAATATTTTTTCTTATTACTTAGTTTTTCATCTGTGAGCTCAGCTTCCTTCTACCTTGCAAAGGCATAGCCCATTTACAGACAGGTTTGGGAAGTCTCAACATGAATCTCCACTGAATTCTTTCCAGACAAAAAAATATTTTTTCTGGTTTTCACCCAAAATATTATTTTTCAAGACAAAGATTTATTTGCTTTTCTAGTCCAATAGCTTGGAAATGGCATGAAAATATCGTGGTCTAGTTGAAAATCCCATTTTTTGGTCCACGATCAAAGAATGAAAGCTTAATTAAAAATTTAAAATTGTATACTTTTTTTAACTACAGAAATAAAACTTCAGTTATAACATAATGGATTTCCAGAAAGTAACAGCAACATCAGAGTCAACTAACTGGTTAGGCTGCAAAATGGAGAACACTGCAGAAAATGTTGCCAAGGAAATATTAACTCTGTCCTCCTGTGCAAACGGATTATGTCACAATCTTTAATTACACAGCCGCATCCTGCTTTTCCACTGCTCCTTTCAGATCCCAGTTTCAACAGTGTGCCAGAAGTGATCCTGGAGGGGTGCTCACTAAGCAGTGAGGGCTCAGTATTGATTCATCTCCTGCCTCATGTGGTTGTTGTAATGTAGGCTGCCCACCAAATGATAACAAGCACAAAGTGTTATGGAGATATCCTTTCAGATGCTGCTCATCTAAAAATATTTTGCCTTGTTATACCCAGGTTCTTGAAGTCCATAAGGCCACCTGTACCACGAGTACCTGTAAAGGTTTCTGGAACAGCCAGACTATTAATTTATACTGGCAGGCACTGATACTGGGAGTTCACAGTTTAATGTTTCAGCCCTTAAAGTTGAGGCTGAAGGACATATCCAAAGCTGGTGGAGAAAGAAAACTAGAGTGTCCAAAGCTTATGAATAATCTCAGAAATTTGCCTTCTGATTTTTCTCAGCTGAATTGATCAGAAATGGGTTATACAGAATACTGTGCAGAAAGACTGCTGCAGAAGCATCTGGAGTTGGAAACCCTTAATCCAGCAATTCATGCAGAATTAAGAAAAAACACATATGTATAATGCAGATTGTGAATTTATAGGAGTGTTTGCACAAGAAGGCGGCAATATCTCATTAGGGACTGGGAATCTGCACAAGAAAGACAAGGAATAGCTAGAAGGGACAAGTTTAATATGTAAGTAATTTCTCTGGGAAGTAACTAGAGCCACTCCAACAGAAATAATTAAATTGAAGATCAACAGCAAGAATAAACAAGGACATACACTGAGTAGATGTCAGATAATTTCTTTGTGATATGAATGAAACTAGTCAGTGCTTTCTCTACAAAGCTCTACAGGCACAGGCAATGCTTTTTCAACAAGTACACATCTATGAAAGTCATTAGCAGGAAGGTAACAGGAAGATTTGCTAAGATTCTCAGTCAAACAAGTAATTAATAATTGAGAGGCAGACTGGTATATATGATGCATGTCCACTGAATTTTAAACATTACCAAAATAGAAGGGCTTTGCAGACTACTAACCCATTTTGGCAATCCCTCCTAACTTTTCTCTGCAACTTTCTGCAGTATAATTTCTGCATTTCAGTGTGTGCATGGGAATTGGATGTGTATGTGTGTAGATTTAGTAGATTAGTGGTGTGTGCACATAAATAAGTGCTACAATTTGAATGTTACTAGAAGACAAGTTTTAACTAAAAGCCAATAGGGAAAGCTAGTTAAGAAAAGAAGTACTAGAGAAAAAAGAGAAAAATCTTCAAGCAAATGGAGAATCACAGAACTATGAAAACTGCTGAAATCAAGGAAATTTGTGAAACAATACATTATGGCCAATTAGACATAATGTGAAAATCTTCAGCCAGCATAAGTATTCCTGTGTAATGCTTTTTTTTTNCATTCATTCCTTTGTGCATTTACTTCTCAATGAAAATTATACCCAGGAGAAATTAGACCCAAGATTTGCTATATTAGGATGGTGCAGAACAAAATATGTTTTCTGTAAATCAGAATTATGCCCACATAAAAGATGTACATCAAGGGTTTCCTAATGATTCTAAAGAACTGTTTGTCATATAAACCTATCTGCTTTAGTAAGCCAGGACACTAAAAAGTCATTTATGCACTTGAATCTCAGCGTTATGACTTGTCTTCTCTGGATCCTGGCGCATGTGGGTTGAGGTGGCCACACTGCTGTGGGCCAGCCATTGGCTTTTCCCTGCTTTCACAGACCTGCAGGAGAGAAAGGGGATGGGCACAGTCTGTCTCTATTAGGACATTATTTTCCATACCCAACCTTTGCAAAGACTTCCACTTCCAGTCTCCCAGTGAAGAGAAAGGAGTTGGACTTTAGGTTTGGACTGAAAACACCACTTTCCATGCTGCCACCCACCAGACCAAGTTGAAGCTCTTCTTCTGCTGGAGAGCTGAAGGGCCACACTGGTTCCTTGTAGATGCATGTGTTAATTTAATGAAAAAGAGTTGAGTCTCTGTCCTGTGCAGCTGTGACTCACGGGACAACTGCACCGAGCCTCCTCATGACCGAAAACCCAAAACTTTGTAAAAGTCTCAGCACAATAAAATGAAGAAAGCAAGTTCTCGTCTGGGAGTAGTTTGGGGCAGCTCAAAGTACTGTCATATGGATGTAATTTTTTTTTCCTTTGGGCTACTTAAGACATCCTGCAATATCACTTCATGTGTCCATGAGCCCACAAACACACATGCCTTAGCTGGCAGCTCTGTACTGAAAATTGATGTGCATAAGACAGCATACAATTTAGGTTCTTTGTATCTTTCCATCACATTTCATATTTATGATCCAAATGATTTGCCACACGTTTTCAGTAGTTCTTGTTCCAGCTATTAAAAGATATTTGCTAATAACTATCACAAATACAGCAAGTGGAAGAAGTCTATTCTCCTTGCTATCACAACAGTTGCGAACAGCTGAAAAAACTTTCGGAGAAGACTATCCAGAAAAAGATGTCTTCACACTGAACCAACAAAATGAAACATTAAGGTATCTAAAAGAAAATAGTAATTATGCTTTGAAATAAAACCATTTGGGAAGCATTAGGAAGTGCAGCCCTGCTTTCTGCCTGTTTTATACACTGAGGATTTTCCACAGTGGTGAAAATGACTGCTGTGACCAGTTACCATATTTATGAATGAAAAAGAAAGAAGTGAGGAAATGTGTGCTGAGGGTGCAGGAAAGACCTTCATAGTTTCAGAGCTAAGTGAGATGGCTGGTTGCGTGCTTCATGAGGGCTTCTTGGTGTGTATAGAGAGGAACCTGTTCAAGCATGAAAAAGCAACCAGGAAATGCTGGCCTTGAAGGAATAACTCACCACTCCAATATTAAACATGTGTAAATTATTTAGCCTGCACTTTACAGAGATTTTCAGTTGAGGAGCAAGCAATAAAAAATCACCAGCAACTAGTTAGTCACCATTAAAAATATTTATCTATAATCCTAAAACCTAACTGTAATTAAAGAAAAAGTAAAAAGTATTCTTTGTTTTGTCTAACATTTTATTCTGTGTGTTGTTGCTACTAGCACTGGTATCACCGCATTACCATAATAAAGGCAATTTTGAGAAATATAGGTACAACTCAGTCTTAAATTAATCTCCTTAGGCTGAGTTCAGATACACAGCTTTATTCTAGGAAGGAATACATATTTTTTGACCCATAATTGCATTGGAGAAAAGTAAATACAAAATAGAGTTTCCAGGTACTGCCTGGTGATCCTTTAACTTGAAAGCTGACGTGTTATGAACATGAATTTTCTTTATACCCGTGGATTCATGGTGTGGGCTGAGATGGAGGGAGGAAGAGTCTGGAGGCCAACTGCTATCCTGTCCTGTCCCCCTGCCCAGGGAGAAGACAGGCAAGAAGAGAGCACAGCTTGCATCAGGGAAGAGGGCAAGGGCTACCATTACTGCAACAGTTTGTAAAGGTGAACACACAAAGAGCAGGTCACCAAATGCCCTGGCAGAAAAAAAGGCACAAGCCGCATGGAAGAAAACAGGCAGATGTGCAGTGTGATTTTTATCCTAATTAGCAGTTGGTTTTTTGCTGGCCCTGTTTATGCTAGACCCTGTAGAGAGTTAACAAATCTTTATCAGAGGAATTGTAACTATTTAGTATGTTAAATTCTGTAAGTCTTTGTATATACCAAATACATGCATATTTACATCAAAATTCCAGGGCTAGAAACCAACTTCCCCCAAAGCAGTCTGGCTGTCTAAAATATTAGCTCACATCCCACCAACCCTTTTTTTCCCCCCTCTCTTCTTTTATCTGGGAAACTTTAACACGTAACAATCTCTCTTCTGCCTAATAATTTAATTATCTATACAAAGTCACTGCTAATAAAGTTTCCTAATACCTAACCCTTTTCAGTTCAGCCCACTAGTCCCTGTGCGACCATTTTCATCATCGATCTTAACTATTACTGTTGAAGCAGTTTCAGGCTGCAAGAGCATTGCCTCTGCCTTGCCTCAGATAATGCAGATGATGCAGATAACAATCTCCCTCCTTAAATATTTCCTGTTAACCCTTTTCCGTTTGTGTTTGCACTGCTTTGAATTCTGCCACCCTTAACTTTTAAAGAGAGAGAGACACAAGAACAACTACCACCAAAGAGGAGCTCGGAATCACATGATCTCTTTTGCATGTTGCTTCACAGGGGCTCTATTGAAAGGAGATGGTTGTTTCCCTCATTTTATCATAGTGATTACTTGCTCTTAATTGTACAGAAGAGCATTGTTTTCTTTTTCCAAGACCCTAGCACTGTAAGTCTACACCTAATGTGCTGCTGCTAATAATATTTACAATAACATCATAACATCCATTAGGTGTTTTACAGGCCAATATGACCAAATGCTAATGTTTATTTAGCAGTAATTTATACCAAAAAGCTTTCTCCTAAAATGTTAACTTTGGGAGAAATTAATGTATTTCTCCACATTAAAGAATAAAAATCATAGTGTTGTCTCTCATTCAATTTTTTTTGTGTTGCTTTCAGCTAGAAGTCTTGTGGAGAGTTTAGTTGCCAGTTTGCAAGGCACTGTCAAAGATACCTGCCCATAAAATAGTACCAGTTCCTAACTTCAGACCTCCCTTTAGGCTTCTGAGACACACAGATGGAGAATTTGGCAAACAAATCTTTCTAGGGTCATCAAAGTAAAGGATGTACCAACTATTGTAAAATAAAGAAATCATGAATATAAAAAAATCTTGCCATTAAAAATAAATGATCAAAGCATATATAGGAGTTTAAACCAGAAAAAGAAAGGATGTGAAAGGAGCTATTTTTTTCCCTCCAATTTCATAGTATTTATTGAAATGCAGGTGGGGGAAGATACAGATATATATATGTGTGTGTGTGTGAGTATGTATGTATGTATACATACATGCAGAATGACTTCTTAGTCCTTCCTAGCTGCAGGACTAAGTCATAGTGGTACCCATCAAGGAAAGGCTCTAAGGAGGCAGTGATGTTATGGGTTGCTGGGTGCTTTTCATTTCCAGCCATTGCTCCAGGCACAAACAAGGCTTAGAACGGGAACTGCATGCAGCAGCCACAGCCATGTGGGTGAGAAGAGCTGACCATGGCTGATTTGGAGGCAGTGACAAATGAACACATTTATGCTGCTGTGAGGTGAAACACAGACAAACTTCTTCAAAGCTGGGTGAGAGAGAGACAGGTGTTTGATGGGAAGAGGAGGGCAAAGCACTGGGAGAGCTTAATGGACTCTCCTGGTGGCCAGGAGAGATCAGTGGGGTCTTTGCTGTGATAAGGTCTCCGTCCACTATGCTAGAAACCCCATTGGGATGGTTAAACATGTTTCTCCTGATCACAGCATCCCTCCATTCTGGGTGATTTCAAACACTCCTGTATTTATTTACCATGGCTGAATGGCACACCATAGCCCAATTCACAGCAACACAAGGACAGCACACATCTCTGCTTTGTCCAAATGTGAGTCTCGGCCTTCCTCAAGCACCTCTACTGCTATGTCTAATGTAGCAGTTATTATCCTACTGTTTCTACAGAATTCCGATAATCACCTCATGATGATTATCTCAGAAAAGAAAAGACTTGTTCCAAAGTGTTTTTCAGATTTAAGATGACCACAGAGACATTCTGCAGAACTAGTGCATCCTGCTTTCCTCTGGCCTCCAGCTCACCCCTTCCAGGACCTCCTCCTTCCTGATCTGTTCCCCACCTCTCAGTGTTTTCTCACCACACTGCAGTCCTCTTACTGAATCACAGAATGATATGTGGGGGTTGGAAGGGACCTCTGGGGATCATCTAGTTCAACCCTCTGCCAGGGCAGGTCCACCTAGAGCAGGTTGCACAGGAACTTGTCCAGGTGGGTTTTGAATGTCTCTAGAGATGGAAATTCCACCACCTCTCTGGGCAGCCTGTTCCAGTGCTTTGCCACCCTCGAAGTGGAGAAGTTCCTTCTCATGTTTAGATGAAACTTCTTATGTTCAAGTTTGTGTCCATTTCCTCTTGTCCTCTCACTGGGCACCACTGAAAAAAGACTGGCCCTTTCCTCTTCACACCCAACCTTTAAGTGTTTATCAGTGTATTTATAGGTGTAATTTTGAAGATGCATTCAGTTTCTATTTGTCTGGCACCAAAAATAGTCACAGTGTACTTCTAAACTAGTATCTCCTGTTGACAGCTTTACACTCACCAGCAATCGTGGTGTGACTTTAAATATTTGGCCAGGGCAAAATTTTACTTGAAAATAAGGTAGTAATTAAAAATATGACATACTAAATTCACAGCAGCTATCCGTATTCCAGTTTAATTTCTGTCTATTCTCTCAGCAGTGAAAAGATTATATGCTGTAACTATCCATGAAATTTAATCTTCCCACAAAATGCAGTGTTATTAGAAAAATGAGCCTGAGGTATTCCAACGCAATTACAGAAGGAATATCTCACTGCTGAAAAATTGTAATATATCAGAAAACGAGCAAGGGAAGAAAAATGCTGGATTGTCAATGGCAGTGGACTGAGGTCTCTTTTCCTTATGGACCAGATCCTTTTATCTTTGCTCAGACAATGAAGTACTTCACCCATTGACTTTATTGGAATGATTACACAACTAAGGTTCTGTTTGACTGGAGTAATGGTGTCGAATTGAACTCTCTGCGAAAAAAACCCCATTAAAATAACATGAAATTAACCCATGACATAGGACCAGCCACTCCACAGGATGAATGAAATCATTATGCAATGGCTATGCATTATTATTTCTGAATTCTCTATTAAATGTCTCAGAAGCAGCATATTAACACTCCACAAACTTTTTCACTCCATAAAGACTTCAGATGCTCAGATCTACATGACTGGGTGGTGTTAATCACTGTCACACATCAGTATTATGCATAAACCCTTAAGAGTAAAGTAGACATGTACTCTTCTGGTTTGAATATGCCTGAATCTAAATATATTATTATAAGCAAATTAAATATTTTGATAGCTTTTGTAGCTTTTCCCTCCACAATGTCTCTAGGAACCATTTAATAACAGGGATCTGAAACTCAGTACTTGTGTTAAACACTCAGCAGCTCTAGTGGCGAGGCAGGTGTTTACACAGAAGAATCCACAAGCCTTTATGTACCACATGAGATGTCTTTGTAAATCTGAAAAAAAATTAGGTATGTGCTTAATTTTGCTATTAGGAGTAGCCTGCTGGTAGCAAAGTAGAACATGCGGATTAACGTCTGTGAAATCAAGACTGATCTCCTTAAATACCTTGATTCCCTGCAGATGGGTACAGAACATTAATAAATTTGAAGAGAAGCTAAAATCCTTTTTAAAAATACCTTTATATTTGCAAGTAGAATAATGGAGAAATGGAAACAGGAAGGACCTGGTGAGGTCACCTGGTCCATCTCCTGGCAGAAACACAGAATCCACTGCAGCCACATCATTCCTCAGGACATCCCTCAGATGACAAGGCTTCCACAACCTCCCATACCACCTTCCCCGCTTACAACACCTATTATTTAAAAAGAGATTTTCTAAAGTCTCACTTGAGCAATTCCGAATTTTTCACCCATTGCTACTTGTTTTATCCACTCTGGGCACTGAGAATAGACTATTACTTTTTTGCAACACCTTTTTATGGTTTGAAGACTAATTGTATCTCACCGGATTTTTCCTCCTTAGGCTGAAGATCCCTGTTCTTGAGAAAATTACAGCAATATTTTATTATAATGAGTGGCTTTTTCTGGCTTTCTCCTCTCCATTTTTCTGCACAACACAACTTTTGTGAATCCAGCTATTGCATTAATTTTTTTAGCTTTTTGCTCTCCTTCTGCCTGTCTCCTTTTTAATTTTCACCTTCTCCTTCAGTGTAAAGTGATGAAGAAAAATACAAGGAATTTGGACATCAAAGGCCTAAAAGGAAAAAGCTGAAAACTTATGCCAAAAAGAACTCATTTTTTTTCCTTCAAAAATTTGAAACTACAATTTTTTTCAGATTTTCTGGGAAAAAACAAAAAACCCAAACAAATAAAAAAAAAAAAAACAACCCCCCAACAGTAGTTTTCTGCCACCTTAACACACAATTTGGATATACTCTGCAGTATTTTAAAAAATTGTAATGAATGTGTTACTATTTCTATTCAGTGAAAAAAAAAAGACAGGGAATACAGATACAATTATGACACATTTGTAATTCTGAAAAGAAAATTGTGTAAGTGTAGGCAGCTTCCAATACTTGAGCAAGTTGAAATGAATGAAAGTACTGATGAAATAATCTTGGCTATTATATATATATGTAAAAATCAAGGCAGGAGAATGTCTGTTCACTCAGAGCAGCTGAGTTGTTCCTATGACGCTTAAAAATATTCTGGCCTGACTATGCACCTCGTGCTTTAGTAGAAACATAGCATTATACAGGGACTGACTGGAGAATCTGTGAACTGAAATTCACTTTCTTGCTACGGTGAGCAAGTGTATTACACAATGCTGGTCACACGCTGAAAAACCTCCATCTTAAACGTTGTGGGGCTTTTTTGGTTCCTTCTTCTACATAAAAGCTCTTCATGAACCTCTCTCCTTCTGTATTGATAACCTGGTGTCTAAATTTATTAAAATATCAGGTCTAAATGTCTTCATAGCCATATGTACCAGGTGTTTTCATGTCAATACTGTCCTTTTGTTGAAATTGTTCTTTTTTCTCACCTGTATCCCTGCATCCCAATATTTACATGCAGCACTTTGCAATGCTCACAAGCTGAACCTTTAAGATCCATTTTACACATCAGACTCTCTTTCCTGCTGATAACTCCAGCAGCCTTTTTTTCTGCATCTTTAGGGTGAAGCACACATTCACGCTGGAATCCAGGGGAAAGAAAAACAAGCACAGAGAGGAATGGCTGTCACTTCTCTCCAGCCACCAGCTCACATGCTCAGCTGTAGCTGCAATGTTCCTTTGCTAACAGTCCTCACAGAAATGATGGTGAAACGAAATAAATGCATTATAATGAATAAACCATCACTGATCACTAAATGGCCACCTGTGTATATTTATAGGCAACATCTCCCCTGAGCTTTCACTTTGCTAAACTAGAGAAGACAACTTCACTCCATTTGCTGTAATGGGCTGTTTCCTCCAAATAACCACCCTGGCAGCACTTTCTGTCTGTATTCCAGATGGAGCCAATCTCTTCTGATTAAGATGTGATGCTAGAAGAGGTCTCACCAAAGTCTTACAAGATGGAGTTCATATCCCTCTACTGAAACCATCTCTTTGATTACTTCCTGGTATTGTTTCTGATATTTTCAGGACCACATGCCTTTGATTATATTAATAGTCACAGGGTATCCAATAAAACCAGATCTTCCCATAGAGGTTTGTTCATCTGATGACCTCTTATCTTGTAGTAGAGATTAGTTTCTGAGTTCAGGAACTTGTATTTTTGTACAATTGAATTTCACCCCACTTCTATTATTAGGGACTTCAAGGTCATCTGACTCTCTTTGTGTGATAACCAAATCTCTTCTTTATTGATGCAGCTTTCACACTTGAGATTGCAGCAAATTTCATTAGCACACTCCTACCAAGGTCAGAAATTAAAATACTAAATAAGATTAGCCCCCAGATCAGTTTTGGAGGGACTCTATTAATATTTTCACCTTAGCCTAATACTTGCCTTTTCAGTAGCACCTGATCTTGTCTTTCTTTTGGCCAGTTCCTCACTCATAGTCCAATTTCTGTAGTAATCCCACTCTCTCCAAGTAAAGCAGCCCTTTCTGCAGCCATTTACTGTGGTACAGGGAGCTGGCACCTCCTGTGCTCACAGACCCTGTTGTCTTACCAAAAAGCCAACTGACCCCTTTGAAAGGAAACACAATGAACCAGAACTTGGCTCTCCTGGACGTGCAACTGTGCTCCTGTCCTGTGAAACACACATAAAAATATCATCCCCTTTTAGTTAATGTGGAAGCAAGAGGAATAACTTTTCCAAGATGTCAAAGAAAGCAATCAGCACAGATGGCTCATCCTGCTTCCATCACAAAGATGCATGCAGGAAGGGAGGTCAGAGCTGCTGTTTGCCTGGGAGACAGAGCCTTGAACAGGAGATGAGAATATAACTCCTGCCCCTCACTTGCTGTGACTAAATAACTCCCTCAGGCATGTTTCTCTGACCACCCTTGTAAAAGACCCTGATCCCTCAATTCCTCTCTTTTTCTTCTTGCCAGGATGACAGAGGGCTCTGCCACCACACACACACTCACTTATCCTGGCTCTTTCATCTTTAATTCATGATTATTTTTTTTTTTCTGAAAGAGATGATTTATTCAAACAAGAATCATTTGAGTACAGGCTGATAGCCTTCCTTATACAAGGAGCCAGACTAGAGGATCACAACAGTCCCTACATGCTAGCATTAGCTTAACCTAAATGACACTTCCTCAGAAAGCCTGGAGTGCCTTCACCTCTTATATTACACACTAAAGACCATATGGAAACTCATTTAAAAGGAATGAAGTGCACTGACCTTCTGTCTTATTGCAGTGCTTCCAAAGATCATCAAAAGCCAGTACAAAGCCATCATGACAGATATATGGAGCATGGTGTAGTCTTTTATTGTTACCAACTGAAAGCAATTTTTATCAATTACACACACATCAAGCACAGATTACACATTGGCTACAAGTTATTGCTGTGCTTATTGTTATTGCCAGTATTTTGCTGTGTTGGAGCTGGCAATATTTGGAGCAGAAAAAAATGTTTTCATTTAAACAGTGTACTTCGTACAAGAAATTAAATGAATTAAGCCTGCATTCTGCAGAACTGGTCATTAATACTATTTATTTAAGTTTTACTTATTTCCATGTGAAAGATATAGGCAGATCCCCAATACTGACAACACTGCACAGTGATTGCAATATGTGCCAGAAGATGAGCACGAAGGTGTAAACAGTTTGCACTGTAATAGTTACTAACCAAAGTATGGGCTGAGAAAAACACAGATGATGATAAGCATCAACAGAAATCAACTTTAATGGACATTTTTGAGGACCACAAAGATTGTGTATTGCCCAAGACATTTTGTTTTTTAAATAATAGCTTTTAAGATGTAAACATAGTTTCACAAAATGCTCAATAGTTCATTTACTTGAAAAGAAAATAGAAAACAAACAGATGTAACATTTTACTGATGTGAGAGAGGGGGAAAGTGAACAGGAATAGATTTGTGAGTGACTTGGATCATGCACTGGAAATTTTAGAGTATTTCGGATTCTCTGCTTGAAGCAGATATTAAACGATTTCCTCAAGGCTGAGTCAATTTAATGTCAAGGGAGTCCAAAGCAATGACAAATTGTGCATTTTTAAACAAGTCTGAGTAGTTATACATCACACAATAGTATACAAGTTTGATTTATATTTTGCTGGTACAGTCAGGGTTTAGCATTAAGCCCAGAAATCATCCTTTGCCTACTCAGTTTAAAATATTTAATGTTTCCTAATCCAACATGGAGAGCTGGGAGACAAAAATAAATGGAACGCACTACTTGCTGCTTTATTTTTGATAGCTTGCTGATTTTTTTGAACACTACTGCTTAAAGTGTGTGAAGGATTTCTCAAGGATAGAAATATGCAAACTACAATTGGGCCCCTCTCCTTTTGTTGTCAGTAAATTGGCTTCCAATAATCTCAGAGGTAAAGCAAATGCAAGAGAAGCAGGCACCCCAACATGCTTTATGGGAAAAACAAAACACTCTATGCAAATTAAATGCTGCATGCCTCTCATGATTAAAAGGATGCAAGAAAACATCTGGTCTCAGTGGAGCTCATCTTCCAAAAATGGAGACAATGAGATGACTACTGGGGAATGAAACAAAGAAAAGAGAGATGCATGTGCCTAGATTTCCCTCAAAATTAACGAACGTTACAGGGACAGCAAGTGCAGTGACAGTGACAGTGTCCACCAGCTCCCTGGTTCAGACCTGCACCAGCAGATCTGCCCCCAACAACAAAAGCCATAACACTAAGCATGAAAGTGTCTTGATGGAAGAGAGCTCATTTCAATAACAGTCTAGTTAAGCCCCCACATTCTACCTCCAGGTTCTTGTGGATGGATATATGTCTGTGCTGCAGCTGGGCAATGTGGTTGATCTGCAAGTCCAAGAGAGATTTAATCTAATAGCCATGCTGAGGTGATGATTATCCATCTATCTTGAGCATATCAATCTGTGTGGCAACCATGCATCTGATTGTAGTATAGCTGGAATCACAATTAAGTAACAAGAAAAACCCAGTGTCCTTGACCATCATTTGGAAGTGAAGCCAGAAACAGACATGATCTGATGCTGAATATTTAGTCTGCAAGATAGAGAAGGGTGGGATTCAGTTCCAGATGAGACACCTACACTTAGGTATGGCAATGTAGATATCTCTGGGTGAGATGCTCCCAGTACATCATTGACAACCTAGACAACACAGACAGAGGTGTTGGCTATCCACTTCAGTCTTAGAGACACCTACCTACACGTAGTCAGCTGAACAACTTTCTGGACTATGCCCAGCTTGCGGTCTGTACCATCTATTTTAACTACTTAGAGGAGACATTTTCTGATGACAGCGCATCCTGATATAGAAAAGGTTTACTTTTGCTCTGAACCTCTGAATGTTTTTGTTATGCGCTAGGATTTGGGAGCGCAGTATCTGGAGATAGAGCTCTTCCAAGGATAGGGGGATGCTGCCCTGAGCTGTGAGAGACCATCCTGTATAAATCTGAACTGAATCACCCTCTTGACTATGTGAGATCTGATTCACCCATAAATCTCTGGGTGAATCAGATCTTATACTTCAGTGAAGAAAGAAGAGCAGGAGCTCAAGTAGTCCAGATAGATAAAAAAACCAGAGGTGTTTTCCTAACAGTCCTTTCACTTCACCATGGCCTAGAGGCTATACGTGGGTTCTAGGCAGTGTCATTATACAGTAGGATAAAAGAGTTCCAGGAGCCAAACTCAAGCACTGGGTCCCTGATTGTTCTTAATCATTAGCTTAATTTATGAACACTTTTTTTTTGGCTCTTCCAATGAGTTGCCTCCAATACAGACCTGCTACAGAGGGAGTTAGTACCCAGTAGTACATTGCCATCTCACACTACTTGACTTCTGAGACAGAAAGCAGTCCCTGCCTCCATTTTAATTACAGTTGTGTCAAATTTCCAGATCCCTGCAGCTCACTAAATCTACAGCCAGAGATGCTGATTGATCAGTGACCAAACACCAGGGCCTCAGCCACAAGACTTGCACCTGAATGGCTTGTGAGCCACAGGCATTTAAGTGAGAGCTTTAAGCCATGGTTTATATGGTGGTGTTGAGTGTCTGAAAGGGTTTTCCTTTTAGATGAGCTAATTGTTGCTTAAGCATGTTCAAATGCTGCACCTTCCCTTCATTCACTGTAGTAGATCATCTGCATTTTCTTTCTCCAATGAAAAACTCACGGAGTGTCACTCTGAATTGTAATTTCTCCCATGAAAGGGAAAGAAATGCATTACATATACTGTGATATATCACCCAGTCTGTTTGTCTTTCTCGCTTACAGAGCAGTTTTAAAGAATTGTTAGGACAAAGTAAGAACGATGTATCTGTCAATGACATTCTGAGTTAAATCATCAAGGACACGGAGAATGATTAAGGCTGAATAAATATTTACAGCTTTCGGGGTTAACATTTTTCTATCTCATTATACTTTATGACCACACAGCT
This sequence comes from Nycticryphes semicollaris, assembly GCA_013400055.1. Taxonomy (NCBI): domain Eukaryota; kingdom Metazoa; phylum Chordata; class Aves; order Charadriiformes; family Rostratulidae; genus Nycticryphes; species Nycticryphes semicollaris. The sequence continues at coordinate 88,217 of VXBJ01008408.1, forward strand.
ATAGAGTCTCATCTAGGAGGGAGATGGAAATTTTCCTAATTCTGATTTTGTTAGGAATACTTGCTACTTAACTTATTCAATTGTACAGAAAATAACAGGTGCAGAGGCAAAATGCACAATAGGGGAAAAATGACAATACAGATGCCTAAAGTAATTGATAGAAAAGCTCTTCAAGTATGAGTGTAGAGTTGCCTAATGTTACCTCTGGTAGTGTCCCCAACAGGGAAAAGAATAACCTCTTAATCTCTGCAGATTTCGACTGGAGTTTACAGTTGTGCTAATAAAAATATTCTGGATCAACAGCATCAGCTGTCTCACACAGATATAAAATGGTCATCACAGACACTTGAACTTCGTTTCTGGCCAGTAAGACATAGTCAGCAATGCAATCAGTGCAGTTTTATTTCTTTGATCTGACTTTGAACTATGTAGCTCCAACGCTTGGTTTATTGCTTTACACGGAAGCTGGAGGTCAAGGTGGGAAAACTCCCTATTTAGGGTAGTGTTTGTCTCCACCACAGCAGAAAGATCAGTCAGATGTGAGAACTTTTTATCCCCAAAGGAGCACAGCAATTATTCACAGTCAGAAACTAGTGTAAGCAGTGAGAACAGCCTTCCTCAACAATACTGTGAAAATATATAAAGAATCCTTCCTCTTCTTTCTGTGCAGTCACAGTTCAAGACCTCCTCATCAAAACACTCATGTTTTCTCATTGAAATAATTCTCAATAAAGCAAACATACACCACTAGTTTCATTTTATAGGTGAGAAACTGGAGTACAGAAAGCTTATTTGTACCCCTTTACAAAATAAGTCACCAGGTGCCTTGATACCCAGCGTGTTACCCAGTGCACCTCAGTATTCCTCAGCGTTCACAAGAAGTGTCATCAGACAATAAAGAGTCCCTCTGTACCAGCAGAAGGAAGGTCATGTTATCTATTTGACTGCTGGTGAGATGCAAAGTGCAAGTTTAACATCAGCTAATACTGACGTTGACAATGAATAATGGAAAAAATGGAAGGGTTGAACTGAAAATATTTGTCTACCAGCACATTGCCACCAGACTACATGTTCTATTAAGACAGAGTTACTATGGTAGTGCTTAATCATGCACCAACACTTGCCTTTGAGATATGAGAGTGAAAATACTAATAATAATTGGTCTTAATTAGCTTCACTCAGTGACTTTTCTACACAAGTTTCAAGTTGGACCCACTTGCAGGACCTCTTTATGCCAATCTGAAAGCTATGAAGAGCACTCATCCATATGGCTGTAGGCTCATTTAACTAAATAAGACTTCCTATTGTCACTGTTTTAGCTTTGGAATTTATGGCTGTACACATAATAAAATACAAGAAATTATGTTGCTAAATTCAATGTAACTGGGAGAAGAGATAAAAATATCTATTAGCAGATGTTCTCAAATAGCAGACACAAGAATGATTCTTGCTTTCAGTTAGCTTCCATTAGCTACTGACTTTGGAAACTAATAGGAGGCTGTACACAGCGGAAATATTTTTCAAGCCCCAGCAGTATTTCATAAGGATCATTCCCTCGGTGCTTCAATGCTAAAAAAAACCAAAACCAACCCATTTTGAGTTGTCTGACCAGGAAATCAGAAATCATTGTCCAGAGTTCTAAAAAAGGAGAAAATTGTGAGAGAATAGAGTTATTCATGGACTCCTCCTTAGAAAAGTAATATAAAGCTTCAGTGAGGCCATTTTAAAAATTATCTGAGCCATAGACTTTGACCACCTTCCTCCTAGACAACTCTGTGGCTGTACATATGTCACTCTTGGATATTTGATCTCCTCTGACTGCCACCTTTATTTTTCTTTGTGTAACGTTGCTTACAACCCTTAGAGAAGTTATATATGTCTTTGTGCTGTCCTGACACAATACTTCGTTCTTTCTTCTCATACTTGCAGACAATGATTACTGTCTCGTGTCCTTTGATTTTGTTTACACATCATGCAACTACAAACATTGAGTTTAATCCTTTGATATACTGTTAATTCACCTTCCCAGTACTAATTTTTTTTCTGTCTGTTCCTCTGGATTTACAGCTGGTGAGGGACGCTGTAAAGAAAGGGCTGGAGGAAGCCTGCACAAGGCCTGCCCTCCTCTGCTCAGGCGCTATCTTCAGGCTGATGTTCTCATTCTTAGTCCCTACCTGAGCTACACCACAGTAGCATCACAGCCATGCCCATCCCTTGTTCAGACCAGGATCCTGGCAAACAAGCTAAAGGGGCTTGACCCAGATCTGCCTCATCACTATGGGTTTGCCTGGTGATCACTGAGCTGGGTCTGGCTCTGTTAATGGTTTCCAAACCTGATCCTGACCTTGACTTACTGAGGTGTGATCCTGCCTTGAGCTCAGACCTCCCGCATCACCACGGACTGCTTTGGACTTGCCTAATTATATAACACTGCACTGTTACAAGGGACATTTGGAGAGATGGATGAGCATTATCTGCCAAAGTTTTATGAAGTTCCACTTAATACTGTGACCTATATGTAGACTGAGTACACTTTAAAAGCAAACCATCAGCACAGTTTCTGCATAACTATATGCTGCTCAACTTTTTCAGCTCTGAAATTAAGCTAATGGTTATAGCACTCCTGGGCTTTCCTACAATCACTACAGGAAGCCCAAAAGAATTGTAACATTTTTTTTCAAATTAATACTTTCAGAAAAATAATATGTATGAAAATAATTGCAGTGGACAGGGCAGCCTTTCAAAAACAATGCATTAGTTATTAATCAAATGGAATAGAACATGAGAGTTCTTTAATGAGTGTAAAATATATCTAGGAAGAGGTGGAAGAAAAGGGTCCAGCTTAAACTTATTTTTGTTTCTCTGTGTCTTTGTTATCCATCTTGAGCTACTGAATATCTTGCAAAAAGCAATCTTTGATTGCTTGACAGATTTAGCAATTCTTCAGCCTCTGGTCTTTAAAAAAAATGGTCCAGGCATTAGAACTTCTGGGACCTCAAGCTGCTCCATCTTTACGAAGACAGATGTATCAAGGTCAAAATACCCTAGCTAGACCATTATGTGTACAACCTACATCACCTTTTTCCTCCTTCTCTTAATGCAAAAGATACTCCAGTTCCAATAGCAGGTGTAATACGTGCTACCTAAATAAACCAGGACATACAAATGGTACAATTTAAGATTACAAAGTTTCCAATGGTTGCTCACTGTGGCTACTACAAAGAAACCAAACCTCATCATATTCTTTCAACAGCTAATGTCAGGAAGGAAAGAGTTGCTTTTGCCCTACCTGGTTTTATTCAGAATTTACCTACAACCACTTTTGAAGACAGTCTGATTATGCTTTCATATTAATGTTTGTAGTTGGACATACAGAGTACCAGGTGATTCTCATACCAATAATATTGATTTATAACTGAGAGGATACAAGGTACAGAATAATCAGATGGAGTTCTACAATACCAAGAATGATTAAAAGTATTATGGTAGATCAGTTCTTGCAAGTGAATACACAGAGGCGGCACGTAGAGGCAAAGAGGATGTTCAGATAAAGAGAGATAAAGAGAGAAAAATCAGTGGAAAATACCTTGCAGAAATTCCTTACTTCTATTAATCAACAGAATTAATAAAAAAAAATACAGGAAGGTAATTAGTTGTTTGCCTCACAAGATGTTAAGAAAATTGAAGTAATTCTTACATTTGTATTATTAAAGCTAGAACATGAGCCTGCTGACATTTAAAATAAGATTTCTAAGATTTACAGCTCCCAAGGACGGATTGCTCAGGGTTATCTGCTTGTTTCTTTCATTTGTACATATATATATAACACATGTACCTCCACTTTTTTGGTTAGAGTGATGTGCTGAGAGCTGGGACTGTGGGGAGAACTCTGTGCTCAGAGGACAGGAGATGCATTGTTTCATCTCCACGTTCCATAGTGTTTCTTATCAAATGTGCTTGGTCCCATCCTCTGGCTACAGAAGATGTTCCCACCTGCCTGGCTTCCAAAAGGTTCCTCTTTTTCAGGATGCAGCAGGTAGAGTCTATGGTGTGGCAGCTGGTGGGAAAACATGGGTTAAACTGGATTTGTCTGGTAAGACTGATGGGCCTTTTGTTATTTTAACTCTTCTCTTTACAATTTCTCTACTCCTACGAAGTAGTACCACTTGGTTTTAAAAAAGCTGTTCTGAGTGTAGCTCAAAGCGAAAATATACAGATCACAGAATTCCAGTGACTAAAAAAATCAATAAAATAAAGTAAGGCTGAGGACTGACAACTGTGAACATGTCTGGAGGAAGGACAATCCAAGAAGAAATCCAAATAAATCACTAGATGCTCCAGAAGAGCCAAGACTCTACGTGCTAATGGGATATGCCAAAGACAACAATGAAGTAGTACAGAAGTCAAAAAGATCTGAAGATCATCAGCTTTCAAACCCTAATACAGAAGCAGACCCAGACACTGTGGTTCCCCAGCATACGCTGTAGAACAAACTCATGGAACAATATTATGCTTCTATTGTTTTCATTTGCCAGTATACTGGAGGAGTTTTTGGGAAACATTTTTATCATAAAAATTGCTTGGAAGCTGAGAGATGCTCTGCTGAAAGCTGCTGTATGGAGAGCAACACTAGAGTTCCTTTTAGATTAACAGCTGAGCAATTCAAAACCAGGATGTTGCCTCAGTCTTAGGATCAAAAATCCTAACATAAAGTGGTGTTTTCCTTGCCCAGCTTTCTCAAGTACTGTGAAACTCTAGCATGGAGGTTCCTGCACGTCTCTTATTCATTTTTCAACAGCTTGATCTTATTGCCATTACTGTCATGGCTTGGTAAGTGTTTAAATTTTTTGTTCAGTTATTGTGATTTCTAAGACACATTCAGTTCCTGGTACTGTAACAGGTAGAAATGTTGCAGATTAAATTCAAACAAATCCTGACAGGACTAATAAATCATTCCAAAAGATGCCATAATTTGTCATAATCAGTTAGTCAATTAGAAATTGCTCCAGTAAGAAATGCAAAATTACCTTTAATTTATTAAGACATCAAGGAAATGTTAAAACCTCATTGCAATCTGCCCCACGAAACACTGCACAGAGAAGGCATTACCAACTCAAACTGCTTCTATAGCTTTTTCATTAAAAAAAAAGAAAAAGTGTGATGCCTTCAGCCTTCCACATTAAAATATTACAAATAGGCGTTGATCAATAAACACAAACTCTCCCTTTATTTGCAATTACAGAGAGGCTATTACTGATATATTTGCCAGGTACTCTGTCTTCTGCAGGTGCAAAATGCTTAGTCTACTAGCAAAGCAGGTAACAGTATTGCAGATTGTGATTCGTTTTTCATGACTGTTAAGACATTATTCGCCATTACATTTAAATGGTAGCTGCTTGAGCTTCTGTGAGATTGAGCTACGCTGAAGTGGCAAATTCCCAAGCCAGCATGGAATCATTTGCGACTAAATCTCAAAAATAGTCCAGTAAACAAATTTCAAGAAGTAATTTCCTCAGAGATGAAAACATAATATTTCAGTGCTCACTTGCACATGTAACAGCAAAAAACCCCCAACCTACTAAAGAGGTAGTTGGAACCATTTTAAGTGTTGATACTCTCACGGCTTTCAAGAAAGTCCGAGCAGGTGTTGGGAGTCAGTGCTTTCTCCAAAATAATTTTTCTGAGTTGTCATGTTTTAAAAGATTGCAAGGGGCAGGATGTGTTTTTCTTGTTGAATACTTCACTCACAAACACTGTAGATTCTAGGTATCAGGGTGGCTCAGTTCACCACCCATTTATTCCTAGCAGCTGAGATCCACAGAACTAAGAAAATACTTTTCTTAAAACTTATTCTAAAGTGGCTTTTTGAATTCTCTCAAATTTAGAATTGAATGGGTTTTTTCTCCTGTAGAACAACTGGTAAGCTGCTACTCTGACAGCTCCATCTTTAGGATGCCAAGATTATTTTCTTCATTTTGGAGACCCAAAACGTGCTTTTGATGCCCTTCATGAGACAATGCAAATGCACCCACAGCAGAACAGGTCACGCCAACAACTTTGAAAGCCAGCACAGGGTAAAAGCACTTGTATTCATCTGCCTTTCATGCAGCTGGCCATTAGCCCATCCATGCTTCTACAGCTTTTCCACCTAAAGTGAATGTAATCACTATAAAAGAAGGAAAATTATTTGACTTTCAAATTCTAAAGTACTTGAACAGTTTCTAAAATAACCACAAATGCCAAGAGAAAATCGTATCTAGTCTTTGTTGGGTATTCTCAGATAGCTTTGGCCCAGTTTCCGTTACTAGCACATAAGCTAAATATGCACTCTCCTAATACTCATTAATCACGACACAAAGGAAACAAATAAATAAATTCTAGGTGGCAAACTGCAAATACTCTTTGAAAAGAGCAAAGACACAAAGACAGTACTGTAAGTGAGAGTATCTGGGACTTCTACTAATTGGACTTTCAGCAATGCATGGATATGTCCCATTCATTTCAGAAATAATAGTGAGCACCACCTACACTGTGTCTTTTTCTTTTTAAAATTTCTATTGCAAGGTACATATAGGAATCTGTTCTCTGTTTTGCAATACATTTTTTTCTCACTCTGTACTGTGAAATACACACAGCCATCTAAACATAAAAGAGGTCACTACAGACATAAATAACTTAGATGGTTAAATGTAAAACAGAGGAAATAGCATTTTTTTTTCAGAATAAATTATCTGCAATAAATCTGGTAGAGCTCTATGAAGGCTCAAAGTTACTAAGTCACATATTAACTTATTTTTACCCAAGTCTATTGGGAAAGTCACCCATGGGAGAATGTTAATGGAAATTTGTAATCGTATGGGGAAATGCAGGAGTTTTCTAAAAAGAGAAGTGTGATAAGGAAGAGTAAATAGTTTTATTGCCAAACTGAACATGTAAGTGCTCTCAGTATCTCTGTGACTCAACAACTTTGCTTATAATCTTGAGGAGGAAACAGTATGCAAGGTGGTGAATTTTCTGAGGACACAGAATTATTTAAGTTACAGAAAATGACTGAGAATGGAGAAGAATTCCAGGAGGATCTACCCAAAGTGGGTGATTGGGAAACATGATGGTAGATAAAATTTAATGAAGGCAGGCACAAGGCAATGTTTAGTAGGTAAAACTGTCCACTTCAACTTTATACTTACTGACTAGCCAGCACATTTTGGGGAAATACACTAGCAATGATAAGAACATTGTCTATCTTTTTCTCAGTGTGATAAGAAAAGGTCATTGAAGAAACAGCTTTCTGTGAGAGAATTGTTTTTTTCTCTCCTCTCAGTGTCTGCTGTCAATTTGTTCAGTGTCTATTATTTGTGTCAAACAGTGCAGTTCAGCTTCTCAGGAGGCAAGTACGGAAGAAAAAACTCCTGCCAATGTAAAAAGTTTGAGAGACATCCCCTTTTTTTTTTAGCTTTCTGAAATCTGCAGAAGGAACAAGACTGTGGAGGATAGTGTTAGCTGCTGACAATTAGGCAAACTCACGTGAAATTAAAAAAGACTTTTCAGCAACGGAGCTAATGCAGTCTGCTGCCTTGTGTCCTCTGTTTGGACCCTCTGGTGTGAGTAAGAGGGCTAGAGTTTTTCATGAAGGTTTTTGTTGATTGGGAAGTTTCCATTGCCATTCTCTCATGAGGATTTCCTGCTATTAAAGATGATGAGCTCATTTTGCAGGCTTTCCCTCAGCCCCATTGGAGAGCAGTGTAGGGGATAAAGGACCTGGAGATCCTGGTGGACAGCAGGGTGACCATGAGCCGGCACTGTGCCCTTGTGGCCAAGAAGGCCAATGACATCCTGGGGTGTATTAGAAGGGGGGTTGTTAGTACGTGGAGAGAGGTTCTCCTCCCGCTCTACTCTGCCCCGGTGAGACCCCATCTGGAATGTTGTGTCCACTTCTGGGACCTTCAGTTCAAGAAGGACAGGGAACTGCTGGAGAGAGTCCAGGGCAGAGACACAAAGATGATTAAAGGAGTGGAGCATCTCCCATATGAGGAAAGACTGAGGGAGCTGTGGCTCTTTAGCTTGGAGAAGAGGAGACTGAGGGATGACCTCATTAATGTTTATAAATATGTAAAGGGTGAGTGTCAGGAGGATGGAGCCAGGCTCGTCTCAGTGACAGGCAATGATAGGACAAGGGGCAATGGGTGCAAGCTGGAACATAGGAGGTTCCACTTAAATATGAGAAAAAACTTCTTCACGGTGAGGGTGACAGGATGCTGGAACCGGCTGCCCAGAGAGGTTGTGGAGTCTCCTTCTCTGGAGATATTCAAAACCCTCCTGGACTTGTTCCTGTGTGACCTGATGTAGGTGTTCCTGCTCTAGCAGGGGGATTGGACTAGATGATCTTTCAAGGTCCCTTCCAATCCCTGATATTCTGTGATTCTGTGAAAAGCACCAGTAAGATCTTGCCTCCCAGATGAAGTAAATTCCTCTAAATCTGTAGCCGTTTGTGACTGACACTTCTGAGGCTATGATACATTTAGTTGGATCTGGCCAACACCATGGCCACTGGTTCTGGCGACAGAACACACAGGGGCAAGATGAGAAAGGCTGCATCATCAGAGCAGACCCTTCCTAGGTCTAAGCAATGCTGGTTCCTCAAAACTAGTCCAGAATAAGTTATCCACAAAAACGCTGGTCAGATATGTCAGCAAGTTACAGCCCCTTTCTATGGGGAAATCATCCACAAGCATCTTCCTGGGGCTGCTGGTGGTGCCAAGATTGACTGATTTACCCTGACGACAATAAGCAACAATGTCACCCTCACTGAGGGTGAATCATTGGCTGCTGTATGTCAGGGCACGCACAACTGCCACAGAGTAGGTAGTCCTATAGATAGTCCTGATGGCAGAGGTAATAGATACCGGAAAACCTTCTAAGGCTCATCCTGCTTTCACTCTCCAAACCCAACAATTTAGTGACTGGTATATTAATTTCAGCAGTACAAAGCACATGCTCCTGCTTCAGTTCAGAACTGCAGTTCAAATACATATGAGAAACCTCCCCTTCGGAAATTGGAAGTGGTCTTTGGATGTGCATCATTAACCTTACCATAGATGACATGGCAGAAGCCGTGCTCCACTGCTCCCACGCTGCAGAGAACAGCAGCTACAGCAAGTGACAAGGCCAGAGTGAGTCTGCGCTTTGTGCAGAGGAAAGCGCAGGGTATATGGTAAGGCCACTAGTTACTCTATGGAGAAGTGGAAGAAAGCCACCTGCTGGGAACATCCCAAAAGGCATCGTCCTCCTAAAGGAAGCAAGGAGCTGTGGCTCTGCTGGCCCCACAAGTGCCCTGTTGCTGGGGTGAGATTCACAGAGTAGGAGGAGAGAAGTAGATCTGAATTCACATCTCTGGTGTCCTTCCCTGCAGATTCCTCTCCAAGGATGACCAAGTTATTATCAGACCTGTCAACAAAGGGCCTTGCTGAAGTCCATGATATTCAGTGAGAAGCTCATTATTTTTTGAAGTGCAACTGAAAGATGTGTGTTTACTCCAAACTTCACTGGTGATTTTACATGCCTCAGTGGGTATTAGTTAGGCCAGAGTTCTCAGTGTGCTGAAAAAAAATTCCTGCCCAGGACATCTTGTAGCCCTGGACATCATCATAAAATAAAAAATCCAGGAACATAAATCCAGGAAATAAAGTAAGAGGGAGTGCAAGAAAAGATGCATTATCAATTATTAACCAATTGCTTCAATTAGAGTTTGGGAACATTAAAAAAGAATAAAAATAAAAATAAAAATAACCAACAGACTACTCAATACTCAAACCATGGGTCTTAATGTAAAATCTTGCAGTTCTTTCTCAGGTAGACCCTCAAATCTTCAACAAGTGAGATTAATCTGATTAACCTGAGAATACTGTTTGTCTGATTTCCTCTTGTCCCAGGATATACGTCTTATATCTCTGTGGACTAGGAAGCTGTATTCAGTATAACCACTTTTTTATTCTGAAATGGTATGAATGGGAAATTACATGATCAGGATTCACTTTGCTTAGAGAACATGGTAACTCCTCAGTAGAGCAACCTTTACCTGAATGCATTCTTAAAGAAAGAGTTACACAAAAAGAGTAAATACAACTGCGCTAGAGATAACGGGATTTTGACAAAAAGATATCTGAGGGAAATAGTAAGGCTTTCCAAACCATCTAGTTCATAATAAATATTGCATTACTTACATTTCCTCAGCTGAAATTTCTTGCTGCCTGTGCAAACATTTTCAGCCATTAATGGAAGTAAAGACACCACAGGAAATACAGGAAACATCAGAATCTCAGGGATTTCATGCACAAGAAAAATCCACCCAGGAAGCAGCATCTATCATTATTTTAGTCCCTTATTTACTGTTTCCTAACTCAAAAATACCATGCTGCTATCTAGCACCTCTGAACTCTGTCTTACCATTTTCATTCCTGTTAAACATGCAGCTAGGAAGTAATCTGCTTAGCAACCAGCACAAACATATTGCACCAGAAGAAAAGAAAGGTTACTTGACAAGCAAACTTGGCTAGAAGCCAGCTAAGAGACCCAAAGGCACCTCAGTCAAACCTCTGTGTTTTCTGAATAAACTATAAATTAATAAGAGGAACAGCAGGGACAGAGTAAGTCAACAGTGATTTCGGGGCATACCCATGCAGGTGAGCTTTTGCCTGTGCAAGCTGTTACTGTGGCATATAGAAAGAATAAATGATAAATAGTTGGTGACTCATGTAAATTTTTCACCGTGGAACATATACAGCTGAAAAAAATAGTTTAGCCTCCCAAACCCCAAGCCACAGCAACACTGTTCTAGCAGCTGTAGGAGCACCAAGAAGGTACCTGGTTGCCCTGGTACAGCCAAATGCACATAGCACGTGCTAAATAAGATGAATAATTTATGGCTTAAAAAAACATTCCCGTGGCTATGTGAGCAATAGAATACCATTGCATTTGAGGCATTTTGAATAAAAGCAATGCAACAGAAGTGAAGGACTAGATTTAGGCATCTTTTACAGAGTAAGACAGAGGAAAAGAAGGGACTGATAGTACTGAGCAAGCTTCTTGCTGCCTTTGAAACCACAAAGACACTCAATCTTTGAGGATGTGACCTCAAATACTTCCAAAGCCATCCATGTGCTACCTCAGCACAGATCTCACACTTTGCTTGCAGACTGTGCACAGGAGGAATGTTGTGAGACAGGCAAAAATATCTCCCCATCAAGCCTGTCCTCTAGTCAAGCATGTCCCTCTAGCCCACCAGACCATGCTGTTGAGCTCAGCAAGAAATCGTGGCTCTGTGCATGTTTTCCTACCAAATCCATGCCCAGGACAAGTAAGGACTTGACCATTTTTTGATGCCCATCTTCTAGGTGAGGAGGCAGCAGACGAAAAGACATAGCATTCACTACAGCAGGGAGGGCTGAGACAGCATCCTCCTTTTCAGGTCAGTCACTGACAACACACACTCAGGATTTTATTCACACCATGTCAGAAGATCCAAGAGCTTATATAGCGCTACTTTGTGACACAAATTTATGAAAACTCTCCCAAGAACTGACGAGATCCACACTCACTCTACAAAATATAGCTGAAAGCTTAAAAGAGGCTGGGATAACTCTGATTCAACAATAATTGGCAATGATGCAGCATACTCAGAATTAAAAAAAAATATCTTTTGCATTCTGTTCTGAGTAATGACTAACAAGGTAGAAACATCTTGGAAGTCGCTGAGATAGACCCCAAATGGATCAATAGCATGTAAGGCAGACCCTCTGTCCTGATGGAATAAAAACATGCACTTTAAAGAGCAAATGCCTCACGAAGAATTGGTTAAGTGGGATACATTGCCTGCAGGTACAGGAGTAAGGGATGCTGCTACTACAGGCAGGGAGAGATCACAGCCCAGTATCATCTGTAGATGGGAAAAAATAGGGAAAGAACCTAGAGATGGGGTTGGTAGAACTGTGATCCATTTTCTGAATACATTAAAATAGAAAATGTGGTACTCCAGGAACTCTTCATGTACACAGAAATAATCTTTCCATTAATTTGCACTTGGTTGCAGCAACTATTTTCATAACAAGAATAGATGCATCTCTGATATGACATGTAGCACAAAAAATAAAAGATTCAGCCTTAAAGCTCACCCAGATAAAGATGGAGGAGAAATTTTGGTGACAACTACACATCATCCATAATGGCAAGCAGAAAGTTAACAGTGACAAAGTTGAAAGCAGCCAGATCAAAAGCCACAAATGTCCATAGCTCACCTTTAAAGATAACAGATGGCATCAGAATTTATGGTATGTAACAGTTCAGCAAATATACCTGTACTAGTCACTTGCTTTCTCAGTACAAGATTAAAAAAAAAATAAATAAAGGAGTCAAATCCCTCAAATTATTGAGACAACTTACTGGGCACAAATGTTTTTTTTCTGTTCTAAGCTAGCCAGAGACCACTGCCAGGAAACCAAGATTTTCACACCCTCCTACTAGGAAGCAGACACATGAGTTATTTTGGATACACTTAATTTTTCAGATGATCCTCGCAAAGATTTCACAATCATTGCTTAAAACAGACATGAAACCCTGGGCATCAGGTAACAGTAAATCCTATCTGTTGTATCATGGAGCTGGAAGACAGAAACGGGGCAGATTCACATGGTTTCCTTTGTTTGCTGTGCGTAGAACCATGGCAGACGCACATGGCCCTGTAGGCTGCCACACTGCCAGAACTCTGGAAGGTGAGGGAGGTTGATATACCTAAAATCAGCAGCTACAGAATGGTGTGTGGAGCTCTGCAGGCTTCTCTGCTCGTACTGAAACAGCTCTCATGTAGCTGGTGCCACGGGCAGCTCACATATAGGGATCACTGTAAGAACGAGTCTGCATATTTCAATTCCTGAGTCCTTGAGATTAATCAGTGCAATCACAGGTGTTCAAATGCCATTTTTAGCCATCTTAATGTATCCGAGTCATCTGCATGGCACTGCAGACATTGCATAGCCAGTGCAAGGTTGGGAGGATCCCCTGAGGTCTCAAATGCAGTATCTACAACCTACAGTCACACAATTGAATCTCCCCTCACCAGTATCTTCCTTGTGAATTCACCCAAGCACTATCCTTCACTACATATTCAATATAGCACATCTAATTTGTGACAAGAATTTTTATTCTGACCAAAGAAAACCTGCAAAATCTCAAGTGACACAATAAAAAGTATCCTTATTCCCAGATGGGAATAAATTGTCTCTCAGTCACGGCTACCCTACCCAAACAAGTCCTCTCCCAACCAGGCATTCTCCTTCTCAGACAATCCTTAGACAGTCTTGGTCAGGTGACTGCGAGACTTGAACCTTCCAACCTCATTTTACAGGATAAAAAAGTCATTTTAATGCCTCTGACAACTCCGTATTTCACCGAGTGCATGAGCAGCATCCTATCCCTGGCACTTACAGGCAAAGTTCCAAGGCACCATAGGTTCATATTTTGTTTAGAGTACTTTTAAGGACAGTACTTGGTGCTACAGAGGTCCTGTTTATGTTTCAGCTAGTTTGGAAGTCAAGATTAACATGGAGGTTTTTAATGCCCCTTGTGCTGGAGCAAGCAGCCCAAGGCTTTTGTAAGGGGAGGGCCTGCACTTGCATTTATTCTGATCACACTATAACTAACTTCAGAATATGGAGAAGATGACTGTCTCTGAGTGAAAAAAAAACCATGAGCAAACTGTGCCAGCCCAATTAATCCAGAGTACCCTGCTCTACCTGTGGTTTCTGAGTTAGACCCCAGGAAAAAGTGATAGTTTATCTGTATGCAAATATGCTCACAGTTTCGCTCCACTTTTTTCTCCGTGAGAATTATCCTTCCTACAGTGCAGTTATTTGCAACTAGCTTAAAGGGCTCATTTGCTGCCAAAGCTTACTTATATGAGAAGAAAAAAGGCTTTTTTGCTCTTTACAAAAGAAATCTATTTAACACTGGATGACAAGGCATAATTTTTGTGCTAAGCAAGATAATTCAGTGTCCTCTGATAAGACTTTCAGCTCCAGATGGTACAAGTGTTACATGTCGGTGTGGACAGCTAGACCAGCCTGTAGTCAAAGGAGAACCTCCAGTGACATACCTGTGGTGGGGTTGGAGGAAGATGATGGGATGTGTCTTCAAAGGAGGAAGTATATGGGATCAATATTTGGGGCAGGCGTACCCTTACTACAGCTGCACCTTACAGCAGCTTGCAATAGACAAACACAGATCATTGTGAGCTTTCCAAGGTCTACTTGCAATGTCATGGCCCAGTCCAACATGGTCAGCTATACTGGGGACCTGGAAAACAGCACTTTGTTTCTCTAGAAATCATTGTTTTCACCAAGTCCTCAGTATATGATAGCTAGCAGCCATCACTGGTTATGCTGCTTTTAGAAAGGACCATCTTCCATCTGTTGAAAAAGTGAGCCCAGAATTCCTATAATCTGGTAAACTCAGTGCTCCTTCAGCTCCTTAGGCAACCAGTATCATGATTCTGCCACAGTTGCTCTTAGGGTGAAGTTCCCTCTTTCATGTCCCCCAGCAGCAGCTTGGGACACTTACTTGGCGTGAAATCATCAGTGCCAGGAGGACCCAGGAACAGGAATGAGTGACACGTTGGGACCCAAAGTGTACATGGAGCAGGTAAATGGGGTAGTGATGGGGATAATGAAACAGCTTTTTAAGCAAACAGCAGTGGGTTTGAGGATGGACAGAAATCTTACAGCGTGACTGCGGGCACGCAGTGCTGCTGTGCAGTGCACCCCTCAGAAATGCTCTGATGGGATGCTTGAAATTAAATTGCTTAGATGACAACTAATCAATCCAAGTGGCTGGACTATCATAGGTAAAACTAAACAGAAAGTTTGATATTGTTTTTTACTGCATTCTTTCATTTCAGCTGCCAAAGGAACCATTTGAAACGTAGAGAATGAACATTTAACTTGACTCTCTCTCTCTAAAGACAACTATTTTAGAGGAAAGACACTAAAATATTAACACCTGATAAATATATACATATTGTTGTCAGTAATAGGTAATTTTTAACAGCTTAATACAGTGTTTTTTATGGTGACTAAGATGCATTCATATCAGTAAATACATCTCTATTGCTTCTGGAGAGATAATTGTTAGGCATTATATCATTTCATATACAATAATTTCTTCCTCATTCCCTGCAACAGAAATAATTCATAGGTAAGAGTATTACTGAGTCATACCAGGGGGTTCTAGCTAGCATTACAGGATAAAGCATCAGAGACTGCAACTACCCAGAAATTCAGTTTAAATCGTATTCAGACTATCGTTTTACCTCAAAGGAAGGAAAACATTTACTTTCTTCTGTACTATAGAGAAGGCTGACATTTAAAGAAACCATTGTTTGAGTCCAAAACTTCTAGGCAACCTGCAGTCTGTTTCTTTGTCACAGTATCTGATACCACTGACAGCTTCAGCACAGACATTTCCCAGTAACTATGATACATTCAGAAGATCTTTTAAGGGCAGACCTCACTGCTGCAGTGTATAACGTGGCACCGTGCACCCTGGCTGGAGAGCAGCATTTGCTTAGGTAGCAAGCAATGCTCACTAGCACTTGCAAAGTCCTGAGTAGGCTTACAGGGTTCAAAAATCATTTGGATTAATAAAATCCAAATCAACCCCAGCACATGGCAGTGCAGAGCACAATTGGGTCACTAGATCTCCAGTGTCTGTATTCTTAAGTCATTATAAGTGCATGTTTAAGAGATTAAGTAGCCCTATCTAAGGATTCAGAAGTATTTTAAATGCTGAGCTATTTATCAGATCAAAGATATATACATATATATCAATTGTTTCCAGTGATTGATTAAACACACGCAAAATCTTTCCCTAATGTAGCTTGCTGAAGTTCAAAATGAGGTAGTTTAACAAATGTATTTAGGACAATGAAAAAAAAAAAATCCATGATTGGAAATGGGACCAAAGGCTTTAGTCAAAATCCTTTGAAGAAATGCCTCCTGTGTTTTTTAATCAGCAGTGTGCTAGTACAAATGCTGCATGTTCATAAAGCTATATTGGTATGCCTTTTCTTGCACTGGGGTCCCTCTGGCACTGGATAGGTTAAGCAATTGCTGATTTTAAATTAGCACGCTGATTTCCACTGCTAAGAAAGTTCCTGAGTCTTAAATTACAGATAAACTATTCCAACAGAGCCAAGGAGAAAATGAATAAATGTACTCTTACAAAAAAAATAAAAAAGTAATCACGTCTGAGCAATTGCAAAGGTATGATGTATAGATCAGCTGAATAATGATTAGAATATTTTTAAAGCAGATAGATAGGTATGTGTTTATTCTATGTAGCTGAGCTGACTGTGTTTCAGCAAGGAGCATATAGCTAAGAAGAAAGCTGAACATTTAATGCACTCTCTACTGCACAATAATTAAGGAGAAATACTTTTCCTGCAATTGCAGCTCATGCTGGGCAACTTCTCCTACAACCTTATTTTAGAGCTACTTGTATTTTTACTTTATTAAATTGATAAAGTGAGCTTGGTTGGAGCAAGCAGAATATGCCAGCTCTTCTTTTTTAAAATGCTCTGGTTTTCTTCACTAATCCATCACTAAGAGGCCTGAACACAGCTCAAAGAGAACTTGGATGCTCACCTCCATTTATGGGAAGCTTTGAAGGTGACAGGGAAGAGGATAAAACATATTTAAAAGTGTCTTGCCCTCAACCTCTGAGAGACTGGGGCCTATAGGAGCTTAGATGGGCTAAAGCCACACCAAGAAGAGCCAGCATATAAATACAAGCGTCTCTACATCTCACTTTTTGCAAAAAAAAAGGATCACTTCCATGGGGTAATCCAGATTTTTTAGTGATGCAATGTGGTGCATTTCATTAATGAAATGTTTGCACAAGGGAGACCGCTCTTCACAGGAACACAAGGACTGGCCAGGGAGTTGTGGTCTTGGGTCCTCTTCCTGGCTCTGCTGGGTAGCCTGGGCGAGTCATGTCACCTCTGGAAGGTTTAATTCCCCTGTCCTTGTAGGAGATCGTTGGTTGACATCCATTATGAAAAGTTCTAAAAAGTGGGGTTTTTTTAGCTCTCTATAACCAGTCCAGGTCTGCGAACCACACACAGACAAAGTGGAAGTCCAAAGATGAGGAATAGAAAATTATCAGAGGTTTTTGAATGTAAATGGGAAAAAGCTGAAACACTTGGATTGATTTTTTTTCTATAGAAGGGAAATGAGATGAGGCATGACAACAGTCTTCAAATATGCATTAGGCAGAAACAATTCCCTGCATGTGTATTGGGCAGAAACAATTCTCTGCATCCTTTGCAGACAGAACAGGAGAAACTGGTATAAATTTCTGCAAGACAAAAATAGGTTAGACATCATGAAGTAAAAAGGAATAAGCTTCCTAGGCAAGGTCCATCTCTTAAACATGTTATAAACAGCACAGAAAAATCTGCCCCAAATCATATGAATATAGCTAATCACACTTCTGGACAAGGACCTGTCACCTTATTACCTTGTTTTCAATGATCCTATGTCTCTGAGCTCCCTGAGAAAGCTTTGTGAAATGTCTTACATGTATATATTCATTATAATTTCTTAATTGAAAAATTATCTGTTATCAAATACAGACTTTTCTGGATGCATTCCAGCTATATAGACTTTTACTTATGCATCAGAATATAATACACATTAGTACCACGTTTCTAGTTCCATGTTTTGTGGTCCATATGAAAGTGCCTTTAATGTCTAACTTCCCTCTTTGCTATTCTTTGATTAGCTTGTTCTAATTTCCCTGCAGTTCATATGACGCAGTTCTCTCTTTTCCCCATCGTGTTAACAGGGAGGCAGCTCGGCTGCTGGTTTTGTGAAAAAGTCACCCAGGGGATTAACTGAGCTCCAAGAAGCCGCTTCATAAACTTGAATACTTTGATATGATAAATGCCAAAGCCAACTTTACAAAGATGAAAGATTATATGTACTTCACTGCTGAGAAGCTTCCATGCAAGTTCTCCCTCAGCTCAGGAAGTCCGGAGGGGATGTGGCTGCATCACATAAAAGCACAAATGTTCCTAAAACTTTCACCAAGGAAGTAGAGCTTTGTTCCACTGGGGATAAGAGCAAGTGGCTAAATCACAGAATCACAGAATATCAGGGACTGGAAGGAACCTTGAAAGATCATCCAGTCCAATCCCCCTGCCAGAGCAGGAACACCTAGAGCAGGTCACAGAGGAATGTCAAAACACTTCCAACACAGTCCTGAAGCGTTATCATGCTCCCCCAGATATGGCTTAGGGAAACGATATCTTCAAGTGCATTGTTCCCATAGCTGGTCATCATTTTCCTTGCGCTCCCAGGAAGCTCATCTCTGCATCTCTAAGACCAACCATCCTGGAACAGAACAAGTCAAGAGGGCTGAAGGCACCTGGGCTTCAAATATCCTACCTAAACCTTCCAATATGGACATGAGCTCTGAGATGGCTCATGTGAGAAATGTGGCACATTCACATGTTCCTCACTTCTCCTTTCCACAAGGCAGTGCTAACAATACATGCCTGCCTCCCAACAGTTTTCTGAAAGAAATCCAATTGATATACACAATATTTGCCAACACCTTTCAATAAAAAACTGCTTTAGAAGCATCAATATATTAATCTGCAAATAAATTGACAATCAGAGCAATCAAATCAGAGCAAATAAATTGACTGAATATGTCTGTGCCCTGAAAAGAAAGGTTTCTGTGTCTATACATATCATGTAACGCAGCAAGCTCCAACACTTCAGGCAGCAATAAAGTGCAGGCCAATTTCTACAGAATCACTGGGGCTGGCACTAACACTGGTCAGAGAGAGCTTTCCATATTTCAGATAACTGGAGTTCTTTATGCAGCTGTAAAAAAAGTTACCCATCAAGTGGCTACTAATCTATTGTGAGGTTTGTTTTTAACAAAAGTGTGATATTTGAAAATTTAGGTTGGTTATTATCTGCTATTGCTGGATCTCCCACTTGCACTCACAGTGGAAACACCTTGTTCCCAAGTCCCCTGGATGATATGGATTCCCAGCTGGTGCTGCAGCACCGTTTGCTGGAGATCTCTCCTTCTAAGGTATATGGCACTGAGTACTCCCCATGAAGCCAATTAAAGAAATTATTCACGTTAATATGAGTGGAAGTGATCCTTAAGCCCTTAATTACTCTCTGCATTTTTACTGTTTAATTCCTAGGCACCACTCTGAGATCTTGGAGAGTTTGCCTTGAAACCCTGTGCTGCAAACCACCATGACCAGCTTAGGATTCCCGACGCAGGGTGGTGCCAGAGCCACCCCCAGTGTCCTGGTTTGAGGTGGAACAAAACCAATCCCTTCCCATCTCTCAGCATCCGCAGATTCCTCTGAAACTTTTTATACCCTTTTATGCATCTCCTTTGAACCACTAGCAGAATTGCTTTATCTCCAGCACAATACTGCAAAGACAGAAGGAAAGTATAAAACTTCAAGCCCCTCCAGCCCTTATCAGGTGAACAGTAAGTTATATAAGGTGACCGTTATCATATCTTTGCTAAAATGTTGCCAGACTTGAATAATTTGAAATCTGCTAAGGAGAATTTAGATTGCTGAGCAACAAAAGTCTAGCGTCAACTGTGGCTTTTATATTTCCAGGTCTGCAAGCTAATGCTAAAGAGAAATTGAATTTAAATAAAGTTATTCCAAGCATGACCAAAATGTTGTAAATAACATATAACCTGATAGGCAGAAATATACACTACATACTGCAGGACATAAAACACTCTAAGTGCTGTACCAGCCTAGCTTTCAGGGGTTTATTTTAATGCATTATGCTTCTACATCTCAGTTCTCACTCTCGAGGCACATTTGTATTAATATTATTAGGTCCAATACCAAGCCAAGGACAGGGATCAAGAAAGTTGAGAGCCTTTGTTTCACGTCTGTGCTCTTGCTCACAGCAGGACCCCCAACTTCAGAGCTCTGCTATGACGAAATGTCAGAAGATACCAGCAGCTGTCAAGGGCAGCTCCTCGTCCCCTCCCCCAGCAGTAACAGGCAGAGGAAGCACATCGGTGGCACGATCAACTTGTTAGCCACAGGCAGAATTTATGCACGCTCAGAGACCGCGGGGCTAATTTGATTGAGCAAGTACGTTATCCACTGCAATCGGTTCGTTCAGCCCTAGCTGCCAGCTGTGAGATGCCAGCTCACCTAGCCTGGCTCCAAGGTGAACCAGGGCACTATTCCAAGCAGTAGGAGGACCTTGTGATGGAGAGAGAAGCTGCAAAAAGTTCAGAAAGCTAAGTATGGGGAAAGACCTGACATCTTTACAATCCACCTGGAGGAAAAAATTTAAAAACTCCAGTGGAGCTTACTTGCCCCCAAAACTTCCCTCTAAACTACTTTTACAATGAGGTAAAGTGTCAAGCAAGCATGCAGTGGTTTCTCAGAAGCATTAGCAAAGGTAATTACATGTACATTTCACTAGTTCATTACAAACTGCAAACGAGCAGGGTGCGGCTTTATGCCCGCTGCAGCAGGGGCAAATGTTATTACAATTCTTACGTAGTGCCAGTCTTCCAAATCACATGCATCGCTGGGAGTGTGCACGGTGCCATGCAAGTGATGGGCAGCACCAATAAGGCAGGGGCTCCCTTGTCTAAAGGTATGAGAAACCAGCAAAACAGAGATAGTGCATAGGCATTTTGGAGTGAAACACTAATTGAATGACCGCATTTTAAAAACTTTTAAAGTAGGGAACATAGCATATTTTAGCAGGATGATTACTCCAAATATACAGGAAGGGGAGGAGTCATAAACAGATGACTGTAGAGATCAAGAGGTCGCTGTTGATGACCACACAGAAAAAGTGGATGAAGAAGAGGGTCTGTGCAAACAGACAGCAGGATATGAGAAGCATTACTAAGTGAAGCTAGTTACTAATCATTCTTTTAGTACAGAAATATTTCTCATGAGGAAACAGTAATAGTAGTTAAGAAACCAGCATTTCCTTTCCTTTCCATTCCATTCCATTCCATTCCATTCCATTCCATTCCATTAATAGTGATTAAATCTCTATTACCTGAATCAAAAGTGTGTAATTGCAAATGAGAGGCACTTGCCTTCTATCACCACACATCTTCTGTCACTTCAGGCTGTTAGAGGACACTGCCCTTCCATGGGCCAAGAACCTGCGGTGGTTCATCCTCACCCTAACCAGGGCTGGGCATAACCTTGTTGTTTTACTTTACCTCTGCCCAGGCAAGGATGGAGAAGCACTTCCCACAGCCCCCCACCAAGGGCAGAAACCAACTTATGACAGCTGGTGAGACATCGGTTAGAGAAGGGTTTGCCATCTATCCAAACCGATTTAAAAAAAAAATAAATAAAAATTACAGGGTTACAAAACTGTGGGCTCCATGAAAAAGCCAGACTGCTTTAAAATGTGCCCATCTTTGATGCTTTAGACTAGTTCTAATAATTTTTTTAACATGATAGCTGGTGTGCCCTAAAGTGGGGAATACCAAATTAATCTTAGCTGCAAATTGTTCAGCCTGACAATCCATAGTTTAATCTTCTGGCTGTGACTGAGTGTGAGCTTCTATCACTTAGCGTGCTGCTCGGGGCCTTTGTTCAATTAATCTGAATTTTTTATCTGCAGATACTTTTGATTTGCAGAACAGGTACTTGTCGGTTCAAGAGTGCACACATTCCCCAAAGCTTCCCAGCATCACAACTGAGCTCCAGTGCAGGATGGTTCGTAAGCCATGCATAATTCATGCGACTATCACTTTGCCAAAGGAGTGGGACTGGCATGTGCACATAAGAGAATGTTTCTTAGCATCAGCTTTTTTCTTTTGCATTTTCATGCATCTCGCTTTCAGGTTTAAGCTTTCTTAAACTACATCTTAGACATTTTTAGAACATACCAACTATTAATGTGTTTGGAAGGCATACAGAGACCATGACGCTACCTCTTATTTTTCTTACTTTCCCACACAGCTTGACAGTGTACAGGCCTGTTCTGTATCTAAATTTACAAGCTGTGACAAGTGATAAATATCCTAATTCTAAAAAGCTATTGTGTACCTCTGAGACAATTAAAATTCCTTAGATACCTAGATGCAGTACATAATACATTTAGCCAACATTAGAACATGTCAGAGAAGGAACGTTTTATCCCAGGACATATCCAAGCATCTAAAAATAGGCCTTCAGTTTAAATAAAAGTATTGTAATAATGTTCATTGGGAAATCCCCTTTCCTCAGATTACAAAAGTAATATTAATTCCAAGATCATCTCATGCTGTGCAGTAAGAACTGAGCAGAATAGTTTACAAAAAGTGTCAAATAAATTATGTATTCTTTTTTTTTTTAAGGAGAAAAATACTGGGTAAAAGCGATGCATTTTTAATTCTTTCCTCTAACCCAAGAAAGTGACACCATACACTTCAGGGTATGGATTGAGCTCTGGCCCACCCTAATCCAGTCCTAGCAACTGGAGAAGAGAATACAAGGCTTTCCTATAAATAGTTCAGGCTTGGTTGTAAGATGTTTTGATCAAGACACGCCATTTTACACAAAACATATCATTCCTCCCTCAATTTTTCTTAGTTTTCTCTGGAGGTTGTACATATCTTTCCAGGAATGGCTGGCAGGAAGGCAGTATTACTGTAATGTATGATACAAAGGAAGTTAACCACTGACTAAATATAAATATTAAGCTATGACAGCACCCGAAATGTACACTATTTGTGAGGTGTAAAGCAGTTGTAGGGAACAACTCATTCTTTTGTTTACTGTATTTCTTCTCTACTTTTAGTGGTGAGAAAGTACAATGTCTCCCAATTCTTCTTTGCCAGTTAGAAGCTATTTTCTTTGTAGTAGTTCAATTAAGGAATATCATGGACTTTGTTTTCTTTGCGAAAGTTACTTAAAAAACAAAAGCAGAAAAAGAACACCAATATCTTGTTCAGCTGGAGAAAGGCTCATGCCATGCAAGAACTAACATATCTGGGCTCGTTTTGTGTCACCAAGATCCACTGTGCAAGTTTCGTGCTGCTGGTAGTTGTTGCTGGCATCAATCCACCAGCCAGGCAGCATATGTGTCATCTCTGTTGCATTCTGGACAGCAATGTCTACTTTTTTTACATAGAAAAACACACCTTGCAGCAACTAATAGTCCAATTCAAACAGTGTGCACTAAAATAACAGAGTAGCCTTACCGTCATTTGGTGAATCCACACACAGCAAGAGATGTGCCCTGTTCTGAGATGGACCTCACCAACACACAACCAGACATCAAGGTTTGCTATGGGAATGCTGCTGTCTATTCTGGCAAGGTCCAGTTCACACATGTGAATCAGAATGCTTCATTCTCTCATCCTAAATACTCACATTTCTGCACCTATGTAGCCCTCTATGAGCATGGCAGTAGTAACTTAAAGGGCATGAAACATTATCAGCAGTCCATGAAGGGAGGAACAGCATAAATTAAAGACATACACCATGCAGCCCAGATTAACTGACTCCTTTTCTCTAGGAACAGAGAGTCAGGGCCTGTTTGCAAATTGCAGTTCAACCTGAACAGCAGCAGCTTTCTCCTCCAGCTACACCAATACCACAGGTGTACGCTTAAAGCTGCCACATGGGCACTTCTCAGACTCATGTCCAAGGGACTGAACGTTTGGTAGCTGCTGCTGGTGGTACTGCAGATGTCTAGTGTGTCAACAGCCTACAGGTTGTGATAACACCCACCCAGGAGGAAAATATTGTGCAATTGTTTACATTTTATTCAGCTTAGTGTTCTTGTTTGGAAGATCTCAGTTTGTCTTTTTTCTGCCTGTGTTGGTTTTACTTACTTCAGATCTCAGTCAGCTTTCTTCTAGCACTTAAATTAACTTTGGAAATCCCAAACTTAAAACGTGTGGTCTCACACCTGTTACAAGACAAAGAACCACAACATTTTGAGCTCTTTACAGCCTCATGTAATCTTGCCCAGGCCTCTAGGCAGTGTCAAGCAGCAACTCGGAAGGAAAGGCTGTTTGAGCTGCAATTTTTAAGTTCTTGAATCACAACTTAGAGACTAAAAGCTGCAAAAGATGTTTTTTCTTCTATTTATTGAAGGTATTCTCAGGAGCACCTGGAAGACTTACATAAATGACCTCAATTTTAACCTGTTTGGACTAGATTAGTGTGATGGAAAAAATGTCATGGGTGAGATTCCAGCCCAACCTTTAGAAGGGAAAAGTTTTTCCTCTATAAATAGTGCCACACTCTTTTGGCTGTAACACTTCTCTCGCTACTAAATTAGAATTCACAACTCTTCTGCAGGATTCATAATGGGATCAAAGATTAGAAACTTCTTTGAAGTTTGTCTTCCTTTGCTCTACTGTTAATACGTACCTGCACTAATCCACCATGGTTCTCCTAAACTGATCTGTCACTCTCCCTCCCTAAAAGGGACAGGTACACAGGCTTTTTTCAATTCTCTATTTATTTGCGTTCATTATCCACACTTCATTTTGCAAGGGCATAACATTTTGTTAATTGAATTTTCATGTACTGTAAAGAGGCCAGCTCTCTTTCTGAAACCTTTTAGTCTAACTGTGATTTTCTGGTATTATTTACAGTACTTATAGCTTTGGTCCTATTTATTGCTAGTAAGGCAGACAGTGGATTGAACTGTGTGCATAATAAATTAATAATATTTAACCTTTGTCAACAGCTATCAATAATATCGTTTCAATGAGATCATCTCAGACACTTTTTTAACTTGGTCCCTCTTAAAAGAGATCAAAGAAACATTGAACCTCAAGGTTATTTGCCTCTTGCTTAGGTAAACAAGCTAACAGCATCAATGACCCTCAGCAGAAAGAGAAAATACAATTTCAAAAATGCTTTTAAAATTTATATCATTCCAAACGGTGACACAGGTATTTCTTCATCTCACTGTGGCTCAGAAGTGACTCATAACAACCATATCAAACCTCTTGTATCTTTAAATTAATGCTTATTTTTGGTGAAAAAAAGTGTATTGTCACAGAGTTTGTATTGATTTTTGTCACTGACAATAATTGGTTCAACTGGGCACTTCTTATGGATTTGTATGTATCTAGATTTCTAGAAATTCAACAAACTTGAGTTTCAGAGAGCACTGAAACTACAGATGCAGTCAGTGAAATACCCAGGTGAGCTGTCTCCAGTGATAAGCCCCATAGTTAGACATCAATAATTAAACTTTTCTAAATATTGATTTATAACCTGCAGTGAAATGCATGAGAGGGACATAGTGAAGAGGAAAGTTTATCAAAAGTCCTGCAGCGCCATACTTCATTAGTGGGAGACTATGAAGATTTTAACTGTGATTCCATTAGAAGGCAGATCAGTCCAGAACAGAGCAAGGAAAAAAAGAGAAAAAGAGAAATGGAAGAGCTCTCATTTCTTCAAAGCTTTATTTCTTAATTTTTCTTTGGGCTAAATTAAGAGATTAATCCATTTTGATGAATGCCCACAGGGCTCACTTCTAAACAAGAATTTCCATTTTTGTCAGATAGAATAGGAAGATTAGAGTATGAAAAGGAGGCAATTTATAGTGAATTTATAGTGAGTTTTCTGGTCTTCAGTGGGGTTTTAATTTGGATGTGACAGATATGTGCCAGCTGCTGCTTGCCTTCATCTCTTAAAAGGGACATTTTAAATGCTACTGTTCTGAGTGCTGTGCATCCCCAGGAAGACGTGTGCTGTGCTTGTCCCCATTAGAGGGAGGACCAGCTTTTCCCCAACCTTTGAAAGTCACACTCCACCAGCAGCTCTCTTCTAACCCTGGCTGCAGAGAAGACCAGAACGCCTGTCCACTCACACCCCTGTTGGAAGAGTTCAGGTTCCCTGAAGACTAGAGGCTATAGAAAACATGATTTAAAGACTAAAAGAATAAATTTGTAATTTCAGAAATGGCTTCATGGATTTCTTTGTATCGCTCTAAGGAATGAATGAAGCCCATTATATTGCACTAATAAAAGTAGTCATGATCTCTTATTGAGCAGGGTAGAATGAAAACAGCCACAGAACTTATTTAAAATAAGGAAGGAGCTGGTGAAACAGCTTGGTATAGGGGTACTTAAGCAGACTGCCACAGTAGCTACATTCATAGGACTGATCATTGAATCCCCACAGAGTCACAGGGAGAGATAGTTTGGGTGCCTGTGATGGGAATAATCTAATCATGGGGTGATGCGCAGCCTTCTCCAGCGAAACTGGTGTCTGGCAGCCTGGTGTGCAAGCGATTTGAACTGCTTTTTACCCTCTGAAGATTAATCACTGAGAGTCACAGTGACTAAATTAGGCACTTATAATCAGTCAAATAATCCCGCGTGGAAATGGGCCAGGAAAGAGGATTTGTCACTATCCATTTCTTCCTTGTCGCCCCATTACCCAAGACCTGTGCAAACACTTGTACTCTCCCTCCCCATTTTATGGGTGGGAAAGTGAGGTGGATAATTTAGGTCACTTTTAAAAAGCCAGACAGAAATAAGTGCCAAAAAACTGAACTGGAGCTGTCAGTTCTGAGCCAGGACAATTTTAGCACACAGACACAGAATCTCCCAGACTAGCTTTCTTACACCTAAAAACGCAGATTTTCTATGGCATTTTGCAACAATAACAAACATGATGATTAAGGACTCTGTTGAAGTTGAGCTGGCACAAGAGCGTGGCAAAATTCTTTCAACTATTCTTTGTTCATAATAAGCGGGCTTTGCAGAATCAAGTTTCATGCATTTTTTTCAGTTTTGACAAACTTCTGCTCAGTAAATTTGCAACCCCTCTAAATGCTTTAGGTTAGCATCTTCATATAAAAGTAGTTCTTTATTTCCAACCCAGCTTGATCTTCTTTCCTCTGCTTACTCATTGCAGGGAGTTGTCCAGACCTCCCAGTGTGGTACCGCTTTGCATTTCTGTGTGCCCTGATGGACAGGGGACATTAACAACATTATCTAAGCTATTACAATATTATCACATTTAAAATACTATCACAGGGTCTGTATCTAAAACTCACCAAAATTAATGGACGAGTTATACTTCAGCACTGTTGTTTCAATCTCTGCAAACAGAGAGAAACTGCTGTGCTCATACCTCCAAGTCATTCTTTGAAGGTGTTTTTTTTCCCAGCTGTAACAACTAGAGTATGAAAAGTAAATTTTGAGAAGCTAGAAGGCAGCTAAAATGTCTTTTCAGCCCTTGCTGACATACTGCACTTTTCCAGATGCTTTGCCCCACAAAGCTGAAAATTCTAATTTGATACTGTTCTATTTTAGTCCTATTCAGAGTGAAATGATGGCATAAAGTGATTCTTTCATCAAAATATTGGTACCAGAACAAGATTAGAAGGAAAAAAAAGACTTTTCATGTAAGAAAATGAACAGAAAAACAGTCATAGAAATATGATTGGAATATATCTTCATATTGGAAAATCTTTGTATTTACTTATGTATTTAAGAACAGTTGGTATATCTGCCTATCATGTCACCGTTTTGAATGCTCTACCTTTTTTGAAGGTAATTAGCCATCTATTCAAGGCTTATGTGCTCACTTTAATTTCCCCATTTTTCCACCCACCTGAATCTGACACTTTGACATCTTTGCTTATTAGAATGGAAATTCAACATTTAGAAAGGCCAAGCAACACAAGGCCAAAAACCAGCGTGAAATCTATATGTTGAAGAAGGGATCAAGAAAGTTTAGATAAAACAAGCAGCTTTGTATTTCTATAATTTTAAACACAACAATAGCTGTCATGAGATACTAACATAAGTTTTGAAACAGTTTTGCTCAGTTTTGGAAAAGAAATTGCTTCAGGACTCAGAGCTGTGGGGAGATATTGAATACCATTATGTCTTTTAGTCTAGCACCTTGCTAGAGAAGAATTGCTCCTAACACTATGCTATTTATTATTCTATTTTAAGAATCTTAAGCAACAGGGATTTCATCATTTGAGATGGAAGATTATTTAATAGACTACTAGACCTTATGACTACAAAGTATTTCCTGATACTATACCTATGTTCTTCCATTTCCTAAACTCATAGCAGTTATCATACCTCAACTCATTCTAAACAAAGTGC
The DNA here is from genome assembly GCA_013400055.1 of Nycticryphes semicollaris. Taxonomy (NCBI): domain Eukaryota; kingdom Metazoa; phylum Chordata; class Aves; order Charadriiformes; family Rostratulidae; genus Nycticryphes; species Nycticryphes semicollaris. The sequence continues at coordinate 116,390 of VXBJ01008408.1, forward strand.
TTTCTTCCAGTCCTCCACACATCAAACCGTATTGAGGTGCTTAATGAACTATTTCCCATGTGGTACTTACAGCACGGTAGGGTCTATTTTGATGAAGTACATAAAACTAATTACACAAGCAGGATATTCAGCCAATCATTAGAAATGCAGATACAAGCAAGAGAGAGAACTCTACACCCCTTAAATTACAGCCTGGGCATCATGTTATTGTACCGTAGAATCACCAGATAATACTGGGAACCACATCCCATAACTGTGGGCCTTTGGTGTACAAAGTGAAATTCAAATTCAAAAGCTCTGAGGCAAATTTTATTGGGGCAGACACAAGAGAAGCTTCAGTATAGTGTTTTTAAAATTCCAAAGGAAAATATTGGAAGTTTATTTTGTTACAAATTAGCTATATAGGGTTTTTTTTCATTATGGTGCCACAATTATTTCACTCCACTCCAAATCATACTGGTTTCAATTTTACCATGACTTTGTTAGTCACTCAGTTTTTCTCATACTTAGCAGAGAACATTAACACCCATCTTAGAATGAAGTATCTAAATTTGTCAATTCTAGCCAATTTGGAGTGTAAACAAACTCAACGAGTTTTTTGACATACAAAAAACCTCTGCCCAAATAAAGAAAAATTGTTTAGAAGATTATATATTTTTAAACCTCAAAAGTACCAGTCCAGACCTGAGTATAAACACAAACTTTCCAGGTAATCTTGAACAGAAATGCTACTGGAAAACTGATCTGTAGAATGAAACAAATGGGTTGGGGGGAGGCACTAATAGCAAGACCAGGAACTGAGTCTCAGCCTGGGGTTTCCCAGCTGTCCTACATACTTGGTGTCAGGCCTTCTGGCTTTATCCCAACAGATGACCTCACCTGTGCCTTGCTGCAGAGCAATACAGAGATTACTGTGTGGAAAGCTATGGGATGAGAGATGTCAAAGTGGCAAGGAGAGCTGCATGCTCTGCACTGAGCAGAGAGGAACATTAGCAACAACGAAAGATGGAACCCCTCCATCAGTACGGCAAGTTCTCAGTGCCTACACTTCTCTGAGCGGTTTTGTTCAAACACTTCTGCCTTTGTTCGCCACTTGGAACTAAGAGATCACCTTGTACCACTTTAACCATTTTGTTTCGAACATGACAGGGCAGCCAGTTGTGAGCTGGGGTGAGCATCCTAGGACCCATCTTCAAAATAGAGCAGTATTTGGCTTCTGTCATTGCATCCCTGAGTAAGGCAAGAAGTGAGACGAGGAGAGAAGCTGCCTCACATGCCACCATCATCCCAAATGAGCTTCACGCACCCTGGTTGCCCTCTGTGCAAAGCACGAGTTACATGTATGAACAAGAAAGTGGATTTTAAGTGATCAGTATGGATGAGTGACCCTTTCTTGCATGTCAGTTCCTTGCCCAGAAGCTGGCGAGATGCTGGGTGGTTTGGCATTCAGAGCTGTCCCTCCAGCCTCACCACAACTTGGCAGGACTCCATAGAAGCAGAGCAATGTTATGACTGATCCTAATTAGCAGCTGATGGCATGGCTGTTGAAGTTGGCATTTTATTGGTGAAAAGCATCCTGGCTTACATCCATAACCCAGGGATGGGACTCCAGGAAAGTCCAGAGAGCAAGCAGGCGAGTGCTACACATCCTGGCCTGTCCCTACCATGGGAAAAGAGCACAGTCCCACCGCTGCAAATCCATTTAATTTGATCTATCAGAACATGTGAGCTATTGCCAGAAAGTCAGTTGAGGAATGTAGCACAGCCTCCATGTGCATCCAGGGTTACTGTTCTCAGAGAGGTCAAGGGAAGGGAAGAAATCTGGTAAAGAACAAAACTCCTGCATCACAGCTCCATTAACAAACTTCCCTGCAACACAAACATCACATCTCCTTGCCTTAAATAAGGGGAGGTTGACTCTCTAGACAGCATTTCATCAGTATTAGCATGCCAGAATGAGATGCTAGTTGGGACTTTTGAAAAGAAATGTAACCATCACGGGTTTGGGAAGAGTTAAGACCACAAGACATCTGACAGGGGAGAGAAAAGCAAGCACAGTATCGCTCTAGGACCCCTTCAAAACTCACCATTTCCCCTAAAACACACTGTGCCTAAAATAAACCTATGTTTTCCTCACCCAGCCACAGCCATCTTATTTTTAGCAACTTACAATACAGCATGGGGTTTTTTTACAGCATATATATGATCTTGAGGTGAGCCCCTCCCCATTTACAACAGTGGCAGTCCCTCTATTTATAACATATGAACACTTGTAAGATGTTTTCAGTTACTTCTGTGTCCCTGACCTGCAGAGATGCTGCTTATATAGGAAATAGCGTTATCATATATCTTTGAAGATTTCTAAGGCTAGATCATTTTGCATTTTCTACCCTAGTGAGCTAAGAAATTAACAGTAAAACTTTACCCTGCCCTCTAGGAAGCCTGATTTAGTCAAAGACATGACTTCAGGTATTAACTACAGCATCAGCTATTTATTTAATTTAAATAAAACCACTCTTCCAGTAGACAGTGAAAGGAAGAAATTATATGTCATGCTAAGATTCCTGAGCCGATACTTTTCCACTACATCCACTCCTGGGTTACTTTCTGTGGGTGTTGAAGCAGACTGCTGATCTGTGTTAAACAAGCTGCAGTAGAATGGAAAACAACTAATTTGTGCACCCTGGGTGTTGGGTAACTAATTTAACTCTTGCTGGCATATGGACTATAAATAGAAAAAGATGATACAGTTTCACACTGATAATATTTTTATGAAAGTTAATAACTCAACAATAAGGAAACAATTCTTTTTCCTGCTTATCTGTCCTATCAGGAGTGATGAAAGGGAGTTGTGTTGCATTTAATCCAAAGAAAGTGTGTAGTGTTACGTGTCTTCTCCTGTGATGACTTACCCGAGTGCTGACACCGTACACTGTGTGTACTCATCCCCCTGGCAACACCCCTTCTCCCTCCTTCACCCCAGTCCAGGATGAACCATTATCCACTTGGAACTAAAGACAAACCAGTTATGACTGCTGGGCTGGACAGCTGCCCATGTCACAGAAACCACATCAGAGAGATGACCATCAGAATGTGCTCATTCTCTTGCTCTCCCATGGTGAGGTGGAGAGAAATGAGACAACTGTTTAGATAAGCTATTTAATTTGTTGGCAAGAACAGAAATGATAGGGCCTATTTTTCATCAGGTGGCAGGCTGAGTTCTGCATGAATTTGTACAAGCAGAACACTTCCCTTGGGTAACTTTCATACTCATCAGAAACATTCTTGTAATATGCGCAAGTTGGTCACAGCATTCTAATTCTAACATTAAAGAGGATTACCATCTTCAACTACGTGTGCTGAAATAAAGTGTGTACCAAATACTTCCATGCCCTTCTGTTACTTGAAGTATAGTTTCAGTTTTTATGAGCACAACATACAAATATAATATAAAAATGAAATTTTTTTTAAAGATGAATGAAGAGCCAGATGTAGTTTTCTGGGTCTGAATTTACTAATGCTTCTGCCGCATTTTTTGAACAGAAAATAATTGACTCAGATTCCAGTTTGGAGTATCTCCCTTTTAAAGAATTCTCAATTGTGTCAACCCATATGCATCCACTGTATTCAAGGGTAATTCTATACCTATGGATGTTACTTTTCATAGATTCACACCTGAAATTCCCATAAAACAACATTTCTTGCAGAGATGTAACTTAAATCTAACCAGAAGTTGGGTATTTCTGCCCCTAAGAGTAACCAACGACAGAAAGGTTACAACACCAGATAAAAGGAAAAGATTTCCAAATATGTAGGGTGAAAACACAAAGCAGAAGAGGTTAACTACACTCAGAATTCATTAGGAAATAAACAGAAAGGAGCAATCAGTCTAGCAATAAAACAGGATACAAGTGTATATTTGGGGACATTGGTAAAGTTAAAAGTACCTGGACACATTAGTCTTTGCCATTTCAATTACACCATATAAAACGGGAAACTGAAAATCCTAATGGTTTTAACTATTTTCATTTTATTTATTTTAATTCATTTCAAATTAATACAAACACTGAAAGATGTAGCCTGCAGTACCCTGTCTCCTCTGGTGCTTCATATCATGGTCCCGCCTGTCTGTACCCCTCCCGGGTTGATACCACTTGCTTTGATATTGACACAGTTCAGCATTAATCCAGTCTTCAAAGGAAAAATGGGCATGAAAATCCCTCATCCCCCTTCCTGCTCTGAGCCTGGGGCATGCGCACATTTCCCAAGGATTGCACAATGCAGTGGGTATTATTTTGTATTTAATAAAATTAACAGCCGTTACAGAAAGCAGGATTTGAAATGACATTTCAGCCAGGGGATCTTTTAAAGTCTGGTAGATGAGATAATAGGTACGATATCAGTTCAGATCCCTTTCATATCACTGGCATCATTTGATTAATTTCCAAGCTAAGTTTATTACACGACATACAAAGAGGTAGAAGAAAAGCAGATGAGAAAGACTATGTCGTTCATTTGAGAAAATCTTTGTTCTAAACTGTTCTGCCTGGCTGCAAGGAACTTACCAAACCGAGTTTACTGTGATTATTTACTGAATTCATCTTGTAAGAAGGGATTTTCTAAATAAAAAACAAAATAGAAAAATGCCTCTGGTTCACTCTTAATGTGATTTTCTCTGCAGCAGGGAAACAAGCTCCTTCTATATGCAATGTGCATTCAGCATCCATTCATCCATTATTGATAATATTTTTTAAAATTACACAGGGAAATCAAGACACCAAACGTACAACTCAGTGGCACAGAAGGGATTAGTGAGTGCTGCACAGATTACATTAGTCCTAAATTAGACGCAAACTCCCGTCTGGACAGTTCTGGAATACATCTATTTAATACTTCCCCAGAAAAAAGGCCACATTTTGGACTTACGGTTGGTTGTCCTGCTTTGATCACTCTGAGCACTGTCATTTGACTGGTTGCTGGAGACAGAGGATACGCTTGAGCTCCTGACAAAACCAAATGCGGCCAGCTTAGCTGCTGGCAACCGTGAGTATCCTGGAGGACGAAGTCCAGACTGGCACGGCTTGGGGAGATTTGACTTTGCAGCACTTGGACACGAGCCTTTCTTAAGATCAACTGAAAGAAGAAAAAAGAAAGCAATTTTTATTAAAGAAGCTAAATTGGGACATGCTGAACATTACATGTACCACTCAGTGACATAAAGTCACTATAAAGACTGAATACAAAGTTTAACTGCTGTTCCATCTGCAGTCGTGTCTTATTCTTTGCTCTGCTAAAAAGTGCTGTGGCACAACTACAGGTCACAAACATTTTTAAATGTGAAAAGCAGCAAGGACCCATGGGGCATAACTCAACCTTCCAGCAAAGTAACATAGTTCAAGTCTGCTAAGATTTTCTTTAATGCTGTCTGCTTTTATGCTGTATCACTTTCTAATTTTACATTTGTTATGTGCCAATTAAAAGAAACTCAGAGACACACACACGACACAAAGTCTCCAATTTTGGAAGCTGTGGTAGAACACCAACAGTCCTTCTCAAGGACACAGGACTTCTTTGTATTCCATCAAAGAAAATACTTCTTTGAAATATTTCTTACAAATTTTGCTAAAACAAAATGCCCTTTTCTTGCACCCAAACCTGCAAACAAGGACATGCCTTTAAAGTTGTATTCTTCTAACATCCTGCTAGCCATTTCCATTGATGGAGTCCACCTCACTATAAACCCTAAGCCTAGGTGAATGACATCAACCAAGTCTCAGACAACTACTGATGGAAGGCTTATAATGGATGAATTCAGGCAACAACACTACTTCAGCTGCCATGTCCATCTGTGCTTACTACTAACTGGTTTTCTGTCTCCAGCTTGTGTACTAACCCATATTCTGCTCTCTTGCTTAGGCGAACTTTTCAAGGCAAATTGAGAACACAGATCTGTGAATACCCCAAGCTATCTTCATGGAAGGACCAAAGCTTAGAGTTTGTTTTTGCTTGGAAGGCCTGGATACCAAGTGGATCTGGACCTTAACTACAGTTTGGAGAGTTTTTCTTTGCATTTTTGACAATATCAGATTCCTGTTCCTTGTGGAGTCCTGAACAGCAAAAATATAAACACTCCTTTCCCAAACCACTCAAAACCAAAGTTCTGCAAATGCTGAGTTCTACAAATCAACAATCAGGACTAGTGGTTAGGGTTAGGAGACAAGTCAACATTAAAACTATCAATACGTTTTACCAGAAAAAGCAAAAAAGTAACTTTTTTTTTCCATTCTCATTTGGTGAATGCTATTTGTGCATTAGCCTGACACGTACTTCAAAGAAGAAGTGAATATTCATAATATAAAGGAAAAACAGAAGTTAACTGCACAATAAGAATATGGTCTTCATATTATTACAGTATTTAATTCTTTTGTAAACTATGTAGGTCACAGCCTTATTAATTTTAATGAAGCATTACACTTTGAGGAGACTTTATAGAAAACAAGACTAATTCCTTTGAGCCGAAAAATGTTATGGGCATTTTGAAAGATAGTTGTGTACCTCATCACAATAATAATACTAATCTTTGTTTAACAAAACTAAGCCTTTTCTTTTGAAATAGAAGTATGTGTAACACCAAGCTAAAAGGAGTTTTGTATCCTATAAAACACATTTCTATAAAAGACATTAAAAATGCTCCTTGGTCGATGAAAAAATATTTTATATATTATGGACTCTTAAAAATGTTTTTTTCATCTACTTTTCACAAGTTGAGGCCTTTATTAAGACACGAGGAGATGGATCTCTGAATGCAGCACCTTTACTAGCACAGAGGTCAACATGCTGTGCAGAGTAATCCAAATAAAAACCCCAAATATCTGCAGTGTGTAATAAAGAACTGTTAAAATCCCCATTCACTGTTTTTGGCACCAACAGAGACAATTTTGGACTCTCATCCTTCATTTGACCTTTGTGAAGATGGGCTCAGAGGTAGCTGTGGGCTCCAGGTGCCTGCGAAGAGCAGTGCAGGCACATTAGCATGGAAAACAGAGAAGCAGTGAAGTTTGCCACCACTGTTTACTGCTAGGCTTGTGCAGTATTACTTTGATAGTTGTCTGTTACAGCTGGTTTATGGTTATTTGCCAAGATCCATCAAGCCAGATTTCTTCTCTCCACAGTGCCAGGGACATAAGTGACTCCACAGCAAAGTACAACAGATCCTGATCTCAATGCTTCCCTCAATGTTATCAATACAGCTTACAATTAGCGTGAATCAGGGTAACAAGTCTTTCATGTAGGAACAAGAAAAAGGCTTTAAGAGTCCCAAATGCTAGAAATGGCAGGATAATCATCATTTGAACAGAATCTGTCTCTTCAAGAAAACTAGTATCTTCCTGCATTAACAAGTGCAGCATGACAGGACTCTGATTGGCTTATGCCAGTGTGACACTGCACTTTTGCTATGGAAGGATGATCTTGTGCTTTCTCCTCAAGAGAGGGGGCAAGTCAGACTTGTCATGCCCCCACGAATGCTAATACAAAGACTTCAGCAGATTTTTGGGTGGGCCAGACCATCTTGCTTACTCAGATGGCTCCACAGTCACATGTTTGCTGTCTGAGCATGGCCAAACATGAGGTTCGCTAGCTATCTAAAGGACACAGGGGCAACTGTATGTGATAAAAGGCACAAATTTCAGTTGCAGTGTGCAAAGTGTCCCCGTGTTACACTGGAGGTGGGGCCAAGCCCAGGTGGCCTCCAGATCTGAAGCAGTGACCTGTGGCAAGTGACTGCAAGAGCAAGGAACCTGGCCAAGTCAGTGGCAGCAGGGACAAGATATCAGACTGGTTCTTGTGGGTTTTACAGGCTTCCAAACGATTTACCAGCAGGCATGCACTACACAAGCTGAGGGTTGAGATTCCTTCTTCCTGAAAACCTCTGAAAACTGCAATGGAGAGAGAAATCCTTCAATTTTACAGCAAAAAGCTATAAATATCACAGATTTCCTGCAGCTGAATAGGGAATATTCCACTGGGGCAGAGGGGGAATAAGGGGGGAAGTGGTTAGAAATGGGTTTATTTAAAAAGCAATTGAAATGCACTTGCCCTAGGATGGTGAGGTTCACCTGGGACTTCCATGTCCCCAGTTCCACTGCAGGGATGCCCACACCAAGTCCCCAGGCTGTCTGTTCTCTGCACTGCCATGTGACCAAGCACCCACAGTCCGTGACAGACCACCGATGTCACCGAAGAAGAATTCTCTATAACCAGGAGGTTTTTGGTGACAAATTGCTACCCAGTCGCCTCTACCTTTTGTTCAAAGTCATTCTCCCAGACCCTGGCACAGTATTCTGTGATTTTTCTCACACTTTCATGTGTGTTTTGGTTTATGACTTCAATTCAAATTCCCCCTGAACTAACAATATTTTGCAACTTGAACTCATCATTATCCTTAAATTATTTTTCACTTCTTTTCTTTGTAATCCAGCTCTTCTTTACTATGAGGACCTGGGGGCAGGACTTTAGCCTTATTAGGGATGTATTCAAATCTTTAAGTCATTTTGTGTCTTCTTTCTCATTAAAATACATGAGACATCAGACTATTGTACGTATTTTCTGTTCTAAATATCATCAAGTTTTACGGTGGATATTTTTCTTTATTTCTGTTTCTTAGAAGTATAGATGTACTTCTGCAAACCAGGGCTGGGAATTCAAAACAAAAGTTGTTTTAATGAGAAGCTTTCATTTTAATAAAAATCTGCCAAAAGAAACCTTAAAAATTGGCAAAAAATCTTTCCAGCTGTCTCACTGCCTGAAGCTAATTACAGAATAAAGTACTGTTGTCTGTATGGCCCACAAGTGATTTTCTATGACACTTCAAGCTGTTCCCATCTAGAAACATGAAAACATTTTGAGGTAGGGACTGATTGACACAAACCGGATGTGCCTGGGGAGTCTTAAGAAAAGTCTGAGCTAGACTTCTTATGCATCCCCACCACACATGAATCACGTCTCCATGTGCATGTATAACGAAACAGCAACTTTCATGTGACTTCTGTGTGAAATCTAAAATAGGTTTTAGCTAAATGAATGAAAAGTTAAAGAAATGTGTTACACAGAAGTGTTCTTTTGAAAAAGAGTAGTGGTTCAAGACTTCAGCTCCGCTTCAGATCCTCTTCAGGGATCCTTGGCAAACCTTTCTTTACTTGTCGTGGGTTTGAGGTTTTTTTGACAAGCATTTCCTTTAAAAATTTAATCATTAGGTCTTGTTTTTCCCAGAGAGCTCATTTTCTTTTATAGGGTACTCTGACTATCATTATTCTCATTTTGTATTTGGGAATCTGGGGCAAAGAAGTTACCTGTGAGGTTATGAAATTAGTCAGAGAGAATACAAGCAGAGTTAACCTACCTTAGACTTAACCCAAACTTTGATATTTTTGGAGATTAAAACCAAATCACACAAGTAGGAAACCTATTAAGTTCCTTCTACCCCTGTGGTTTTCCTGTTATAGACATAATGACTACTCTCTGGACAAGAACTGAGAAAAGGGGCTTTAAAACAGAGGCTTTAATGGTTTATATCTAAAGAGCAATGAACAGGTTGTGCCCAGCTCACTTGACAATCTCTCATTCAAATACTGTCAAGCTTGGGACAGTTCAGTTCCAAAGGCAAAACAGTTGTAATTCCTGAACATCAATTAATTTATTATCACTCATTGTACCACCACATAGCAGGAAATGCTCACACCTCTTCCCACTTTAAGAGCACAAAAAAGTTGCCCTCTGCCAACCCTGCTCCCAGACAATCCAAGGCTGGTTGGCTCTTTCTCACCACTCCGAGAATTTGTTAGCTTGCACTTCATTCAAAGTACAAAGCAAATGTTTGTGTTTGTTCCGTAGCTAATGCAGCAGCATCCCACAGAAATAACCAACACATTTTCCACAGAAAGCCCATAGCAGCAAGAACACTTCTCTGGGCACTGGAGCCACATCTCAGGCCCACAGCAGGTGCTCATCAGATCAGCTTCTCAGAAGCTCTCAGGGTGCCCAACCAGCAATGATTCTTGGTTCTCGCCAGGGAGGAGGTAAGGTACCAAGTGTTTGCTGCACCCAGATTGTTACTGATACTGTTCTTACAAGTGACAATTTGGTACAAGTCACCCAGACAACACTCCCATACAATGAATTTTGGTTCTTTGAAGACTTGACAATGTTGGGAGCAGAGAGGTGGAATATGGGTGTCTTGAGTACAGTGACAAATGTCCTTAGCAAAACTCTGATGAATAAGTGCATGTCTCCATTTGAAGCACTTAATTTTTCTTTATGAAGTACATTAAGATTGCTCTCCCAAAGAAAACAGTGTGCCAACTGAAAACGCTGCAGATTAGTGGAGTATAGAGAATATTTTCCTCTCTGAATTTTCCCCTTGTCACCTCTTTCCTTAAACAATTAAGAAGTTTGCCAGCTCAAATCCAAATATCTCAGACTGCAAACCTATAAAATAAGCACACAGCTGGAGTACCAGTAATGCAACATTTCAGGAAGTGCAAACGCCTTTTCTATCATCAAATCTCATTTACTTGTTCAAGTATTAGGTTTTTCTAGAACAAAAGTGAAAGCAAAGCTTTCTTACCAGGAGACAGCTGTAGGCATATTGTAGCATTCATGATGAAATACATTATACATATGCAAAGACACAAATAAATGCATGTATCTCTGTGTGTCTGAGTAATCAGAAACACTGCTTCCTATCCTGACTTATATATAAATCCCGTCATCAAGAAGAGTTGACTTGCTTAGAAATGAGAGGAACTGCTAGACCCTCAGTACTGGCAAATTTAACACACAGAGAGGTGGTAAGGAAAAAACATTTAATTAACTCACTCTTTGAGAAAAAAAACCCAACAACATAAATACTACCGAAAAATGTAGAATAAAGTGAAGTTAAAGAGTAAGATTAAGTGAAGTTTTAATTGTGAGATCTCTGTTTCACTTTTCAAAATCAGACATTAATCCCATCAAAATAATCTGCTAATTAATGTAAATCCTAACATGCTTGCTCCAGGAAGTCTTTATAACCAAGGAAAACATATAAACATATTCATAATTTATGTTATAGACACAATATTCTTCAATGCTTGTTTTGAATTACAAGTTTCCCATAGAAAGAGTAAAGTCCATTTACATAAAGTAAACAAATATTATATTTTTGGAGACACTATTGAACCTTTAAATACACCATGATTCGATGACTTACAGCGCAGAATGCTTTTTCTTACAGTCTGGCTGTTTGCTTGATCCCTCTGAGGCAAAGCACCACCTAAGCAGCATGACTGAGTAATAAGGCACTCGCACCCAATGCCAACATGTGCCATGTCCTACAAAGAAGGATCACTGCTCCAGTCCATTTGTAGGCATCATGCTTGGAGATCACACTTGTGAGATCATTCGTTATTATTTTACTTTCTTCTTGGTGTGTCTTAAAACTAATGAAACCCTTAATGTACTTAATGCAGTCCATCACAGCAGTTCAGGGATTTAATTATCAATTGCTTTAGAGTCAGTTTTGTGGGTATTATACACAGGCCAAACCACTCAGCTTATCTGTGCTGTCTAAGCAGACTGCTACATTATGAATGGCATGGCAAAGGGGAATAAAATCCTCATTATGAGGCACTGCTTCTGTCCTCGATACTGTGCCATGGTGGTTTCAGTTTAAAAGCCTCTGTGGTACCTCACACTTTGTCACAGGATGGCAACTGCTAGATCCTTCTGCTTCCATTACCCCAGGGTAGGACTGAAACCACTAGGATTAGAAACTGGATTAAAAGCTCAGGATTGAGCTGCAGGAGATGCTGATTAGCACTCATGAAGGCAGGGCTGGTATCCTTGAGAAAAAAAACACCTCCTAGTCCACAGCTGCTTTTGCTGCTGTCAGCCAAGCCCTCACACACCACAACACACGTGAGCAAGGGGCTTACCAGCGCTGCTTCCAGTATGCTGACCATATGCTCATGCATTTCATTTGCTTATATTTGTATATATGACCCTATTGAAGCTATGTTTAATCCTGTTTCTCAAATATTGCATCAAAACCAATAATGTGGATTAAAGTTTAATACCACAACTAACTGCCAAATTAATGTAACATGATTGACAGAAAGCTGCAAATAGTGTACTTTAAGGCAATTGGCTAGATGGTGCCTGGCCCTGTTCTGAGCCCTTCTAGTCACCCCCACACTCGCTCTGACATGACAGGGGCTGCTGTCCCATCCAGCTCCTCCGCGGCAACCAAGGACCCACCTTTGGTCTGTGTTTGTGAACTGGTGTGGACATGGACACAGAAACCAATTCTCTCTTGCTCTCCCACTCCTACACCAGTTTTGTCCTGTCTGCTCTCACTTCAGCCTCTTTCATTCTTCTTAAAAGAGAATTGAGGATAAAATGACTGGCATGCTGATTTATGAAGTTATACATTGCTAAGAGAAAGATTAAGTCATTTGAGGTATACAAGAAAAAAGGGTTTGTACAAGGAAAAGGTTATTATAAGCCAATCCTGAATGGATAGTTGGGAAATAAAATGTCAAAAATAAAAGAATGTAAAGTGACTAACATAAAGTATCCGAAATACATGACGGATCAATAAGAGGAGGCACTGAATCAAGAGAGAGCAATGGGAAATACTTTGCAACAAAATAAGATATTGTAGAAAAATTAAACTTGTTCTTCATCTCGCAAGGAAAATAGAAAGTGAGATGCCAGAAGTGAAGTAACATGTCCTGGGGTGGACAGTGAAAAACTAGAGACATTAGCGACCTCTCCAGAGCAAGTCTTAGGTAATTTAAAATCAATAAAAACAGCCAGAGCCCAGAGACCAGATGAGACACATTTGGGGATCCGAAAGAGATGGTAGACAGATTATTGGACTACCATGAGTTATCTTTAATAGCGTCTTGAAGCAGCAAGGTATCAATAGACTACAGCGAAACAAACAAAATAACAGTCGTAGGAAGGAAATTATGGAAGCTATGAATTAAATTTGACCTCTAAATCAGACAAGGTTCAAGATATAATCAGTGATAAGAGAAAAGACCCCAACTTCTGAGAAACAAGAAAACTTTAAGAAATAGGAACCTCAGTGGAATAAGAATCACGCTAAGAGCTCCTGCAATTTTCTCATGTATACTTCTCTTTCACTGGTGCTTTTAAAGCTGGGATTATAGGCAATAAATAGGACTGATAGGCTGATACTGTTTAGATTGAGAATGTCACATAATATAAGATGACAGTAAATTAATACATACAAAAGAAATTCCTACAAGGATAAAAAATAGCTAAGGAAAAGTCATGTCTGCTGTCATCAATAACGCAGGAAAATTAAAGTGGATGCATAAGAATCAAGGCAATTCCCATTTCTGAAGATCAGAAAATGCAATGGATTTGTTAACAGGTCTTGTTCATACATTTCTGCTTACCCTACTCATGTCCTGAACTTGCGGCCTCTTGTAATTTCATTGAAATAGAAAATATGATCCAATGGCTCTCTGCACCAATATTCCCATGTTCAGTGCTGACTGAACTTAATTTACAGGGCTGAACTGGCATTTACTGCTCAACACACAAGCTCAGAGTGTCTCACAAGTCACACACAGCTGAGTTTTGTGAGCTTCTGATAATGCCATCAAGTAGATAAACTCCAGATGCAGGGCCAGATAGCCAAGGATAGTGGTAAGAGGCACTGTGTTACAAAGAACCTGGATTTCCTGGTAAGTCCCAAATCCTGGCAGCCTGTTTTACTGACTGGTATCAGTCTCTCAGGGTAAGTCAAGACACTGGCCCATACCTGTTCCACCTCTAAATTTCTTCTGCAGCTTAGTATAGAGAAAAGGACACTGAGGAGAGAGAGGGTATGTTTTCAAATACCAGAAAGGAGGAGAAAACCATTCATTCCAGATAAAAGATGAAGCAAAAATGCAGTGAAGGGGATTGAGTGAAACACCAGGGAAAACTTTTAACTTGAAAGCAGGTAATGCATTGGAGCAACTTGTTTTCAGAGGTTGCAGGATCCCATATTGAAGGTTTTTATAAATAGTTCTTCATGAAGAAGTTAAACAAACAGCTATCAGAAGGAATGCCAGCCTGGGGCAAGAGGAGGGACCATATGACCTCAAGTCATTACTTAACTTACCCTTGTGAGTAACACACCCTTATGACTATGTTTTAAAAATCTCTGCAGGCTTGCAGGTTGTTAAGCAGCTGCTATGTTTCACTCTGTCAATGAGTGATTTTCAGTTGTCTCTGAACTTGCTGCTGTTTAAATGTACGCTGCTAAAATCTCCAAGTTTTTCCAGGCTACCAAGGAGTGTCCTATAGAAGTAGTTATTATCTCTGTCTTGCAACATCGTACACTTTTCCTTCCAACTCTGCTCTTGCTTTTTCCTCCCCTGTAATTCTGCCCAGGGTCATGCTGAGCTGGGCAGCAGCTGGGAAGAAAAAGACATTAGAAATGTTGCCTCCAAAGAGGTGTATACCAGGGCTTCCGAGTATCAAGATCTCTACTGGCACATCTGAACGCTGCCCAGGTTTTCAGAGTGCAATAGACTGGGGAATGTCATATTCAGATTGAACAACATGATGAAATAAAACATCCCATTATCTTTACAGGACAAAAGCAAGGATTTTTCAGGCACATACAAGGAGGAGGAAGATAAAAAAGAGCACAATGAAAATTATTACTAAAATTTATTCTCCTTCTTTGACAATGACCTGTTAAATAACCTTTTTGCAAGTCCCAGACTCCCTAGTCAGCTTTGCCTCAGGATAAAAAAACACACCTCAAAGAGTGCTGTTGAAGCTTTGTAGTATCAGGTCAAGATGTTGTTCATTTTGTGATATTTCTGTCTGAAAAAAACATCTTATTGGTGACTACACTTAAAGGAAAGAAAGTTCATACTTTACCTGAAGCATCAGGATGATAGAGGCTGGGAGCACTCGTTATTTCTCCTTGCTGATGGAGACAGCTACCTGAGGATCTTTGACTTGCAATGAGAATCCTGCTTTTTGCAGATGGTAACCTGGACACTGCACCCAGTCCTAACTGTGGCTTGAGTATCATGGCAGATCGATAAAAACTTGGTGGGACCTCGTAGTGAGTATATGGTGGAGGGCAAAATTCATCTTTCTCAGGCCTCTCCCCAACCTACAGAAAAATCATTAACACAAATATTATGCAATAAATCAATAAACCCAGAAAATACAGAGCTTGAAATTGCTTATAAATGCTAACTTTTCCTCCTGGTGAATTTGACCTTCACAGCACTCCAAACTGATCAACACTTGCAAAAAGCTATGGCCCCACCATACGAATTGCCCTCTACAAATCCACACACTATGATCTCAAAATCCAACCAAACCCAAATAAAGAATTGATCTCTTCCCAAAAAGAAAATAGACAAACAGAAGATTTTAGATTAGTGAAAACAAAGTTAATTTTAAGTCCTGAAATGTGATATTATTTACTCAGGTAGATATACCAAGAGATTGTGTAAGTGAAATTTTTATTAGAAGTTATTTAAAATATTCTTACTGAGATACAATTTGGGGAAGTTGGTTTTAACTTAGTGAAAAATAAAGCTGAAGGTGTTTTAAGTTCATTTTATCAGAGAAATGGTACTGTCAAATCATTTGTGTGAGGAAAAAAAAATCTCTTCATGTTCTTGCTGCAAAATGTTCATTGAAAACTCTGCCCCTAAAGTTCCTGGAAAGAGACCCAGTTGTGGAGGTAGACACATTGCTGCATGCTATATTTTCATGGGGCAGTTGAATATTCCAAGTCAGAGCTATAAAAGCCAGGTGTCCATCTGAACTGGAGAAATAAAAATAAATAAATAAATAAAACTGTAGGTGTGAAACATTTATTATTTGTCACAAATTAGATGATGCTTTGCTAAAATCAGTGACAAATCTCTCGGTACTTTAGGAGGTGTATACTGTGAGGACAACACAGGAAGTCCTAAGTTGACGTATTTCCAGCAAACTGTCTTCTACCAGGGAACTTGCAATCAGGAAATTACCTGGTTCCCCAATTCAGCTCTTGCATTTTTCTGCACTCAGGCTGAGCTCTGACTCCTACCTTGCCACTCTGCTTCGTGACTCAGGACAAGAACGCTGGGCAATGTCAGTAGCTTTCACCTTTCTCCTTTGCAAAGAGCCATTTGCTCTTTGAGGTAGAGTCCCACTTCTTTACCATTTTCTTCTAAAATTTAAAATCATCATAACCTAGTAAAATGCATGAATATTTTTTCAGTGCATCCCATCTAGGTTAGAGAAAAAAAATGGCTTAGGAAAAGGGAAATCTGAGCTATATTTGTTTAAAAATTAATCAAAAAACTGCCATAGGCTAGGCTACCTAGGAAGATATGTAAATACCAATTAATTAATACTGCTGTAAGTTATGATGCATGTAATATGCTAAATCAATTTCTATTTAGCAATTATAAGCATTTAGAATATGCACTTCAACACTTTGATCCTAGCTGCTTCAAGAGCTTTAATCCTAATTTAGCAAATCTTTAATATGCTAAAAGAGACAAGATTGGCCTTAAATATGGAATCTTTGAGGCCTCTGCACCAGAGCTAGAAGGGCAGATGTAACAAACACTGAGCATTATTTTTGTACTCTATATTTTTTCCTTTGTTTTGAGTCCTATTTCCTGCCATCAGATATTCCTGTTTCCTTTTTTATTATACTCCTATGACCTATTTCTAAAAATCAGGATGCAGGTTTTTACTGTATAAATGATTTCCTAGGCTTGGACTGCAGATGTTTAGCTTATTATTTTCAACTTCTGGATATTAGATTGCTTTCCTGGATAAGATTCAGTTGTCTTTCCTCTCACTGATTAATTTATTTCAATCAGATTTCACTACACACTTCCTATCAATTCACATTTAACTGTCAGTGAATATACTAATGCCAAGTATTTCGTATAAGATATTGAGAAAATCTTTAAATATAGAAACTACACATTTTTGATAAACTGTGTTAGCTTAGCCAAACCTTCAGTCACCTCATTTTTTATTTTGTTGACAGCATGCTACAAGAGCAACAGACATGCACACAAACTAAATCAACCACAAGCATAAAACATCTTCTCAAGCTGACAGAAGTGAGATATCTCTTGAAGATCCAAATTTGGGGGGACGTAAACTTGCTACGAAAACACACTCTTTTTTCTTATCTATTTAAGGGTGAATTCATGAAATGTATAACTCATCGCAACAGAATTGTTGCAATTATTGATAATAGGTCCATTTTAAAGATCTTCAGAAAGATTTGGATTAATATGAGACCTGTTGGCATCCTGCACTAGACTTTTGTACCAGGGACTTTTAAAATAAATGATCTGTTGCAACCTGCTGACTAAAAAGAAGCTCAGCTCAGAGTTTTATTGTGTGTGCTTGTCTATTTGTTCCCCACTCACCCCATTTAATGAACTTGTTAGAAAGAGCTGGAAAGTCTGCAGCAAATACTTGGAGTGTAAAGTAATATCCACAGGCTGGGTAGTCCTGAGCAGAGCTGGCAGCACGGCAAGCAGGTAAGGATGCCCAACACTTTTTTTCCTGTTACTTTGTACCATCTTGCCTTAAGCAAGAGTTTTCTTTTCAGGTGCCTGCTTCAGGCAGCTATTTGAGAAAAGAGTTGGCAACGCCAGTTCAGGCAGTTCTGACAATGAGATTAAGGGAGAAAAAATTGCTGGTTTGATTATGTATAAAAAGACTCCCCCTATCCCTTTTTCCCCTATAGGCCTTTCGTTGCAATGGGCTTTGGTCCCTGCTCTCTGGAGCAGAAAGATATCTGTGCTGGAGAACCAACCCAGGAAGGTGGCTGAAAGGGGAAGGCTCAGCCTTGAGGTGGCAGGTGGGAATGCTGGTGATCAGACTTACAGACCTTCACCAGAACCAGGACTCTCAGCAGCAGCTCATCTCAGTAATGAATAAAGTGAGCCAAGAACCACTCTCTGGCAAGGCAGGTACGATGTCCATACAGGTAAAATCTCACCCTACACACCAGGCTCGTTTCACCCTCATCCATGCTGGTCCTTGGGAACAGCCTCAGGGTGAGCACACACTGGCACAGGTGGACACTGAGCTGGGGAGTGTGCTCCCAGTCCAGCAGCATGGACAACCTTGCACAAGCCTTGGAGGCTGTGCCCTCCCGCTGTTCAGTTCACCAGCACAGCAACAGCCTTTAGGTCCCACGGTTTGAGCTGTTACTTCCCACAGAAGTAACTGAGAACACAAAGTGGCCACAAATTCCCATTGGTGTTGGCTAAAAGAGGCTGAGGTCCATGTTGAGATGGGGAGCCCATGCCATGTTGTGATGAAGCATGTGGCCAGCTGTGATTTGTCCTGGGCAATGACTGGGGGTTTTAAAACATTTCACTGTGAGGGGTTTTCTTTACTTTTTTTTNACAGACATGAAAGATCTACCTCCACACCTTGCTGAGGTTCCAAGGAAAAGCACTCGAGGAGCTGGCAACTCCTCCACCGGCAAGGCTGCTCATTTAACCTTAACTTAATTCCACAAGGGATGCAGTCTCTAAGCACAGCTGGAGTGCCTTTATCTCTGAGCTGGAATTTTTGTCTAAACTGCCCTTAGTACAGGCAGCTGAAGGAGTCCTGTAGGCTCCCTACTGCATGGAGGTAGCCCCTGAGTCTCCCTCAGACAGCTCTCTAGGTCTTGCTTTGGAGTCTCCTGTCTGACCCAGCACCCTGCAATTTTTCCAGCTCATTGCACTTAGAGGGGTATTTAATTGTTCCCAGCATTTAGCTATCTAAAGGGTGCTTAGAGATTATATGTCTGATTGATACCAGCTATTAACACTCCCTATCACAGCTATGTAAAGAGCTATAAAATGCTAATCAAAGACCTCCAAAGCCCAAATTAAATGTGTGAAATAGGGCTGAATGGGGTTTTTTCCCTCGCAAAGATAATGCAGCATACCCATTCTGCCCCAAGTGAATCCTTTTCTCCAAAATCTATGAGTCTTCAACACTATCCTTTTGATCTATTTTGATCTACCTCAGCCCATCCTAAATGCACAGTATTTTAACATCAGTCATCTGCTATGAACCCTTACTGGGCACAGCTGCTCTTCTAAGCATCTGTCCACTTCTGTGGATCAATTGTTTTCCTTTCGCTTGATCCATACTGAAGCTAATACCCTTTGAGTCCCCTCAGCTAGCAGGTGACTAAGGTACTTGCTTTTAGGGTAGAAGCCCAAGAGAGCAAATACTACTCCCTGCTCTCAGCTCCTGACTCCTGGGCTAATGCAAGCTCATAACACAAACTGCAGTTTGATTGGCTTTCCATTCCCAGCCTCTCCTCCAAGCAATTCAGCTTCTCTAAAGAAGCAGCGTGCTTGGGTTCAAACCTTCCCTTTTTGAAATCCCTACTACAAATTGTATTTGTTGGAAGCAGGGGGGAAGATGCTTTGGATCTTCTCCAGCCCATGTGTCCTCTAAACCTAGTCTGGAGCAAATCATCCGGCAGACTTGTCACAACCTGAGACCTTCTCATGTTAAGAAGTCTTCAACAGTGCACAGAAACTGGTCCTTTGCTCCCAGATGTGTCTGCTGATCCTACCTACCTATGGTCTTCAGAGAGTCACATCACCCTATAAACAGCCGGAGTTGCACAGTCTGTGTTATTTTGGCTTTAATTTCCATAGCAATACATTGAATGGTAATAGTCTAGTAATTTTCCCTCACCTTAAAATGAGACTGTGAAGCTATACTAATAATGTCTGGCATAGACAAGCTCACAATTACTTTAATAATTCCTCCTCTGGGTGCAAATCTAAGAAACTGAGGGGCAGTGAGCACTGTCCTTTCTGTATTTGGGATGAGATCATGCTCAGTGAGTAGAGCACGTAATATACAACAGATAATCCATGATCACTTCAGCAGGTTGCCTGTTGACATGTCACAGAGGCCAGTCTACACTCACAAATGTTTTTTTAAAAGTTTGGTTCAAATTAAATACACTTGTATGATCTTGTTTATTTATATAAAAAGTTTGGTTGTTGAGCTACCACAGGTCCCAAGCGGAGGATGCAAGGGCACATCACAGACCTGAATGTAGCTCCCTTTTCCCTGTTCTTTCTCCTTCCTCCACCATGCTCACCTCACAGGAAAGGTTTCAGAGAACTAAGACTCCTGCCCAACCTATCAAGGTAGAAACACCATGCAATATCAGGATTCAGAATTGGCCAGAGGGACTTCCATCACCTTTTGGCTACTTGTGAAGGCTTTTCAGGGAAAGGAGACTTCTTACTTAAGATGTAGGTGAATATAACATATGGCTTTAAAATGAGTCAAAAATAAATCTTTTCCCACATAATATATATAATTTAACAGGAGCTCTGATAGTCCCTGGGTTTCAGTATGGCTAAACAGAAGAGAATTGGTTTAGACCTCTAGCGCTCTGTCTGCAAAAACCTGCCAACTTTCCCATTAAGGAGGAAAAGCCTTCGAGGGCAAATTACACTCATTTCCCAAAGTTATTCTTTGGGGAAAAAAAAGAAATTACATTTATGGATAAATTAAAACAGCACGCCTTTTCCTTTCTAAACATCCCTATTTATACTACTACCAGGTGACTGTTTTGCTGGGAAAAACTGGAGGAACACAGTGACAACTTCCAGTCACAGTTTAGACATCGCAGCAGGATCAGTGCCAGAAACAGTTAAATAAGTTTATTTCTTATGATCACACATTGCCCTGATTTTGGATTTATTTCTTACCTGAGGTTTGAGAACCAACTTCTGGCAGCAACAAGTTAAGCAAATGATCACCACCTGGCATACAAAAGAGGCTGTCAAAGCTGCCTCCTTACCTCCTGCAGAAACTTCTCACTCATTGGACCGAAGTGATGGCCTGGGGGCCTAATTCCTGACACCACCAGACCGGAACTGAAGAGTCTTGGCTTCTGGAGGTCAGGTTTAAATTTGTCATACAGGATGCTGGGGGGCTTCACCTCCCCTCCGTTGGACACCTTCTGCTCTGTAGAGATGGGCATGCCACATGCAGGGGTACCAAAGGGCAGCCCTGCTGGCGCAAATGAAGGCTCGAGCTGCTCTATAGAACGAGGGTTTCTCCTAATGTATGTGATGATTTTAGGTCTCACAGGTTTGGGCCTGGGTATGGCAGGTTTTATCTCGATGTTTTCTTCCAGCTTTTCACTGCAGTCACTGTCCACATCTGCCTTATCTGCAAGGGAGCCCTTGGAGTGGACCAGGATAGGTTTTGGGATGGCGCTGCTGCAAGCAGTCTTGATAGGCACTTTAGGGGATATGTTTAACAACTGTGTACTGTCAATGGGAGGTAGGACTGAGGAGGGTGACAGTTTGTCAACATGAAGCGCATAAAGGTCCTTCAAATTACTGTTTGATAGCGTGGGCTGACTATTAACATCCAGCGTTGCCACCGGGCGCAGAGGAGTTGGGACACATAAAAAGGCATCAGCCTTTGCTGAAACTTTACAACTCTCTGGTGCTTCAACTGGAGGATGCTTCTGTGTATTAGCTGTCTTTTTACTTGGAACTGAAAAGCTCGAGGTTTCTCGATCACAGTCATGGTTGTCAGGTTGTTGGTTTGACACTGTCTCTGTACTGCACACCCCATGCTGATCTGAGCAATCAGAAGCAGGCACAGCAGCATCCTCGGTGTTTCCTTTGAGTAGCATCAGTTTATTCTCATTAAATTTCAAGGGTTTGCTGTCAGGTAGATTAATGTTATGTGTAAGAGATACCTGTTCACCAACTGTTTCACTGCAACCTGTGTCAACTTCATGGAAATCTTCGTTTTTTCTAGGTGTCACTTTGCCACTGGATTTACTGTCGCAGGTGAATGGGAATATTGTTTCCATTTCTTCGTCTGTAAAACATTCCTCACCAACCTGACTAGTTGCCCTGTTGTCGCTGTCATTCCTTCCTCTCCCCTCCCCATGCGTGGTGGTGTTATCACTTAGCAATTTGTCATCAGGGTAGTTTACCGCCTGGCTTGACAAGGGATCGTCTACTTTATTACAGATGTCTTGAAAATTGGATGCTTGAAATTTTGATGTGTCAGACCCAGAGCTTTTCTGTTCCTGCATTGCTGTATTTTCATGTTTTTGACATCCCAGGAACTCTACCAGCATAATTCTCTCAATCTTTTGTTGAGATGTATTTTTAGATTGTAGAGAAGGTATAGTCTTAAGCTCCAGTTTTTTACTTTTTTCACCCTGACCTAATTGTGCTTCTGATTTACTAGCAATCTCATTGGGTTTAACAGTAGAATGTTGAGAATGAGAAGTATGCAGTGTGCTTTCAACGTTAACATTTGGTACATTTTCTGGTTTATTTATTTTCTTGTTCCCTGAGGTAGATGGTTTGGAATAAAATACAGTATTTTCCTCTGAGGTATTGTCAAGTGGATGAAACACCATCCCAAGAAAATGATCCGTGGATGTTTTTTGTGATTTCTCTGTATTTCCTATCAAATGGTGCGACCTGTCGATGGAGTCCAATGATGCAGAAAGCAGACGTTTACACGACACTCGACCAACAGAGTCTTTTGCAAATGTTTCAGACTGAGGAGAGAATTTACTTGGTCTTCCCAAAGAAAGCCTTTTTATTCTCTCCATCTCTACAGTCCTGGGTATTTTACCCTTAGAAAAGTTCTGGGTGAAGTCGACATCACCTTTGGAAGTAACCTCCAGGTTGGCATCATTTGTGCTGCTCTTTAAATTCGACAGACTTTGTCCTCTGCTAATCCTGGTATGCCTTGATATATCCTTAGCTTCACCAGTCCTGCAATCTTTCCCCATTTCCCTGCTCGTGGTAGAGGGCAGCTTACTTTCCTGTACACCAGTGTGACAGGTCCGAGAGTCTTTGAAGGTCAGAAGTTTACTCTGCTCTGTATTCAGATGAGTAATTTTCTCTGATCCTCCAGTGTGTATATTCCCATCTATCAAATCACGTTTCTTAACATCCCTTTCAGTGGTTCTAACTTTTGTCACAATTTGGTTGGCATTGGGATCCCCCACACTCACTGTGCTTTCATTATTATTTTTTATTTCGCTGCAGTTATCCTGAAGCTGAGCATAACATGACTTGTTTGGGATTAATGGAGCACTCATTTTGAAGCTTCAGGTGACTGCTTTTTTCACCAGTCCTAATTAATGAGAAAGCTTTTTTTTTTTTTTACCCTATCAGGTTAACTATTATACATGCTTCAGTTATATATTTAAATGATAAACTGATCAGTAAAAAATTCCTTGTCAGAAAGCTGGGAGTCTCCTGTCAGAGTCACATTTTTGTGCCGCTCAGTTGTCTTTCATGCAGCCTCTGGATCTAGGAAATCCTTAATACATGCAGTAGAGAGGTTCAATGAAAGCAAAATAGATCTGTAAAGTTCCCTCTGAATGAGAGCCAGTTAATCCAGGCAACCTGTGGGGAAAAAAAACAAACCAGCATAAACAATGTTACACTGATGTCAGGAATCATGCTAACTAAACCAAAGTTAAAATCAGGGGACTTGCAGGTACATCCCCAGGTTAGAGCACTTTCAAACACTTAGGTGCTGTTTTGATCACAGCTTTGCTCCCAGTAAAGATGCTTAGTGTAGCACAGATCTCCGACTTGAGAAGTTACACAGTTAAAGCTGTCCTGGTTAGAAGAGCAGTTGCTACTGTTTTTAAGCCACATGGATTTACAACTAGAAAAAGGCATCAATATCTAGGTGAGAGTGGGACCCCACATCAAGGGTCCAAGAACTTTCTTATTGCTATAACAATGTCTTTATTACAGCAAGAGTGGCTACTGATGCATTTAAAGCACCACTGTATAGACAAACTGTAAGTAATAAAATTGTAGCTCCACGAGGGGACGTATATGGGTTTCCCTCCTTGCCTTGTACAAATCACTGCCGTACTTGTCCTGACATCCTTTGACATTTCTTAGCCAGATCTACAGATGCCAAGAAAGTAAAAAATATAGCTGGAGGCCTGCAAAGAGAAACTGTGTTTTTCTGAAACAGCTGCATATGTGTATGTTCAAATATAGAGGATGATACACCAATCTTAATACATGGCAGCTCCTTTTGTCTGTCTTCCCCCTGTGGTTTTGGGAGCCCAGAGTTTGTTCTCCATCACCTCCAACAAGCTGAAGGGGCAATTTCTGTCTGTGCCATGCTGAAA
This sequence comes from Nycticryphes semicollaris, assembly GCA_013400055.1. NCBI lineage: Eukaryota > Metazoa > Chordata > Aves > Charadriiformes > Rostratulidae > Nycticryphes > Nycticryphes semicollaris. The sequence continues at coordinate 140,625 of VXBJ01008408.1, forward strand.
TTCACTCTCACAGATATTTCTTGTTCCCTGATATGTTCATACCCTTCATAATAAAGAAATATGGACACTGGAAATTGGAACATGTCCCACAGTCCCCAGAAGGTAGAATTCCAACACCTGCAACACTCGTAGCTGTGTTAGGTTTCTAATCAGGGGCTCACAAGGGCACTAATTAGAAATGCTGATTAAGTCAAATTCTCAGACTACAGCACCTGGGTGCAAGTCTGGGCTTGTGTTTCTGACCCCTGCTCTGAGCAGGTCCTCCCAGCCTCTTTCTTCAGTTCAACTCTGCTCACAACATCTGGCTCTGAGCTCAGATCCAGTTTCTTTATACAGCACACACAAATGTTGGTTGAGTTTTGATTCAGGTTCCTGGCATAGTTCCATCTCTTCAGCAGACAATAACTAATTAAATTAATTAATGAAACAGAACACAATATTAAGAATTTCACTTGAACACCACAGAATTGTGGTATTATAGATCTCATTCTCACAACATTGTAAAGCAAGACTTTTAAATTACTTCTGTATTCTTTCCTTATTCCCAGAGAAAAAGAACTTAATACTTATTAAATTAAATACATACATTATGGAGTTGTTCTTTTTTTTCATCCAAAAATGACAACACAATAATTTACATATTCAACCTGAAAGCTGAACTCTAAATGCTCTTCACTAGACAAAGCATGTCTGGTATTATCTGTTTGATTAGTTAGGAAGGGGCATTGATGGGCACCAGAGAGAGCTGAAGCTGGTCAGCTCACATTTCTCCCTCAGCTGGCGAATGACAATACCCATTGGTACCAAAAGTGAGGGCCACAAAAACAGTCAGTCAGAGCTGGAACATCTCTCCTATGAGGAAAGGGAAATTTAATAAAAAATGCGGTGAGCAAAGCTTTGGAGAACTGAGAAAAACATGTGGGGAACTCATGCTCACCTTTCTTTCTTTTACTCTTTCACCAAAAGCGTCACCCAATGGCCCACAACTGGGTGAGCTAACCATGGCTGGCCTCCAGACACCCACTCAGATGCTCTCTCACTCTCCCTTCTCAACACCACAGCACAGAGGGAGAAAACAAGTTTAAAAAGCTCATGGGTCAAGATAAAGACAGGAAGACCAGGTACTGGGTAGTAGCACTTACCAAGTACCATCACGGGCAAAACAGACTTAATTTGGGGAAAACCAACTTCATTTAAATTAAAACAGAATTGGATGGTGAGGAACAAAGACACAGAAAACAAAAATACTTTCTCTTGGGCACCCTATTTTTTCCTCAGGCTTAAATTCACTCTTTCATTCACAGCTCCTCTGTCCCACCAGTTGCTTCTTCCCTGCCTTGTGCTCCCAGAGACACTGAGCCTTCAGGTGCTATGGCAGTATATATAAATAAATCGGTAAACGATGATGATGTACATTAACCCAAAGTACTATCTCAGGGTGCTACTATTTCAAATGTACAAGTAGAGCAATACATTAATTTGCCAGTTATTTTCTTCTCTAAATCTGTTACTTGGTTTAGAACAAGTAAATTAATATATTTAAGATTATGATGGTAAAAGTGGGAAAAGGTCATTGGTTTCCCTTGTTTACCTTGCTCCCAATATGATTAGTAGCACTGCAAATGAACATGGTTTTGAAAAAAATACTGTAGAAACATCTGTTTTCATTCAAAGTATCTTCACACACAGCAGGTGAGACTGGCCATGTTGGTGTTCTTCAGAGACCAGACCAAATAATTTAGTTTAATGTTGCTGGTACAAATTGATCAACATGAAGGTCAGGAGGGTCTGTCCCCTCTCAGATACAGAGCACTGCACAACTTCAGTATGCTGCCCATTGACATTGACCTCTTCAAGCAGTCAATGCTGGCCAGGGACACGGACTTCAAATATATGAGTAATTACACTTCTTTTAAGAGAAGGGACAATAAAATACTGTCTAGGCAGAGTTTAATCTTATGCAATGTTAGCACTGCTCCTGTGCTTCCTCCAGAGTCAGTAAGGAGGGACGAGCACCTTGGAAAGGTAGTTCATCCTGTGCTAACAGCCTCCATGATGAGCCCTATACACCTGATTTTCCAAGTCTGTCTCTTCTAGTAACATCCAGTCTCGTATTAAGAATGCCACAGACCTGAAGAACCCACTACATCCTTACAATCAGCATCCATAGAATTACCTAAAAAGATCTCCTTCTTCTCCAAATTATTGCCTGTTCAACTTTGTAAATTTTTACAGTTGCTGTCACAAAGAATACACAGAATAATTAATCTATGCTTGAAAATAATACAAGACGGCATTCTGCTATAGAACACACTGATAGCTCAGGACTCCTCTAAATAGATATAAAAATATAATCAAGTATCCATGTCAATTAACACCTCATTAATCCAGTTTTCCCTGATAAGGAATACAAGCTTTTGGGTTTTGTTCAATCAACATAATAAAGACTTATTACTGTGATAGGTGTGCTTGAGAGTAAGATGTATGGTTTTGTGTTACATTTGGAACCTTAGAAAATTTGTTCTTCTATAGCTTCTGTTTAAGAAGCTTTGGCTTGTAATTTTCTGCAGGATAATTTCTTTTACTGTCTAGGCTCAACTTCACTATGCTCTTTGGAGTCAGTGAGATTAAAAGACTCAGCTGTGCCTGTATTCTGCTGGTTCTTCCTCTATTTTTTATTGTGTACCTTTCTAGACTGAGGTTGGCTGACATACACACACCTAAAGTTACTCCCAGCTGTGTAGAGGCTCTGAGATTATGAAGATATGAGTGTCTTAACTCTTCAGATGCCCTCTTTAGTGCAGGAGCAGGAGGTAAGAGGAGACTCAATCCCAGCAATGACACTACCTCATCACTTAGCAGCATCTCACTGGGGACCCTGGACAAGAAACATGACTGCAGGTCTTAAAGACTGGACTTGACATGTGTAAAACTTGACATGGGAAAACATTTCTTGATACGGTATAGTGTAAAAATGTCCCCTCTGAATTTCAGAGTGGAAAATTAAGTCATAGCTCTCCATGTCACAGCATCTTGGCACAAAGTAATTATTATATTTGTGAAAAAAAACTTTGTGGACAAAAAAAGAGAAGTGAACCAGCAGAACAAAATGATACCCACCAGACTGTGGTTAACTATGAATCCCACATGGAGGAGAAAAGTTCAAGGAGCCAGAAACATAATTAAATACTTTTGTTTAACTTCAGCAGTATCAGTTTCCTTCTGAGATGTCTGTCTTAAGAGCCTCTACTGTAAACCTAAGCCCATTTCATGATGATGTAGGAAAAAAGCCTACAAGAGTTTTTTCCTATCTGCTATTGCAGTTCCTCCCCTAAGCTCTGCTCCATCCTAAACTGTACTGACCTATCAGGTCCCACCTCACCCTCTGGAGACAACAGGGAGAAGGTGAAGAGGAGCTGGATGATTTCTGCCCTACAAGACACAGCATGGATTGTATCAGGAGACCTCAAGTTTGCAAAATGTAGCTGGCTGGAAAAAGAAAGCAGTGACCTGCTTCTAAACCATAACAGCAGCTTTTTTTTTTTTTTTNAAATATTGTTATGCCCAGTAGGCATAGAATGAAAGAAAATTGGTAAAGCATTACCATGTTATTAGCTGGCTCTTTTGTTTTCAACTTGCCACAAAAATAGAACAGTAATAATTATGAAATATGCAAAGGAATCATAAAAACAGATGGAAAAGTAAAAGGGGAGATAAAGAAATAAAACCTGAAATAAGTTGAGAAGTTTGGCTCCTATATAAACATTTCCTAATGCAGGCTGTCACAGCTGCTTACCCATCCTTGTACTGAAAGTCTAAAACCAGAATATTTACAGCAAGATACACAACATCTGGTTGTACCACCAACACCATGCAGAGCTTAGGCTGATTGCTTTTTCCATATAAACTGTATGAGAAGTACCTGATTACCTTATATATTGGGTTTGCATGGCCAGGTTTTGGTAGCAGGGGGGCTGCAGGGGTGGTTTCTGTGAGAAGCTGGTAGAAGCTTCCCCATGTCCAATAGAGTGAACACCAGCTGGCTCCAAGACGGATTCGCCGGCAGCCAAGACTGAGCCCATCAGTGATGGTGGTATCACCTCTAGGATAACAAATTTAAGAAGGAGGAAAAAAACCTTGTGCAACTGCAGACAAAGAGAGGAATGAGAATATGCAGGAGCAACAACTCTGCAGACACCAAGGTCAGTGAAGAATGAGAGGGAGGAAGTGCTCCAGGCACCAGAGAAGAGATTCCTCTGCAGCCCATGGTGAAGACCACAGTGATGCAGGTTTCCCCCCTGCAGTCCATGGAGTTCCATAGTGGAGCATATATCCACCTGCAGCCTGTGGAGGACCCCATGTTGGAGCAGGTGGATGTGCTCAAAGAAGGCTGTGATCCTGTGGACATTACATGCTGGAGCAGTGCTCCTGGCAGGACCTGTGGACCCATGGAGAGAGTAGCTCATGCTGGAGCTGAGGAAGAGTAGAGGACTCTCCTATGGGAGGGAGTCCAGGCTGGAGCAGAGGAAGAGTGTCAGGAATCCTCTCCCTGAGGAGAAAGGAGCAGCAGAAACAATGTGTGATGAACTGATCACAATCCCCATTCCCTGTCCCCCTGCATTGCTCAGGGTGAGGAAGTAGAGAAATTGTGAGTTAGGTTAAGCCTGGGAAGAAGGGAGGGGTGAGGGGAATATGTTTTAAGATTTAGTTTTTATTTCTCATTATCCTACTCTGATTTTGATTCATAATAAAAACTAAACTGATTTTCCCAAGTTGAGCCTGTTTTGCCCATGACAGTAATTGATGAATGATCTCTCTCTGTCCTTATCTTGGCCCACGAGCTTTTTGTAACAATCTTTCTACCCCATCCAGCTGAGAACTGGGAGTAATAGAGTGGCTTTGGTGAACACCTAGTGTCCAGTCAGCATCAACCCACCACACCTTATTAACCATCTGCCACCAAACCTGTGCCTCCTGCTACTACCATTAAAAAAAACCAATGGGTTTGTAAATGGCAGAGGCAGAGCCAGTAACCTGCAAATGGTCAGTCATAGTCCAGCCATTGGCTGCCCACTCCTGTAAAATTAATGCTCTTGACCTGGTGGGTTGTGCCGCCCAGGGGCAAGGATCACAGTTTTGGCTGCAGGCCAGCCCACTCCGAGAGAAGACTCGGAGAGGAGGCCAAGAGGTCTGATGGTGTTTATCCTCCCAGAAGGCAGCCATGACTGCCTGATCACAACTCAGTTGAAAGCATGAAGTAAGAAGACTAGTCGTTACCCTCTGAAGCTATGAGCTCCAAATTCACAAATCCCTGCAGCATCCAGGACAAGAGCTGAGCAAAAGCTCCAGCTCTGCTGCTCTCAGCACAGGCAGCACAGATCTGAAGAGGATGAACATCTTTGAGTGAGTTACAGTGCCCATAAATAAACTTCTGCAGAAACAGACCCCAAGAAAGAAATCTTGGCCCATAGGGAAGATAACTCCCATTGTCTGACCAGTGCAGTGATGGAGGAGGATGGAGGAAAGTACATGAGGAATATATTTGTGTGAGGCTAGAAACAGATGTGGTTCTTACAGTTACTACAGAAAACTGGCATGAACAGCAACCTCCTGATATGCATAGCTGTCCCAAGAAATGCTGCTGGGCAGGACTGGCAAAACAGCCACAGCTTGGCTGAGGACTTCTCTAGGAGAAGAGATACCACCTCAGCTAATGCCAGGGCTGTACACTGCCAAAACTGAGTCCCACAGATGAAACAAATACAGTGCTGGAAAGGAAGAAGGTGGGAATATCTTCTTGAGAAGACTAAATCATTACAAAGACCTTCTTCCAACAGCGATGGAAGTTGACAGCTGATACTAGAACATGAAAAAAAAAGCCAATAAACCTCTTGGAGAGGGTAACATACAATTGGAATTAATTAGAAGTGGTGGAGAAGTGCTCACCCAGGCATGTGATAATTTTGTTAATGTGATTTGGAAGACTGAGAACTAAGATTTGGATACCCTCCCCAACAGCTTCTATTCATAATGGAGCAGACCCAGCTGTTCAGGGAAATTGCAGCATAATCTCATAGTTGGCAGATCCTATGGAAAAGTTGCTTTATAACATGAAGAGGACAGTACTTCAGACAGACAACTTTCTGCCTGACAAGCAATTAAGACAGGCAGAGAAGAGAAAAGGTGGAGAAAATGTTAATTCTATACATACTGGAAAATGATAGGAAGGCAGTTCTTATTCATTTGCGAAACTGAAGTGATCTGAAAATATTAAAGGCTTTTGTACAGTGTGATTCTGTAGCATTTCCAGAATTTCAGTAATGCATTTACAGTCAATAAATTTTAATCTTTTCATTATTTACATTATTATCTATATAAATACAGATACAAAATCTAGGTATAGAAAAGCTACTGGTAAGGACTGAGAGGTTTCATATGCCACAGAAAGGTTTCTCAGTTATATTTTATTTTTTACTCACCAGTAAAGCAGGTTTTACTTCATCCAAATTATCAATGAACTTACAATGGTTTATCAAATTAATTCTGACAAAATGATTGTCAACAAAACAGGTTTTAAACATTTGCTACATTTAGTTTAAAATTCACTAAATTAAACTTTTTTTTCCCTTTAGAGTTCCAATCAATATTCCAAGATCAAATTTACTTCATGTTTACATAATTAAAAGGTTTTAAAATAGCAAGTCAGGTGACACAGAAAGGTTACTTCCTCTACACAAATTAGTATTTTCTTCTCCCAGATAATGGGGTGATAACAAGCCCAGTGGAGGACTCTGGTTATTGCTTTCACTGGGCCAACGAAGAGACATTTCTTCTTCACTGTTTTCCTTGTGTCAGTATTTCCCCTTTACTTCTAGTTGCTGTGTCATATGAAGGCTACTGCACACACCAAATGTGCCAGTTAAGGCAACATACCCTCATGGCTGCTCGCCAAGCTCCCGAGCTCCTGAAAACTGAGCTCATGATGAACAAGATGGTATAGCCAGAGGAGGACTGCTGAGGAGGATTCAGCCCAGGTCCTGCCTACTGCCAGAAACAACCAGAAAGCACCCAAATTGTAGTACAGCCCCATCCTCTAGGTCCTGGGCATTTGCACTTTTTGCTCTCTTTCCCCAAGGATTTTAGGGCCAAGCCTGCAGTAACATAATTCCCTTATACAATACCCTCAAGACATCACTGGGAAGCAGCACAACTCCCTGTTTGCTGGAAATCATGGCCACAAAAATCTCTACTGAAAGCACCAGCCAAAGGTAAAGGTGCAAAAGCAAGGTTGTCTCCTGATTTTCCCAGGGGAGGGGAGGTGGAAGATTCTCTCTCCATGACCTGAAGCAATAGGACTGAAAAATCAGGTGCCAACATGAAACCCCAGCCCTGGAAATTGCTGTAGCTCCTGGCAGTATCACAAAGTATAACTGCCAAGCAAGTGCAAATTTCCTTCCTGAAAAAAATGAAAACATAGTAAAGAAGCTCCATATTAGATGTATTTATATATATCCTTAATTGCCCCTGCGTTGGAATGGGAGGACATCAACACATCACGGAGAGCAAAGGGATTGCACTGTTTTTCCTTTGGGTCAACACCCCTTTTCAGCACTGAAGTGTTTTATCTCACAGGCCCTACTGTGGATGGGAAACAGCCACAACCACATCTAATTGCTGTTGGCTAAAGCAAGTTGCGGCTGCTTGGTCTCCTTGGGGAACAGACGCAGAACGTTTCCTGCCATGGCAGTGGCAATGGTGCTGCAAAGAACAGAAATATTTCTACAGCTCCTTAATGTACCTCCAGTTACACTGGGGGGATCAGTATGTCTTCAATGCAAAGAGATAAAAAACCTTCCATGATAATGTGTATGAATTATTTCCTTTTCATATGAAACTTGTAAATGTGTGGGTTTGCGGGTGGGGTTTTTTTGGTCAAAGTTGTATTTTGTAATACAAATCCAAAGAGCTACCCTAATAATTTATTACCTGTGAGGGCTGAATTCCCAAAGTACATTATGTGGAAAGGATCCTGCTTACTGCTATTTCAAAGGAGTACGGGATTTGGGATTAAAGATTCTCATTATCAAAACTGACAAATTATTTTAATTATTAACATCAATCAAGTCTCCACAAGGCATAAGTCTGAATAGTTGTTTTTCAAGACTTCTTTTTTAACATTTCCATTTACTTTCAAATGTTCGCTGTTGGATAGGGCAACATAGTCTGATACAAGTAATCCTATTAATCAGATCCCCCTCATAAGGCAGAAGTCTCTGATCATCTTAGCAATGGCAACCAGGAATCTGATTTGATAACCACAGCAACTATCTTGAACTAATGTCTGGTTTTATTTCAGTTCCAGATAAGTACACCTGGTTAAAGGTATAGAAACAGCTCATACTTTCTAATGCACAATACTATTTAATTCAGGACTTCAAAGTAAAGCAAACTGCAGAACCTCAGGGAAAGCCACTGTGAAGAGAGACAATATTAGACAAGGGCATCCTGGCTGTTTAAGTAGTAAGAGCTGGTAAATCAAGCATGGCAAGAGCTCAGCCCAGAGCTCCTGTCCGCATAGATCTATAATGCCACAGCCCTGAGTAAAATGCAGGCAGTACAAGAAAAGCTTGAATCAAAGAGCCAAAGAAAAGTTTATCACTTATCACCCCAAAGCATCACAGAGCAAACAAAATGGCAAGTAAGAAAGCAGTAAAGAAGTTTTCTTTGGAGGCAAGTATAGTCAAGGCAAAAACTGATTTCTCCCAAACAAGTGGAACCCAACGGTAGAAAAATGATGCATCAACCCAAGTCCATGCTCACGTTCTCAGCCCACCTGTTACAGATGGACACGTTACCCCAAACACAAGGCATGGGAACAGCACTTTTCCTTCTGTCCCTGGAATCTAGCAGAGCCACTGTTGGGGACAGCGCCACTAATGTAATAGGAGAAGTAGTGAAGGTGAGAGATGCACCATTAGCTCCTATTGTTCTCCTCCATCAGAGGGAGGGAGCAGCAAAGGGACCCAGTCCATCCTTTCTGAGCACCTTCACCCTGGAGGGCCCAGCCAGGAACCTACTATGTCCCCCTCTATCCAAAAACATGAACTGCAGTTTATCATAAAATCTGCAACAGCTGGATGCACTGGGCCTCAAAACACTGCTTAATTTATTTCTGTACAGCACAAAATCTCGACATAGAAAGGGGATTGTGAAATGTTTCCAAAATGATCACTGTTTGGTTGGGTTTTTTAGGTTTTTTTTTTGCTAAGACTGCTAAATCTTTCCTGTCTTCCAAGAAACATCTGGGAGACAGAAAAAAATATATTTAGTCATAACACTCAAACATAAAAAAGTTCATAAATTTGCTTCTTATTGAACAAAACCCAAAAACTCAGAAGCTTTGTCTACTCCAGCAAATTTACCCACTGCTGATAAAGCAGTTACAACTGGTGCTGAACTCATTTTAACTTCAAGTGTAGCCAAGGGTAAACTGTCTTTCCACATAATTTTCTGAATTCTACTGAACTCAACAGCAGGTAAATGTGGCAGTTCTTAACTGGATACCTAAATATGAATTTAGGGCCCTAATTTTAGATTGCTAGGCTTGCACATTTCAGTTTGAACAACCACCAGTTTTGTAATGCCGTCAAACATTCAAAAACATCACTGCAGTCAAACTTTCAGAAACATTACTGCAGATACACAGAGGTAACACATCAGTAAAAGTCAAAGCAAATGTAAAGCATTATCATAAATTCCGCTTATTTGCTTTAACTCCAGTAAAAAGTGTCTTCCATAATTTGATCTACATTTCCAAAATATTTTTCCTTGTGACTTGAGACCTAAGGTGGGGGGGGGGGGGGGGCGGGGG
>VXBJ01008408.1:150510-194791 GCA_013400055.1 Nycticryphes semicollaris
GGCGGAGAGGGAACCACTGTCACTTTGTTTTAAATAACAATGGCAAGATGAAAAGATGAAAACTGTGGTAAAATCCAGAGTGGGTTCTGGAATAGAGGACCCCAGTTCTATCAGCTGCAATGACCAACTGAAGGGCATAAAGCTCAGTGTGCTTTTATTCACAGTTTTTATTTTTTTATTTTCCTACTAGGCAAAGTACATGAAGTACAAATGTAATTCCAGCTGTTAGGAAGACCAAAGGGACATATATAATTATTCCACACAAGCCACTCTGACTGTCCAAGAAGCTAGAAGTTCAGATGCCACACTGCCCACAGAGCAACATGTGTCTATGGTAGCTGAGGGCTCACCAAGGGCAAACTGACATGGAAGCTTGCATTTAAGAGCACAGAAGGCAGAATGCAAAATCTTATTATTCAGAAAGGTCAAGCACAACTAATGCATTACCTGCTTGCTGCTACTGATCCCAAAAGTGTACTTTAAGTACTTCACAGTGACCACTGCTTTGTTAATAATTGCATTTGTTCTACTTAAAAAAATCTGTATATATTGCTCAAAAAGCATTTACAGCAACTTGTCTGTCAAAAGATTGCCTCCCTATTTTCATAAATTAACAGAAATTTGATTCAGCTTTAGCACTCTATCAGCCTTATGCTCATATTTATTTTTTATATTGTTAATTAGCATGCACAGTTGTGCATCTTTTGTATGTATTAGGTACAGATCAACTGAATGAAAACCATCAAGCACTCATCCCCTCAGCCCAAGGAGAAAGGGATGTTTCTTTCAAGCTGCATGCCTCAACTTACAGTAATTGCCACTTCCTACTTACCCCAGCCATACAACTGTCTTCCCTCTAAAGCTGGGAAGAGGGTCAGGCTTTGTAGCATGTGCTGAAGACTCAGGTGAAACACAGAAATTAGCTCCAAAGAATGGGTACTGCAAAGGAAGCACACACAAGTTTCCTTCCTTCTTTCTCCAGTTTGACTGTGTTTGAAAACTGAAGGGAGAAGGATGTAGTCTCCCAAGGGACTGCTCAAGACTTTCCAGCTTTGCTGGTGGAGCTGGTTGGAGGACAACTGCTGGTGGAGGACAAGCTGAACATGAGTCAGCAGTGAAGGCTAACCATGTACTGGGCTGCATTAGCAAGAGAGTAGCCAGGGTCAAGAAACTGAACCTTCCCTCTGCTTGGCACGAGTAGGCATCTGGAGCACTGTTCTGATACTGAAGAGGATCCAGAGGAGGGCCACCAAGATGGTTACAGATCTGGAGTGCATGGTGTACAAAGAGAGGCTGAGAGATATGGCTTTGTTCAGCCTGGAAAACAGGAGCACAGGAGGGACACCTAATAGCTGTCCTCAACTACCTAAAAAGGGCAATAATAGAGAAGAGGGAGCCAGACACATCTCATAGGTACCCAGCTCAAGGAGAATAAGCAAAAAGAAGAACAAGTTACAATAAAGAACATTTTAACTAACCATAAGGGGACAAAAGATTACGACAGGGTGAAGCACTGGTAGAGGTCACCCAGAGGACTTATAGGATCTCCATCCCTGGAGATTTTAAAAATTTGACTCAAGAAGGCCCTGAGCAACCTGACCTAATGGGGAAGTTGGTCCAGCTGTGAGCAGGGCTTGTGTCCTCTAGAAGGCATTTCCCACAAATCATTCCATGATTCTAATGGCAATAGCTTTACTGGAAAAGGAACCAAGGACAGTTTCATGACACAATGCTTGAAACTCCACTGAACAAGTGCAGGCCTGAGAGCCTGAAGTCACTATTTGTATCTCCAACACTGTGTATTTTGCCCAAAATAGTACTCACAAACCGTAACAGTTATCATTTGCAAAGGACCTCAGGAATGGATCAAGGACCACCCATAATGTAAAACTACTTTGCAGTTAAAAGCCTTACTCTTGGGTTAGGAGCACTGATGATGCTGGAGCCACCAAGAATGTGGCAGAGACATGGTATCTACATTTACCAGTGAGATATGGTATATCAGGTAAAACTGGCAGGCACATGCCTTCAGCAAAGAGAAAGATACAATCCTCCTTCATGCCACAGTATTTATTTTTAACTCTATTGAGCTTTATGCTGTCTCTCTCTATCCTGGCCAGGACATTTAGTAGTGTGGCCATGGCTAGATGACATAAAGAAAGGACACAAAAGCAATGGGAACCCTATAGAAATGTACCTAGGACAGGCAAATTAAGTGTCACACTCTTAGCGAGTGCAAAAATGTGAATTTCAAAAGGTAATTCAAAATACTTACCTGGTATCTCTATATACTAAACTAAAGCACTTAGCAGTCACTAAGAGTCCCAGGATCCTGCAAACACCTGTGAGAAAAAATTGAAAGTAAAAATGGCTCCTTACTCTAAAGATCAGACCTGCTGAACCTGATATGTGAATGCTACACTGAGATCTTTCTTCATCAAACATTGAGATCTTTCTTCATCAAAAAGCGTCAGAGAAGCATGACATTAAATTCTCTTGGAGAGACATCTTTGTCGGTATATTATTCCTGAGAGAAAATTACATTTCCTTCTATATGTTAAATTAATCATTCTTCCAGTGACACACAGTGAAGAATAGACTCAATTGCTCCCACTCACCTTTGCATAGCAAGTACAAGTTTTATGCAAAAGTCCATAAAAAACTTATTCTACCTGATTCAACAGCACATTTCTTTAATTAAACCCTAGATTCCAATTCTATTAGAATCTCAAATTCCATGTTACAAGGGAAATTATACATGTTACTGAATGGGAAGTCTTTTCTGGGAGCAAAAATTCAAAACGAACTGAAGAAGATGAAGCAGACCGTTTCAGTCTGTAAGGAGAAAAACTAATAGTACAACTACCTCTACAACTACCTCTACCACGTGCAAAATGTATTTCTTAATCTGAATAAATAGGTGAATAAATAGGTAAATAAATAAGTACAGGGGATAGCAGAACAGTGACTAATACTGCACAAATGCAGAGTTGGAGATGGCCAGGCTTTGATCTAACTTGCAGCAGGACAGTCATCCTATCTGCCCGTTTCCCCATCTTTCAATATCATTAAAACTACAGTACTGATCGTCAGTACAAAGAACTTTTCCTTTTCGTCAGTATAAAATCTACTTTCTGGAGATCCGTGGCACCGTGCCTTTTATTTTCCCAAGATAAAGCGATCTCAGTGATCCAAAGTTGCAATTCTTTTTTTTTTCCTTTTTTTTTCCTTTTTTTTTTTTTTTTATTACTTAAGCAACTAAAAAAACCCCATAAATCTACAAACAAAAAGTCTGCTGTCAGTTGGCTTCATTCAACCTCAAGATCCAGTAAGCAAGCAGTCAGGAATTATCACTCATCATGTCCTTAATTGGAAAGATACAGTAGATGTTTGGAAACAGTCATAAAAAGAGACAGCACTGGAAAACAGCAGTTATCAATTTACTTATGTGCTCTCAAAGGCCTAGAGAGGTAACGGAGGAATGGATATGAACTATCTGATATGTTATATTAACTACATTTAAAAATATATGCCACACATAAAAGTTGTTTAGAGTGTTAGGCAGATCGTAATACAACTCCTGGAAGCAGAAATGTTACTCTAACAGGAAAATTGAAGATTACTTTTGCTTGAAACTGGAGAGATCTGCAACTCACGTACAGCTTTGAGCATGCCAATCTTTGGAGGCTCAATAAGAAATTGGAGGACATCAAGAAAAAAGAAAGATAAATGCTTACTAGGATAGCAGTGTCCCATACTTAACCACTGCATACCACTAAAGTAATTAATCAAACATTGTATTTAGATTTCCTATGGAGATATGGAATTACCACTGCATGTTTTAAGAACATTTCAGACAAACTCCTCTTAGAAAATATGTGATTCTGGATTATTTTGCCTTGAAGAAGAGAAATGGATAATGTGACCTACCTCCCAGCCTTATTTTCTAACTCATCTATGAAATTTCATAAAAAAACAATAAAAGAAACTAATATAAGCAACGGATTAAAAAAAGACTATGGGAACTATCAGCTCCTGTCCAGCAAATTCTCCCATACATGCTGAACTTTATTATCTTAAGTCATCTTACAGATGTCACAGGGATGACTCAGAAGAGTAAAATTATGCACATGCCAAAATGTTTGCACTATGAGGGCAATAACTCTCACTTCCCTACAGCATGAGGAAAGACGACTGTTCACACTCGCATGCTGCCTGTATGAGAGCTTTCAAATCAAAATAATTAATATCTGGAAAAACCTGGCCAGTGAAGGGTTTTGGTAATTTGTACAAGAAACATTTGTAGGATTTTGGACATAGAAAAAGTGATAGGGCAATGAATCTGTAATCCTTCTAATGCTTTTGTACATTCACTTGGAGCATATGGAGGTAAAATAATAAAGAAAATTTAGTGTCAGAAGCTCCCACTGGTGAAGTCAAGATGTCTTGACACCAAATATTTTAGGATACTGGCACCTTCTTACCATGATCTCTGAAGAGACCTTAATGGTATCAGTCTCGAAGCAAACCAAGGTACCCTTGTAAAATATTATAGAATACATGTATATCGTCAAGAAATGGAAGAGTCAATGTGATACTTTGGGTGTATAAATTCAATTGTTTACAGACTTTTTGAGGGGGATGCTCCTCAAGCTGGGATCTCTGAGAGCTGTCGTCTCTCTTGCCAAAGCAAAGATAGTACATGTGATGACATAGTTCTAGGGATCTTGTTGGAATGCTTACACAAAAGGAACAATAAAGACTGTTAAGTCACACCTGGTTTGTTTCTACCAGATTAATATGCATTATGTCAGATAACCACTTTAATATCTTGCATAATTGCTTAGAGGATTGAATCTGAAAAAGAAATAGCAGTTAAATTGGTGTGTCTAACAGACAATACTCCTAAAGTAACATTATTAGTGGTAACAGAATGAAAATGAGAAAAGGAAAATTAACGTTAAATGAACATTTTTCCTGCTTGACTCAGCTCTGCACCACAAGCATTACTAGGTGTATTTTTACTACCTTGAATGGAGCAAGACTAAGCCTATTGCTTTAGTCATTAAAAACTGATTAGAAGAGAGCACTGAAAAACAAACACTAGGAAATTATTGCCTTTATGTTGCAGAATGGATTAGATATGGAAAAATTAATGGCTTCTTCATCTTGTCTCGTGTTTACTTACAGTAACTTCTATGAGGCAATAAGGGCGTATAAATATCTAAAAGTAGAAGAAATAAAATACCCCCTTGCCAGGAGTAACAGCCTGAAAAAGCAGCATGCCTCTTGGGTATCCCACCCTTCTGAAACTGAGATATCTTTTGAGAAAGTTTCCGCTGGTTAACCTACATCGATGGCATAAATACAACACAATAACTGCAACAGTGCATTTTTAATAACTCTGTGGTTGGTATTTTTTTATTTGGCAAACTGCCTAAATACCGTTGTGGCATTATGTTAAAGAATCTCACAAGGACTCAATCAGCTAATGTATTATTGCTGGGCTTGAAAAAACATAAAGATGACTTAATCATAAATAGTTTCTCTGTGTTCAGTTTATTAACTTTTTTATTTTTCCAAGGAAAGAAGACTGTTGCCAAAAACTATACGCCAGTATCATTTGGCAAACTTTTTGTAGTGCTATCTGATCTGCAGAGACATTAACTCTGTACTGCAAATACATAGTCAACAACTTATTAGAAGGTGGAATCTGTTGTCTATTACACAAATATGTATATGGTTGATAAGACATGCTATAGCAGCTTTTGTGGAGATATTTCCACATAATTCACTCAATGCAAGCAACATATATGCAGCTGCCACCTTCCTATTGAAAAATCTTGGAAAGCCTGCTTACAGAAGTCACTGCACCCAATCATTAGCCATGCTGCCACTTTGAAATACCTTTTTCCCCCTTTGCCTTCATTGCACTTAAAAGCTTCATCTTACACTAACTATGGGCTACAGTCTGCAAACCTGCTTATGTAGGAATTTTAGCATGTGAATTGCTATACACCCGAAAATTTCAGAAGCTGGAATAGCCACGTGAAAGATTTTCTTCATTTGTTTGCACAAACGTTAAGTTTAAATGGCTAAAATATCTTTTCAGGAATGACACACTCAATGGTAAATTTCAGCCTAGAGGATTTTGGGTTTTTTTAATGAATGAATACAAACCATTTACGGAAGGTTTTCTTAAAAACAGAGGTAGACCCTTCACTGTACACATCAGTGGGCATTGCCATAATGCAAAACCAGGATGCTACAAGCTGTAGGGACACTTGTGCAGATCTTAAATCCTTGCAAAACTCATTCAAAGCCTTAATTACTTCCTCTGTAATACTTGTATACCTAATCAAGTTTCAACTTTCATCTTCTATCCTTCATCTCCCATAGTCTTGATATCTAATGTTCTGTTCAAAGTACAAGTAAGCAGAAAATTCTTTTATCTTATCCTTGGGGAAACTGCAAAGCATCAACCAGAGGTAACAAAGTCCCTTCAGCATCAATCCTCTTTATTAACTGAGAAATACCATCCAGTTTCATATTTTGCAGGAGTGGGCAAAAATCTAGTGGTGTGAGTGCATAAGGGATCAAATGGTGTATCTCATCTAATCTCTGCTATGTGATATGAAGCCTATGCCCCCATCATAGACATGAAAGCAAAGACTATACAACTGCACTGGTAGCAACTGAAGTGCAAAGTTTTCTGCACTATGGTTTTACTGTACATACTTATATTTTTAGGGAGTTCTTTATGGTTATATGATTTAGCAAGAGCTTTTTATATTAAAACAAAAGGCTAAGTTTAAATCAGCTTGCAAAAACAATGACAAACCACAAAGTACAGATCTCAGAACTGACATGCTATGCGTATTAGGGCAGCCTTGATTTGGATTCTGTGAATTGATTTTAAGGATAAAGGGAATATCTGATCACAAAATCCATAGTATTTGATCATAAAGTGGAATCTCATCTACAGGAAGACATTAGATGTTGACACCAAGAATGTAGATAAATTAAAGCATTTCAGTTCCTGAGAAACCAAGCAGAGACATGCGAGATTAAGGTATAAGAATGTCTGATGGCCACGCACAGCGTGGAGTTGATGTGCTGCCTGCACAGGCAATGTCCATGGCAGGCAGTGCTGTTCCCTGATGCAGGGAAAAAAACTATGATTTCTCTGTTTTTTGCTAATTCGTCTTTGCTAATTCCTTCCCAGTCCAAAATCTGGTTAAGATTTGGAAGATGAGCACCTAAACAAACACTCATCAGCCACGTAATCACAAAATAAGATTCTTTGTACCTGTTCTCTCTGCCTGTGTCACATCTCCATGAGTGTTTCATTTCTGATTGCTTGGAGAATGCAAAATGCCCACAAGGTAAAGCAAGACTGCATTCCTCTCTTCTCACCCCCATCAAATACAAATAAATCCAGAAAACATCAATAAATTGCATTTTAGAGGAAAAATACCACCAGATCAATGAAGTCTATTAGCAGAAGTCCTATATCATAATCACATCAAGGGATTTAAAAGATTAAGCTATTATACTCCTGTATTTGTGTATTGCTCCTTGGGAATGACTAGACATCTTGATACTCAGAGATCACTTGGAATGATCTAATTTTATCGTCCTCTGACTTTAAATATTGCAGTGAGGATGGTGGAAGAAAACACGTGTGAGCAGACTTAAACACAGCAGTTATAAACTGGGTGAGACAGGGCTCATGTGAAGTTCAAATCTGCCTTGTTCAAATTCTGTGTACTGAAGAGAATTTATTTGAGTAGTCCAATAAGGATCTGTGTACAAAAATGCATCAAAATCAAGCACTGAAATAATTTTAAGCAACAGATTAATTAATATAAAGTGAAATCTCTTCAGAGGTACTTTGGGGAGAAAGTGCCTACATTTATTAACCAGATTACTTGTTAAACACAAACTGCTCTGCTTTAGCTGTAAGACTACACTGCGCTTCTATGGGAAGCATATGTGAGTTCTTTTGTACAGTAGCTCGTCACCAAAAAATGGTATCTTTGGATCAGATTTTGCATATAAAAAGAAACTATCTGTGAAAATTATCCTATGTGAACTGTGTTACTTTGTTTACACAGAATGTCTCATTTAATTTTTTTATAATGAACGGTATTTCAAATTCATCATGTCAGATAAAGATACGACAATTATACCTTTCAGATGCAATTACTGCTATTTGTGCAAACACTTTCCACCCATTTCTTTTAGCTGTATTGTTTTACAAGTAATGTTGGCAAGATTTTTTACAAATAATAAAAATGCCCCTCGACACTTAACTTTTCATAAAATACAGCCATTTGTGTTCTCATAGCACAGGTCTCCTGGTGAAATTACTTACTTCCAATTAATAAGAATATTAAGCCTCTAAAAAAATAATATATAGAAGAAAGTGGTATGGTAGTACTTCCACCTTACACCTAGATTAACAAACATGGCTAACAATGCTCCTGGGCAGTGGTGCCAGCTAGCCTGGGGTGGCCCATATTTCTCCTTCCAAACATTTTCATTCACTAAAAGAGGGTAGATACTTGCAACTTCGTCTTTGAATGTTCAAATTTTGGAGATAAGGCAGTGTTTGTGAGAGTGTCAACCATCATGGGCCAAAGACAGTCAGCTGCCACTCTGCCAGGTGGAGATCAAGCCTGAGTGTTCATTCAGGAGGGCATTTAGTTTACCTGCATAGATGTGACTGAGGGATAACACATAAGAAAATGTAGCCAATAAACCTGTAACTTTATGGAATCCTGTGGAAAATCTCACTGAACTCCTGGGCTCTCAATCCCAAGGAAATATGCCTAAAAGACAGCAATCAGCCACTAAATAGTAATGGCTATTGTCTTCTTCAGACCCTGTTCTTCCCACAATCTGAGCTTTTTCTCTGTCTTCTAGCCTCTTCACTCTGGAAGACAATTTATGTAAGAAATACTCCAGTGAATAAATTTTTAAAAACATATATTGTCAGTAGAATCTTCCAGAGAGCAGCTGTGCGTCTTCTATGTCACCTTTTGCAGGGTACCAAAGCTCAAGCTAAATGCTGCACAGAAGGGACACAGTGCCTGGAGCACCCTATCATCTTCTGGATCAAAATGCTTTTTTTCTCCCCAGCGGTCTAGAGCACTGCACAGAGCAGGCTTTCATCCTCCCAATGCACCTGAGCCTTGCACAAGTTCCTGGCAAGAGATGTTCAGAGCAAAACATCTGCTGCCTTTACAGAACAAGTTTTCACTCCTGTGATGTTACTAAAACAGTTTAATATTTTTTTTTTGGTCAAAATAAAATAGTCCTGTTACCCTATTAAAATTCTATACATTTTTTGTAGGAAATTTTTTTATCTTTTTTTTCTAAGTAGAGAATAGAAGAAGGAAGCAACAACAATGATAAATAAGTGTATTTTTTAAAACACTAATTCTGAAGAAGTATTTTTAAGAATAGATTTAAAGATTTTATTTTTTTTTTTTTACTCTTTTCACTTAATACAGCCAATATTTTTGACCCACTGTTTTTATTTGGCATTTCAGGACAAAAGAGTTTGAGTCAGCTGGCATGAAGCCACACCATGACCTACAAAGAAAGTGCAGACTGCAGTAATTAGCCTTGTCCCACAACAGACATGAGGACAATATCAGAGTGCGAAGTAATATTTGCACATACAGCAGAAGGAAAGCTAAGGGAAAGTTGGAAGGCAGGAAACAGTTAATCTTAATGTAGAATGGGATCATACAAAATAAAAGAGAAAAAGTGTTGAGAAATTAGGTATTTGCAAAGAAAGCAAAAATAAAATTAATAGTAAAAGAAACTGGAATAGGCTGCAAAACAGGAAGGCAGCAGAGAAGTATAATCATAGAAGAGGAGGAAATTGCACTCACTTGCAAGTAACAGCTCTGGCCTTTCTCAGATAGAGCTGGCACTCCCAGGAAGCTCTTTGAATTTCAGGAAAGGTGAAAAAATGAGAGAAAAGAACAACGCATGCAATCAAGAGTGAAGAAGTAAGCATGGAGTTAGAGTATATAATTCCCTATTATATCTTGTTTCCTAGTACTTTGCTAAAATGGACACTTAGGGGTAATACTGCAAAATTCCTCACGTTCTTTGCTCTCTCACAGAATTCTCCTGCTTTAATTCACTGCCTCTACAATGAAGCCCAGACTGTGCCTCTTGCACCTACCTGGAAACCTAAGGAGAAATCTGCTCAGCTCAGGGAGGTCCTCCAGTGGGCTCTGCCTGCTGTCCCACATAAATAAACAACCTTGGTGGTTTGCTTCACCAGGTCCCAGACAAACTGGCCTAGTCCTGACCTCCCTGGCAGGAGGAATGTTACAGTCAGCCAAGCCATGGCTTAGACCGAGCCCTGTTTGATCAGTGGAAGATTATGCTAGGAGCTTTCCTATCTGAATACAGCATGTGAGCATTCAGGCTGGCTTCTGTCTTCCTGTTGTAATTACTTGATAATCAGCAGCAGCACACACACCTTCCACACACACCTCCCAAGCAAAGAGTCCGAAGCTCTCCTATCATCAGCCTTTTCCACATCCCTGGAAAAGAGATCACTTGGTGAGAAATTGTGGCATGAAGCCATAGTCTAATCCATATACTATGAGATTTTTTTTGAGAAACACAAATGCAAGCAAAGTGATTAGCCATGGCTATGCCCTACAGAAATAATACTGCTTCCTTCTGATAAGCAAAGTAACTGTTTTGAATGTGACTTCACCTTATTCTGTGCTCTTACACAAATGAGGGATGTTATCTTAGAGACAAGGACAATAAAAATAATCTATTCCCATGACATTAATGGTATCAATGTTATCTTGCTTAAAACCAGAAAGTTTTACAAGAAAAGTCTGATGTCACATCTGGCTTTGGTGGGATCAGGCTGTGTCCAGGTCTGTCCTTGTTCCAGCACTTGCTTTCTGTGTTGCTCAGTAACTCTGTAACATTGCTTTCTTGCCCTTACGGATTAATAACAGAAGAAACGGCTAAAATCTGAGCACTCATCAGCTGAAAATGCATCTTCTTGAACTAACTGATTATAGAGCGACTGTGAGTTTCTGATGTAACACAGCCAAATGAAGGCCAATGGAATCTTATGGAGGCATTTCCAACACAGATTCACAAGCACAAGTATCTCTGTGTAAAGCGCTGGTGAGATATCAAGCAATCCAACTGACACGCCACATTCACTATAATGCATGGGTAATGGCACCTAAGGTAATTGAGGGAGAGGAAAACCTGTCTTAGTAGAGGAGAAAAGAGAATGTGGCTTGTTTAGTCAAACAAAAGCAGAGACAGACTGTTCTCTCTCTAGGGAAGCATAAGGGGGTTAATCTAATACATACTACGACAAAGGTAGCTGAGAAAAGGTGTTTAAATTTAGGTCACACGCAAGTGAGTACAACCTAGCAGTCAATATATCTAGGCAGAAAGTATAAAACAATTCCTAGGCTTTACAGCAGAGAGCTTCTGTTACCTAGGTACTTCTAAAATGTGAGATGGGAAAATTCTGAAAGTATTACGTGATGTGGAGCTTATGGCAGGTGGGGCAGGGCTCATGGGTCAGAAAGAGCCCTCCAGATAAAAAGTAAGTGTCATAATAATGCTCCACTGAGAAAAAGAACAGACAATTTTACTCTGCTATCAGGGGTCCTTTTCCCTCACCTACCACCAACCTGTAGACATAGCTCCAGATGGGAGCAGGGCTCTTGGCATGAATGTATTCATTTGGGAACTCACCTTCTTGTACAGCCAGTACACAGCTCTCTTGAAGAGTTAAGCAAGGCTTAGATTTGGGTTCTCTGTCCACACAGAGTCAGAGAAGCTAAGCAAACACATTGTCATAATCCTTCCCCACTACTGGAAACAATTACTTCCTGCAAGAAGTCACCCCGTGTTTTTTTCTGCCCTGTTTAGAATTTATGTACACACAGCCCAAATGTAATCAAAGCAACATACTTAAACAGAGCAAATTTGGGAAGAAGCTCCTAGCTGGCAGCAATGTTTTATAAGGGGCTAGACCACAAAGCCACATGCAGAGGCACCTTATGCAAATGGGACTAGTCAAGAAATAAGTATGGCTCAGTGTAAGCCTTTCAGAATGTAACATATAGGGCTTTTAGTAAAAAAGGGGGATAACACCACCATTTATTTGAAATATGGAAGGCAACTGAAAAGCATGCTTAGAAATATCCAGCGTTTAAAAAAAAAAAAAGTCTAATCCCATTAATCTGAAAAGACCTCAGAGATCAGCTATGACACATATAATCTGGCACAGAAGAATATCATGACATACATTACAGATATATCACTGAGAAGCACAGTCCAGTGAGAAGGAATTATTGAAAATGTTGCAATACAAAGCTGAGGCTGAGGGTTGCAGAGAGAGATTAACTTTTTTATCTTTAGTGATACGGGTCTTGCTTGTTCTTGGCTCCACCTCAGTCTTTGTTACAAGAGGTAGCTTTAAGCTGTGCTAAGTAATTTATAATATCAAATCCTTTACTGCTGTAGCCCCTTTTAATTCATTGTTGGGGTTTGACTCACAAGATACAGATGTCTTTCACCTGCTTGGCTTGCAGGGACTATTGAAAGTGATTCAAGAAAAAGCTGACCAAAGCATAAAATGAAGTCCAAACCAGCAGTGTAGTTGTACACTCCACCTCCTTTTGATTCACATTGAGTTCCCCCTGATGTTTTTCTACTTTTTGACCCTCGCTTGCCCTATGTGTTTAGGTTGCATGCTCTTCTTTAGCCTAAGACTGTTCAGGGCTCGCTAAAAGACTTTGGTGGAAGACTGTAAAAAACTCCTTATACACTCTTTATAATTCACACAGCAAGGTCCTGTTCTCAGTTGGATGCTCCATGACCTAATGTAATATAAATAGCAGCTGGAAAGTTAAGACAGGGCACTCAGACCCCATATCCAACCTACTCCCCTTGCACAGAGGTAGCTCAAGCACACAGGGCACCATCACGTTGTGAGGGAGCAGCAGATTTAAATCAGCTGTAATGTGATACTCAGGTTTATCCTGTCTCATGCTCCGTCATTCAGCTCCTGAGCGGGAAGACATTTCCCACTACACAACTCAGCTTTATTTCATTTTTTCTACCCTTGCATGTTGCTTAAGCCAATCCAACTTGCTGTGACATCATGCTGGTCCTGAAATGAAAGGAGAAAAAGCTTAGAAAATTAGGAGCAAGGGACATATGGGAGGAGTCCCAGTCCTGTAATCCAGAGAAGGGGCAGCAGGCAGATGTTTCTATGAGAAAAGGGAGCTCCAGAGCACTGGGAAGAAGTGAGGTGATAAAAGAAACTATTGAAAACAGTGTGAGGGGACCTTAAAGAACTACCGGTACTAACCCTGTTTCTTATTAGTTCATACCCTATCTGTGATAACATATGACAACCTATCCTTAGGGGTTTTTATTGGTAAAAGTGACTAGAATCAATATTTAGGATTTGGTTTATTGGTGATTCATCACCCACTACAAACACATAGGAGCAGACTGTCCTATTTGGGATCAGGACAGAAGTCTCTATTCACAGTCTCCCAACCAGTCAGTCTATTCTCTGTACCAGTGCACAGATCCGACAGAAGCCACAATTTGCTGCTGATACTAAAAGCCAGCATTTGTAAAGTAAGGGCTACAATGAGAGGCCAGACTCATCTCGCCTTTCCGCAAGCACCTACAGCTGAATCGGTCACCTCAAGTTCCTTCTACAAACAGTAGAGAAAATGAGATATTTTCAGGGCATGATTCATCAGACTCATTCTATGTACCTAGCCTAGACTGAGATGAGATTATTTTCTCTGCTGACTGGAATGCTGCCTGAGGCATGGTTCAGGCATAGACACCTACAATGTAGTATCTCCATCTATTCAGTCCCAGCCTTGGAGGCCTGAACTCTGGACTCCAGTCAGTTTTAGTGGCGGGCAAATCACATCTTCTCTGCAAAGCAGGGTGTCTTTTCAGCAAACTTTAGCTGCCTAAGAGATAAGCACTGAGTTTAGGCAAGTTATGTAGACTTACGCTGAAACCTGTTGAGGGAAAGAGGCCTTTCCCAATGGAAATTCCAGTTAGACTTGTGGTCTGAATCATCCCGACTCTTCTATATGGTTGAAGTCACATAAATCTTGTCTCTCTGCTTTGTAACAGTATCTCCTATAGTCAAAGTGGTGAATTCTATGGGTAGGGCTCTGGAAAAGCCTTTGAAAAACAGGTTTGACTCCTTCAAGGAAAACCACCACTTAATCTTCCGGTAGCTGAAAGTAAAGTGCAATTATATAGCCTGTTCTGTTAAAACACTTGTCTTCATGCAGTTTAAGAGTTTGTCTTCAGTTGCAGTAGTGACTCAGCTTCTTTATGTTCCCTATGCTGGAGGTAACACCCCACAGAGGAACACAGACTCCCTGAGAAGCACCACACTGGGAGCAGAGTTACTGCATAAGGAACAGAGCTACTTCTCTGGGTCATTATGAATAATCATGTCTGTGGCGCTGGCTTTAAGCCACAGGTCCCCTCGATGGAATATAAAGCACCTCTCCAGCTAGAGCCAGGGTTAGGTCACACACACTGCATTAAGAGGAAACTCTTTGAGTTATGCTGTGCTAGTGCTCTAAGATGTTTATACAAGTAAAAAGAACATTTGCCAAATGCAAAGGTAACAACACAGAATGGATACAATTTTTATTTGGGCATTCTTAAGAGGCTTTTGGGTTGACTGCAGCAGTCCTCATGACAAGAAACAGAGAGTGTATCCCTGAAGCAGTTTAATAATCTAAAATACTGAGTTGTGTAGTCTCATCCTACCTGTTCCTTTTCCAGTAATCAGTGATGATTTTTTTTGTTTTTTCCAGAAAAATTCTGTACTGGCTTTGGGGGTTGGGTGATATTTCTGAACACAGTTTGCAAAGTCCAGAGGTTTCTCCCAAGAATCACAGAATCACAGAATATCAGGGATTAGAAGGGACCTTGAAAGATCATCTAGTCCAATCCCCCTCCCGGAGCAGGAACACCTAGATCAGGTCACACAGGAACGCGTCCAGGCNTACCAGGGCAGATAAGAGGGGGAGGAGAACCTCTCTATACATACGGACCACACCCCTTCTAATACACCCCGGGATGCCATTGGCCTTCTTGGCCACAAGGACACAGTGCTGGCTCATGGTCATTCTGCTGTCCACCAGGACCCCCAGGTGGACCCTCTTTTCCCTGAGGACCCCATTTCTGCTCCATTAACAAGGTGCTTCTTGCTATCCCATCATACATCTTACCTTTTCCACTGTATCTCACCCCAACTCTCTCCATCTACAAATTCCACCACTTTCCTCTGTTTCCACTGTAAGTCTAAAATGTTCTTTATTTTTCCACACAGTCATCCACTCTGAAAATATTTTTCTTTCTAATAAACTTCCCAGTGCTCTATAAACTCTTTGATTCCTTCTTTTTCTCTCTGAAGGGATAACACAACGTTTCTTTCCTCGCTGAGGTTTCACCATAGACTTTTTTTTTACCAATGAATATAGGTCAGTGAATTTAGACCATATGTGTTGCTCCACTGGGTGATTGTTCTATTTTACAGTAAATAAGGCAGGACATCTGTTTTAACAGAAAAACCTACAGGAGTTTGTCAGATCAGACTGGTTTTGTACCCTTAAAGTGTTAAAAAATCTTGAAGCTACAGTAAATAACATAGAAGGTCAAAGAGAACCTGTGGGCATTTTAATCTGAAATTATTCTTAATAAGAGTTCTATAGATAAATCAATGAAAAAGCAACAGTTCTTCAACTAAATGTGGAATTGCATCAGGCTTCTGTGTTGGGAAGAAAATCATCATCAATCAGAATCCAGTGAAGCCATGAAAGAAAAATCGATTTAAACTTATTTAATATATTTCTAGTATTTTGAAACCAGGAATATTTCTATCACTGTTTTAACATTTCTGATGTTGCATTGATTATTATGATTATTGACAAGTCTCAGTCTGTAGCATAATCATTTTTAATACGGATAGCTAATGTATTTTTTTTATTTACATTCCAGCATAACAAATATTATAAGTTAGTTACAAGGTACAAAAAAGTCACTACGCCACAATGACTTTTTCAGAAATAAAAAATGAACCACGGAGAAGTTAATCAATGCATAAGATTGTTAAACTCAGTTTAGACTGCAGGCCTGAGAGCAGTTAGACTGAGAGTGCATCCCACTGAGCATATTGTTAGTAAGCAGATTTTGAAAAGTTTTGAAAGAAAAATTGTGTTTGAAAGTTAGATTGTTTTAACGCCTTACATTAAAAATTACTTAATTCAGCCTCTTAAATCTGAAAATGGAAAAATCTCCAAAAAGATCTGAAATAAATACTGTGGTATACCCTGTGATATACACAGATGGTGATGTTGGGGCAGAACGCCAGCATACAGAATCGCAGTGTTCGGTGAATCATGGGCAAAATAATTAATGACATTTCTAGTAGCATAACACCCTGCAAACATACACACTGCCTCCTGGAGTACTTGTCAGCAATATTAATCTAGGAAATAATTAGTCCCTGTAAAGTTCTTTCCCACTCTTTCACCAGATGGCCAGGGAAGATCGTCAGCTAAAATCCTGCTGTTTCAGCATTGGAGAAAATGCCAAGGAGTTATGCTTTATGCTACCCTGTGCAAGATCTGGGCACACTACACTGTGCTCATGGTTTCCTTCTCCCAGGTACTGCATACACGGCGGTACAGCATGCTTCACAAATCACATCAGATCATTTTTCAAGCATCACCGTCAAGAGTGCTTCACACCCCAACATTTGCATGCCGCTCCGCAGAAAGTTTTGCCATCTGTCAAAACATAGGACTTCTTCAAATGGAATGAGATCTGAATTCATATATTTAGAAGCAAAATGAACTCCAAAAAGAGACAGCACACTTGTTTAAAAAGAGAAATATGTTAATAATAGCTCACAACTACAGTGGCTGACCAGACGTGTACCTGCTTCAGCTTCACGTTCAATTAATCTTCACTTTATCTCACTTCCTTTTGTTATCGAGCAAACTTCTAAGGAATTTTACAGTGACATACTGACTGTTCCCACAAATACCCAATATTGTTTTACTTTGCATGTGCTGTATGATCAGCTACTGATTTTAAGGGAAACCTGGTAAGATGGAAGCATAGAGCTAAGGTAGGGTTATCCAGCAGAAATGCACACATTGGTCTAGAAATAACATGCAAGCACTGGAATACAAAAACATACCTTCTATTTTGTTTGGGTTCCCTGTATGCCAGGGCTAGCTCCAAGGCTCTGGAAGTCATAGAAGAATAGCTTTTTCTTAGAAACTCAAGACCTGCTCAAAGACATGGAATACTGGATACGGCATTTAACAGTGTCTGCAAGATTCATAAGCAGCAGCACAGGGAATTCTGGAAAGTTAACACCTCTCCTTTGAACAAGGAGCAGTGAGCCTGATTTGGCTGATCATGGGAAAAAGAAAACAAAATAGGGCACTGAGCAGCACTGCTGTGGCTGCAGCTGAGGCAGAATTTCCACTTCAAAGCCTGGCTTTCCATGTCCTACTTCTCCCTTATAAATACAAGCTGCGAGTTAAAACTTGGCCCAAAGAGTTCACCTGTCACGTTTAGGAATGAAAGACTGAATCAAGTTGCTAAAAAAAAAAAGGGAAAGGAAAAAAAGATGCTATTGTTATTACAAATATATTTATGAAAAAATCTGCTGTTCTTTTGGGAAACATGTCGGGAAAGAGAAAGCCTTGCCTGCTTGGCTTTCATCAGTCAATAGCATGCCACAGCTGCAAATTCCTGTAAAGGCATTGATTACAAAGCCCAAGATGGCTCTTCAGACATGTTTGTCTTCAGCAGAAAGTCATCTCAGGTCTGAACATGAAAATAAGAACTTTGACATTGCAGGTTCAGCTTTGACAGTCACTGAGTGCTTGGTACTGGAAAAAAAATTGTTTTCAGCTGTGCACCAGTCTAGTCTCAGTCAGAGTTAGCCTTAGTGGTTTGATATGTTGCCAGAGTTTGGCCTGAAGGACACAGTCTGGTCAGTCAGCAACAGATTGACTGACACATCAAAACCTGCCTGGTAACATCCAAATACAGGATGGCTTTCTAGGGAAGAGTAAGTCTTCACAGAGGTTTCAACTATCGAGACCACAGTTCTCTCAAAATCTCATGCTGCCCAACATGGTACTTCTATCAGTCAGGATTAGCCTGAACAGAAATTATTC
Organism: Nycticryphes semicollaris; assembly: GCA_013400055.1. Classification (NCBI taxonomy): domain Eukaryota; kingdom Metazoa; phylum Chordata; class Aves; order Charadriiformes; family Rostratulidae; genus Nycticryphes; species Nycticryphes semicollaris. The sequence goes on from VXBJ01008408.1 coordinate 168,789, forward strand.
ACCAGGAGCAGGGAACAAAACAGTTGGGATTTTTGATGATCCTGCCTCCAGTCTGTCTACAGGCAAGAGATGCAGAAGCCTTCAAGATCCAACATAACCATGCTTACTTACCTGTGAAAACAGGGAAGAAAACAGAAAGGCACATGGTGCAGGATGAAAGCTCTCTCTTAGAGCTCCTTATATCAGCTTACTCATAACAGCACCCAAACGCCTTCCAATAGTCCATTAAGTGATGTGGCTAACATCTCTTATGTATGGTTCATTCCCTCCTCCGTCCCGTTTGATTATCCTATCAGTACATGGCAAGTTTCCCACTTTATATGTAACCATGACCTTAGATGTCTTTGGCACTTTGATCAGTATGCACTTTGTATTTCTTCAATGATGCAAAGGTTTTTCTGTGGATAATAAAAACTTGCAACACGCACTCCCCACCACCTCACAGTCACTACTTGGTGAGCTTTGGGGAGCACTGAGACTCCCATAGGTCATGGGAGTGATCCTTTGAAGAGTCTGCACACTACAATAAGCATTAGGGAAATCCAGGGGTTCATTTTCTCTGCAAGAGCAATGAACAATTCAGGCCACAAAGCAGTCAAAGAGGAGATAATTAAAGATGACTTGCTGAATAATTTATTTCATGAAAATGAAGGTTAGAGTTTGGAGTTTCATGTTTGAGGAAAATGTCAGCACTTCAATAGACGAAGTTGTTTTCTGAAGACAGATGTGAGAAACACTTAAACATTAAGATGTGTATTAGGAAACAGTGATTACATTTTAGGATTGTTAAAAAAAACACCTTATAACAGCTCTGCTGTATTATACACACATTCTGCCCCAGACAAAAACGTCTTAGTACATTAGTCTGACTTGCACCATTCTCTACAACATGCAGAAACTTTAACAATCTCATGGTAAAATCAGAATTGATTTCTCTAGAAAGCAGTAATTCAGACACTATTATTGTTCTGCTGCCACACACTCAGCATTGCTCTCAGCAAAGATTTAGACTATATTTGACAATGGCTAAATTGTCAAACAACATCAAGTTTTCCAATGATTAGTCACTATGGAAGCAAGAGTAATACCCTGGTCATACTTCACAATACTGCTATAAACCTATACTGCACATCAGAAGTCAGTGCACTAAGCAATTATCTGTGTTGGTCTGATGGTTAACAAGGGCTATGATTTCCAAAGATCCCATCAGAGCTTGTCATGCTCTTCCAGTTCAAGCTGAAACAGAGGAGTATGTTGCGAGGGCCCTGAGCAAAGATGTGGGAAGAACATTGTTAACAACATGACCCCATCAATTCTCTTCTGAAAATAGTTTGGGTTGTAAACAATAATTTAAATAATTCTGCTAGATTGTGTTGCTCATGTTAAGACATGAGAATGGCCACAGAAATTGCCTGCTGATCAGCCAACAGTCAACCTGTGCACATGAGGTGGTGTAAGGGCGCACACCAGCAGGTGTGAGGGTCTGGAGCAGACAGCAGCCCCCAGCAAAGTGTTTCTCCTCCCAGTTTAGTTCCATTGCTAGAGACAGTGGATGCTGGAACAGCTAACATTTCTCCGCTTTACCTAAAGAGGGGAGATGATTATAAAATGCATCAGCAGAGGAATCAATCTCATCTAACTTTTCATGCTTACACTGTAGACACTACATTACAACTTAGCTTTTAGGCATCTAAGATTAGCATTTACCCTTTCATCACAGGCCACAGGCAGAAATAATCACTGTAAAATTCTAAAATAAGTCTCATGAATCCCACTGTAGAAATACCTATGTCTGTGCACTGACTGAATGGAAATCTAAGCAACTACTTGCAACACGGACCTCAGTATGTGTCTGCAATTACACATGACCAACACCAGCCAGGTTGTCATGGCTTTTATTAGCCAGCCTCACTAGTAACAGCCTGCTATAGCTGGAGCCCAGAAAAAAAGAAGGGAACTACACACATATGTCACCCCGCCATGCCTAGTCATCAAGAACTGACATTTGTGCCACCGTCAGACCTTGCTTATCACTCCCACCCCAGCAAAAGAGCTGCAAAGTCTAATCAAGTTAACAGGTTGGTAACAGTGAGCCACTGACTGAAACAGAGCCATTTTGGAGACAGACGATTGGATAAGAAATTATTAGGGTAATAACAAAACAGTCTCAGTTCCTCCTCAGCAAGCAGCAAAAAATCAGCAAAAAAAAAAGGATTTCAGGGAGAGAGGCAAAGGAAGATGGAAAAAGAAAGCTTCAGCACCACCAGACACAATTTCCCCAACTAACAAAGTCCTTCCTAGGCCATCAGACAAAACATAGTTCTTTGGCTACATGAGTGTCCAACATTCCCCATGACAGAAGCAGCAGCACAGTAGGCAGAAACTTTATTCTCAGTATGATGAGATCAGGACCACAAGATGCTTTAGTCCTTCGCTACGCCTTTGGGCAGAGGACCAACACAGACTAGTGCTACACGTCAGATTTCAAAACGAGAACACCTCTGTGGGACAGGGAGAGCACAACATCTGCAGATATGAATTTACAATGAATGATACTTTCAAGAACGGGGGCGGAGGAGGGGGGGAAAGGCCAGTTCAAGATTATGTGCAGAAAATAAATATGTATTTTCAGATTTTCAGATGAGAAACTGATTTTTCCCCTTTATATCCACAATTATCATGCTAATAGGGAAGGAAATGTGAGGCCATCCTCCCATCATATTTCATTATGCATCTCTCAAATAAAGCTTCCCATTTTTGGGGGAGTTGGGGTTTTTTGTTTGGATTTTTTTGTTTGTTTGTTTGTTTTTGTTCTTGTTTTTTTTCTGGGAGAATTATCACATGAATTATCATTGCTTTTCACTCTGAAAATAGGAGCTTATCAATTTCAATTACAACTGACTATCAGAATGAAAATCTGACAAAACATGTTGTTCTTGTAAGGTACACTGATTCTTGCAGCTGAAGAGACTTTTTTGTCTTTTCAGAAATGAATGGCATAAAATGAACAGAAGAGGCTAGTCACAAAGTGTTCAGTCACACAGTTTTCTCATTTATACACTGTTTATCTTCTGGTATATGCCACAAGAAGTAATCATTTAAATAAACAACTTCTTTAGTAGGTAATAAAATATTATTGAGTTTCCAGACTCGCAACATGAGCTATGGCTATAAATCAGACCTATTCTAAACTTGTACTGATTTGCAGCGCTGGGAGGCATTTTAGAAATGCCACTTTTGAAAGGGAGGCACTAGATTTTTGTTTCTCTATAGTCAATGTCTCTGTAGCACTCCTGAGAAGGGCTTGGGTGTTGGGAAATGTGCCCATGACTTTTCAGCTACTTGAGAAACGCTACTTGGAATCTGTGAATACACAGTACTGAACTTGCTGAGTGCTGGGCATCTCTGCCCAGTGGCCACTGGCCTCCAAGCTTATGGTACTACCAGAAGGTTTGAGAAGGCATGGTTTGGAGGTACCCCATTAGGGCAACAAAGATGATTAAGGGATTGGAGCATCTCCCTTATGAGGACAGGCTGAGAGAACTGGGACTCTTTAACCTGGAGAAGAGAAGGCTGAGGAAAGACCTTATTAATGGTTATAAATATCTGAAGGGTGGGTTGAAGGAGAATGGAGCCGGACTCTTTTCAGTGGTTCCCAGTGACAGGACAAGGGACAACAGGCACAAGCTGGAACACAGGAAGTTTGATTAGAATATGAGGAAAAACTTTATGGTGAGGGTGACAGAGACCTCGAACAGGCTGTTCAGGGAGGTTGTGGAGTCCCCATCTCTGGAGACCTTCAAGACCTGCCTGGATGAAGCCTTGAGTATAATGTGCTCTGGGCAATCCTGCTTTAGCAGGGGAGTTGGACTAGATAATCTCTAGAGGTCCCTTCCAACTCTGACAATCCTGTGATTCGCTCCATTAACACAGATGGATCACACAAGACTCTCCTGTGAGTCCAACAGTCTTTGGAGACTGTGCATATACAAGTTGGAAAGAAAAGGTATGAACACCAGACAAATAGATCTCGCTGTCTTGAAAACTATGAGTACTGGTGTGGGCACCTGTAAAAACTTAATATAATCTCTGAGGAAATCCCTATCTTCTTCAACACAGTTTAGATTAAATCTTTAACAGCTGAGAAATTGCTTCTTCCTTTCACACCAAAAAATTTTCTTAATCCCTTTTCACTGTTGTGCTGCTGACACCGAAACTTTGCTTTTTAATTTCCATTTCATGTTATAATCCTTCTTTATTATTGTATTATCTTATTACTACTTATCTATGTCATTATTACTGGAGTATAAAGTGAAAAACTGCATGAATAAAATCACAGTAATTAAACTTGAACATGAAATGGAAGACCTTTAACAATTTACTGCACTCCATACAAAATCTGTTGCCACCGTACGTATAAGCAGGGAATGAGAGCAAGGACTTATTTTTTCTGGAAACATTAGCCATGCACTGCAAGCTACTAAAAGTTTTCAGAGATCAGAAAGGGGAAGGACATCTTTTCTTGTACCATCCACTTTTTGTAACTGAGGTTCAACACTTTCAGGGACAGACTGTAACTCTTTTTTCAGTCTGGAATAGAGTCTCAGTTTTCAAGCAGCCCCATTACATTTATTTATGGAGTAAGGTGCTGTTGAATGCACTCTTGGAAGAATCTGGCTCTGCACAGTTAAACAAGTTGCCCCATACAGTTTCAAATGTCACTGTCAGACAAAAGAAAATATCCTGGGTTAGATAGATGTATTATGACCAACGTATTCAAAACTTTTACTTCCTTTCTGCTGATTGATTGAAGAATTATATCCATGAAATTAGATGATTTATACAATTTCATTGCCTCTTGCCTAGAATAAGCTTTTGCCAACCAGATGCTCCTGGAGAATGGTTGCTTGCAGCATAAATCTGATGTCATTTGACACACAGCATGGCGCACTATCAAGATAAAATGATCTTTCAATGATTCTTCTATGTGTAAATCATTGCAGGAAGACAATTTAAATAATGATATTTTCTTTTTATTAAGTTCTTTGGACTATCTTTTTCAGATCATGAGCAATTGCACACAGAAGAAGCAGACATTGCCAGGTTAATATTTTATTAATCCTTTACCTGGGGCCAATATCCTAGGAAACAAAGGAGCTAGCTGTCACTGAAATACTCAATACTGAAGGCATTTCCCAGACTTGACTTCCACAGTGCCTTCTCATTATTATAAATGTTTATCTCCCACTTTTAACATTCCCAGGCATTATTTTATTTGTTTGTTTCTCCCTTTTTCCTTCCTCACTCATACCCCTATATTTTTGCTTCCCTCTCAGAAAACAATAGTAAAGGGAAAGTTTATGATTGACAAGTATAAATATAAACACATAACAGTATTTTAAAAATATGTGACTCTTTCCAGTCTCAGTCAAAGCACTGTGCCTGCTTGGCATTAGGGATAATCCCTATCCAGGATTGAACTGATGAGCTACCACTGGGAGCTGCTCCACCCAGAATAACCACCATGTTCAAATTCCCCACTAGAAAAATAGCATTGAGAAAATGCCTAGTCCCTGTGTTGTCAATGTACCAGGCTTCAAACAAGCATGGCTTTTTGCTTCACGTCTAAACTTTTCATCTGAAGGAAAGGCAAGTTGATGCCAGTGTTACCAAGGGTAAAAGCTTCCATATAACATCCAGAAACCAGCCCCAGAACAATTTAATTTCATTTTATATGGCATGCTTTTCCCAAAAAGCTCTTCATGGAGGTTGGATTAGCGATTTAAGAGATGTGGAGGGTGGAACACATATGTCTGTGAAAACCAAAATTAATGTGATTATGCTAAGCAGAACATATTCTGGGCATCAGTGGTTTGCAAAGCTTTAATGAAATGTGCCCCAAGCTTAGAATTTTCTCTCTGGAAAATAAAGCATGATATTCAGGGAAGGTTGGGATAAAGGGATATTTTACGGGCAAGTAGAGGAAAATCAACTGTCACTTTATATGAAACACCTTCCCTCTGTTGTCCTCTTTTAATTCCTACCATAATAAAGCAATTATAATAAATTTATGGCCCTGAAGCACTGTTCACTCTTTCCCTCATGCCACACTTTTCTTCATGGGGAAAAAATACAGGAAGGAAACAAAGTAAAAAAATATACCACCAGCAGATACTGAGGATGAATGTAGACAGTCACTAATCCTAATAGTCCACTATCAGGTTTAGTCCTGTGAAGAGATTGTGCTTTGGAGGATATATGAAATCCTAAAATATTATCCAAAGTCCATGAAATGCCATCTTTTTGATGTTACATTTTGACAGATTTTGTGAAGCATGAACTTATCCAGAAGGACTAACAGGCTGCGATGCCAATAATTCTGATTGCTTTGGAAAATGTGTACATCCAGGTCTGGGCGTAAGGGTTTCCCCAATGCAATGAATCTGGTCTTCTTTATTACATATGTGACCAAAAACGAATTTTAGCTTTTGCTTACATCTGTTGCTCACCTTGTTCTCTACCACACTACATGTCCTGCAACCAACACCTTACATACTATACTGCACAGTCAATCAATACACATTATAACAGTTTAGTGTTGCACGAGGATGGTGTGTTGTGACACATCAGAGGTCATTTGCAATGTAATGTGGCTTTCTAGAAACCAAGCTGTTGCAACTTTCTCACTTCATAGTGCCTCCAAATGCCACAGTCACCTTTCATGGCTTCCACAACCAACTCCACTCACAGTGCTCTGAGACGTTTCTGCACAGAGGAGAGTACTTCAGGCACAAAGTAAATGTTCAGTGAGTCATACTGGTATTTCTTCAGAAAATAAACAAAACTATATCTATTCACCTTGGTCACAGGATGACCAAGCAAGAAACTGAGTGAACTGAGTCAGAGCAACTGCAAGATAATCCTAAATGATAGAAATTTGCATCTTGGTAACTCCAACAGCAAAGAGCTAGCTATTGAGTATGTATGTGAGTGTGCTAATTTTTATTGTTTTCTTCCAGTATAGAATATATAATATTCAAAATTATGTTCCAGATGCATTTGTTTCTGAGAAGCATTCTGCATTTCTGTGTGTAGCAGAACTCCTGGGACTATTGCTCAGTTACTCATAAGTTCCACGGTCTGAATCACAGGCATGCCACAGCAGAAATAATCTGTGCTCTCTGCACTGGCAAGAGGGTGCCTTCAGGAAAAAGAAACCCAAGACCAAATATTTGTGCACAAAGGAGAGCAGATGGGAAAGCAGAATTTCTTCCAAGATGTCTGTGTAGTATGAAAATAAAACCACACCATATATATCTACAGGTGATGTCTACTCGACTTGTGGTACAATGGAGAACTCCGAATAGTCTCTATATTTAGCAGGTAAAATTAGACAATTAGATCAGAGTACACTACCACAACTGAAAAACTGAGTAATTTTCATAACACGATTTCTTAACACATGGTGCCATTTAAGAGATTATAACAACTCACCAGGGTAATATCAATCTTGATTAGAAGCCAGGGGGCCTGATTTTTATCTCTGTTAATCTAGTGAAAATCCAGACAAAATGTAATTGACACCAACAACTCTCAATTTGCACCAGTGTAACTAAAAGGAAAGCCAAGCACTGTGTCTTTGATTGGGAAGTGGCTTTTCTTTTTGCCTGGGCATGTCATTTCCATATCTTTGAGTGATTAACACCAATTGTTTCAACCCCCTTGAAGATATCAAAGACAGTGTATTTGGTGTTTTCAGTGCTAGGTACGCTGAAATTACATGGATTTGAGAAAGTGCCTTCATATAAAGAGCAATTCAGGAAATAAAAGTAATTTTTTACATAAACTTCTTTGGTGGGAAGAAAACATTTAACATGCTCAGCATGACGAGCCCTTTGTCCCTCCATAGGTAAACATGTAAAGATAATGGGTTGGATTTTTCCATGCATATTGAGGTATACAGGCGTGGAAGTAAGATCTGGGTAGCTTTTCAGGAATTCCCAAGCTAGGTGTTACAAAACACAATCAATCAACAGATATTTCAGGGCTAGATTTATCTGAATTAAGATATTTACAACATAGGTAAATGTGCTCAATGTCCAGATGGAGAACGGTGACAAATAGGGTCCCTCAGGGGCCCATAAAACAGCAGTGCTGTTTAATATCTTCATCAATTACATAGACAGTAGGATTGACTACACTCTTACCAAATTTGCAGATGACACCAAGCTGAGTGGTGTGGTTGACACACCTGAGGGACAGGATGCCATCCACAGGGACCTGGACCAGCTCAAGAAGTGGACACATGTGAATCTCATGAGGTTCAACAAGGCCAACTGCATGGTCCTGCACCTGGGTCATGGCAACCTCCGGTATCAGTACAGGCTGGTAGATGAAGGGATTGAGATCAGCCCTGCCAAAAAGGACTTGGGAGCACTGGTGGAAGAAAAGCTGGACATGACCCAACAATGTGCACTTGCAGCCCAGTGGACCAACCACATCCTGGGCTGCATTAAAAACAGAGTGACCTGCAGGTCAATGGAGGTGATTCTGCCCCTCCACTCTGCTCTTGTGAGACCCCGACGGGAGTACTGTGTCCAGCTTTGGAGCCTTCATCACAGAAAGGACATGGACCTGTTGGAGCGAGTCCAGAGGAGGGCCACGAAGATAACAGAAGGCTGAAGCAACTTTCTTATGAAGATAGGCTGAGAGAGCTGGAGAAGGCAAGGCTCTGAAGACACCTTGTTGCAGCCTGTCAGTACTTAAAGGAAAGATGGGGACAAACATTTTAGCAGGGCCTGGTGCAATAGGACCAAGGGTAATGCTTTTAAGCTGATTTAGGCTAAATATAAGGAAGCCATTTTCAACAATGATGGTGGTGAGACACTAGAACATGTTGCCCAGAGAGGTGGTAGATGTCCCATACCTGGAAACATTCAAGGTCAGCAACGTGATCTAGTTGAAGCTGTCCCTGCTCACTTCAGGGAGGTTAGAGGAGATGACCTTTAAAGTAGATGACGTTCCAACTCAAACCATCTTACGATTTAAGGATTGTAAGCCAGATGCCCTGGAATATCCCATCCATCTTTCTGAACTCTCAACATTCAAAAGGGAGAAGAGACTGGTGTTTTGTGATGCCATCCGTAAGAGTTTGCGGTGATCTTTTTTTAATGAGGTTACCTTCCTCATTCATGTAGCTGCATGATGTGTTAATTATCTCTGGATACAATTTAGCTCCCATCATCCCCTTTGTGTTGTGGAAAAAAGCTGCTGCACTGCGTGGCTGAATGCCCTCCCCGTGGCCCAGGGTGCACCAAGCAGATTCCTATGTCCTGGCCACTTCAGGCACAATAATCCCGTTGATTTTATGACACCCCTATCCACAGAGGAGAAGGGACTTCAACCATCATCCCCAGAATTGTATTTACATTTGAAAACAGAAGGAGACAGAATCAATTGAAATGTGGATGAAGTACAATATGCACTGAAGATGAGGCAATCTGAGGTTATGCACCTTTCCTGGAAAGCTGCTGGAAAGGATGTGCACAGCACAGATGTCCCCTGCAGAAATGATTGTCCAGAAAAAAAGCAAGCAGCATGCCCTCACTTGTCAGCCTGTCTTCCAATTTTCTCTGCTCATCCACAATACACCTGCCAGATTACCTTCTTCATCTTCTTTTTTTTTTCTTTTTATTCTAGTTTATTTTTATCATCTACTGAGTATCATACATGACAGGTAGATAACATATTTATCTACCTATATGAACATACCTTCCCAACTTCAAACACTGATAGATGCTTTGGTTAGGAGACACCCTCTCATGGAAAATTTTCTCCAAAATTTACACTCCATAAGCACAACACAAATGTTTATAAGATTTTAATTATATTTGAGTCAGGATTTTCTCTCAACAAATAAATGTGGTCCCTCAATGTTTATAATTCATACCTTGGAGAGGTCTGCTACCACTTGAGAGGGAGTAACTGACTGTAAACAAAAGCAAAAGTGATTAGCCAATTTGCCTTCTCGGTGCTGACTAAGCCCTGAAAGGAAAACAACCTGAACAGCAAATTGAAAATTGCTCAGTTCTTGCAGGGGGAAAGACCTGTGAGAAACAGCTCTGCTGTTGCCAGGTAAGTTAAAGCCAAGGGCTCAGCTGAAGAAAGTCCCAGGGCCGCCCTTGGAAGCTGCGGGGCTGCTTCCCAAACACTGGGAGAATGCAACAGGCTGCTCCATTCCATGACTGAACCCCTCAGTTTTGGTTCTGCCCTGATTTTGTGCCTGTCCCCTTTGATCACTGAGGCTGAGTTTCTCTGCAGTAGGTGCCTCCTTCAGCAAAATCTTTCTCAGAAATATTAACCAAAACAGACTAAGCACTTTAATGCATCAGCCTAGTGAAAATTCACACTAGGAGACATCTGTGTGACACTTTCTACTACAAGTTTTATTGTCCTTGTCCTCTGCATCTTATGGATTGGCAGAGGGTGGCTTGTCTCTTGCATGTAGTTTTTTTCCTTCTAGGGTCAAAATACCACCATATATATGAACATGTTTTAAAAAAAAAATAATTAAAAAATCACAGTTCAAGCAAGATATTAGCAGCTAAAAAAGTGAATATGGCAGCTGAAAAGTGTGAAGATTTAATTGTCCCTCCACAATTCCCATTGGTGATTAGACATCACAGGCATCATCTTCAGAGAATAACAGAGTAAAATCCCTCAGGAAGAAATATTGCTTCTCCTGTAAGAACAGATAGAAATTTTCTCCAGATCCATGGTTCCCAACTGGCCAATTACATCTTGCTAGCAATGTGCAACAGAAATGCTTTTAACTTGTTTTACCAGATCTGTCCTCGCTGAGCTGGCCGTGTACCATGCTCTGAGAGCTGGGAGAGCTGGGAAGCAGGAAGCACAGACGCTTATGTGATGCTGGACTGAGTGAGCCATCCCAGCAAAATTTCTGACATCTGCTATGACATCGAGCAAGCAGTTGTCATGCCACCAAGAGAAAAGCTACTAGTGGCAGAGACAAGAGGGGGCAGCCCAGCCCCAAGGCCAGAGAGAGAGGACAAGGGCAAGTGGAGGCAATGAGCTAGGAGATGCAAGGGAAGGTGTGGGACACTGTGAGTGAAACTTGCTATGAAAAAGTCAGAAACTGCTTTAAAATTTTTCTTCTGTCTGTGTGCTTATACCAGGCCTCATCTTCATTTCTTTCTCTCCACTAAACAACCACGTGTGACCTATTTTTCATAGAGATTTCTCTTCAAAAGAGCTGCTTATGTCTCTGTTCTGCCAGTCCTCTCTGTAATAACGGAGAGTCCTGCTCTCTGCCTGTACTTGTGCTTCATTATTAGCAGAGCACTTTCCTACTACTAGATAACATTTTCTCAGTTGGTTTTCATTTCTGATGCCACACTGACGATTACATTTGGTACAAGCAGTAGTGGTTATGTTGTCACATGCTGCTGTCACTACCACAGCATCCCACAATCAGTGTAAGGCTGGAAAAACTATTGAAACTGCACATTTCAACAAAACAGCAGGTGCTTTGAGCACCATCTATAACTTTAAGTGAACAATTTCAGTAATGGTTTTGTCAGTCCTTCCTAGAAGCCGTCCTAATGGGCAACAAATAACAAAATGGGGTTCAGCTGGTGAAAGAAAAGCAGGATCGAGGGAAGAGAAATGATTATCATAAAACATTTGTATAACCATGTGAACTCTGCACTGCGCTGTACAGAAAGGAGATCACATCTCACCCCTGCCCTAAACTTCTTGCTGTTGCTAAGACAACCACATCAATGTAATAGAAGCAATGCAGCGTCTAGTGGTGAGACCTTCTAAGGGGATGAGCTGGCTTTGCAAGTAGAAAGCAAAGGGCAGGATGGCTGCTCCAGCCATGGAATACTGACAGAGGCACTCAACCAAGTGCAGAGGTGATGGGGTTATAGTGGGAATACCCCAACAAATAGCAGGGGCTCCTTCTTCCCAGAAATGCCACTGCTTTTTGGCTGAGTCAGGCTCTAAGGAACAAGACTGGTAGCTCCCAGGGACACAGTCAGGAGGTCCAACAACATCTCCTCAGACCAACTACCCCTTCTTGCTTCTGCCTGGCTTATTACATGAGTAATGTATCTGCCTGAGCCTTGAGGAAAAGATTCTCCCTTCAGCACTGGGCTTGAGGCCTTATCGCAGGGTAAGATGAAAATGACACGTAGCAAGCACCTATGGATGGAGGAGATCACAAAGTACTTCACAGTATCAGCTTATGAAGCCTATATAGAAAACACTTAGCAGAAGCAACATCCTATGCCACCAAAGCACCCACATCCCAGCGCTTCCCTGTAAGTTTATTCTAGACATTTCATACCACACTTCCATAAAAGGTTATCCTTTTCTTGACCCTTCTTACGCTATTTACAGACAATCTGCCACAGAACGTTGCTTGGATTATCTGTCTAAATGTCAAACTGTATATCCTGCAGTATATCACAGGAAACTGCATCAGTGAGGTGAATAATTTAATGTTTTCTGGAGCAAAGCATCATTATCCTTGAAAGGAGCACATAGAAGAGCATACCTGACACAGAGCTCACCTACACTCCCTTAAGATGCTTTACTGCTTAATGTGATGTTGCTGATTAGCCTTTCCAGTCCCAATTTCTGTATTTAGATATACAAGAAAAAGAGGATTCCAGACTGGCAAACAGAACACATGATACAGGGCAGCAAGCCTCTATGACTTACCTTCTAAGGTGTTCAAGGTCTAAAGCAATAAGGAGTATTAATACAATGAACTGCAGGGGCTAAATAGAGTGAAATCCGACAACCTGTTTACATTATGGGGTTCATATGCTTCCATGTTTTTTCTTAAATTATAAAGCAATATGGCTCATAAGTTAATAAAAGAACTCTTCCTACAAAGAAATTGAAAACCAGCAATTGTGTCTCACTTCTCTATCTCCACTTTGAGAGACACCTTGGAAAATCAGAAAGGTTTTTGTTTCAGTTCCATCTGTTGATACACCTTGTTGGGAAGTGAAATCCAGCAGCAAATATATCTTCTAGCTCCTACCAGTAGTCCACCACGACCAGGGCTCGTTGATACTGAGATGACCAGTATGAAGCTGGTGTGCTTGCCACCATTATAAAGCTTCCCTCACGGTGCCAACTTATTCCTCCTTGGATTTCCTGCTATTTTATTAAAGCTCCTGTAATGCAGTATCAAAACCACTTAACACTAATATCAGGATTGGGCCATGAGAGACACATGCCCTTTATATGTGCTCTGGGGTTTAAGAATTTTTATTCTTCTCCCAGCTCACATATTTCACATGATTCGAGTTAATTAAATGACAGAATGGGGTATTGCCAAGTGTTTATTTCTCACTGAAATGGAGACAGCCATTTAAAGAATGTTGTAACACTAGCCACATTTCACCACAAAGAATGAATACCTGTAATTATAATATCTGTGATTATATAATGTCTAACATAGGAAAAATAAGCAGCCTCACATTTTAAGGAATAATTTGTAACCTGTGTTATTCACATTCAGGCTAAAAATGCTGGATCTTGTCCCAACCTCAGAAATAAAATATACCCAACAGTAATTGAAAAACAAATGAATCTGATTACAATCTTACTGTACTCTAGTTTGTGCATTCCTCAACTATGCAGCAAACAGATGGAAAAATTACATTACATGCACCAAGAGACAAATCTTTAAGGTATCTTTGCAAGCATCAGTTTTCTTTGCACTTAAATATTTCTGGCCTTGAAGCTTGGGTCGCATTGTGTTACATCTGTGAAATGTTTGTCTGTTGGTTCATAACGCATTTTGACATTGGCAGCGGACCCACTGATGAAAAATATTGCTGGGTTTGAGAGTTTGCCTTTGCATTAGGACTGCAGGCAGCAAACAACATGAAGACAATTCGAAAATGCCAGATTATTTTGTAACTTCTGAAGGTAGCGGCATTAAAAACAAATTTCAAACACTAGGCCTCCAACATTACCGGAAAACTCATAGGTTCGGAGAGGCAAAGATTTTTATTTTTTTTTTATTTCAATAAAGTGAAATTTACTGAGGTATTCCAACAGATGCATTCAGGGCCTGGCAGAGGAGTCACATCCCAGGCATCCAACAGGGAGTTTGCTGCAAGAGCTGGTCTCTGCCACAGGAACATCTCATGGCCACCTCCTGGCCTGCAGCAGCAGCAGCCCTGGTATCCATTTTACCTCAGTCTCAATGTATCATTTGTGAGGGTTCAAAAGTTCCTCCATGAGGAGCTGAGTAGCCCCTGTTGAAGGCCACAGTGGGGACAAATTCCCAGTGTGAGGCCATATATGACACCAAAATTCCCTCTGACACCTGAAAGGGGGCAGAGGCCCTTCCACTCCACAGAGCAGCTGCCCTGAGAGACACCAGGCAGGAGGGGAGACACAGAAGCACAGGACAGGGAATGGATCTGTTCCTGTCACCAGCTTGGTTTTTCCCCATTCCTGGGACATGTGAAAGCTCTGTGGCATAGCTCAGGACACCACAGCCATGGCAAAGGGTTGGAGTCCACAGAGGAGACAGACCACCAGACCATGGCTACCCAAACGTTGCAGTCAGGAGGCCGAGCTGTCCCCCTACTCTGCCACAGCTCTCTGACGGCAGCTGGGATTAAGGGGAGGACATGGATCTTTCTGGAACAAGGAAGCTCCACACCAGCTGGCCTTGGGGCCCCAGGCACACTTATTTTGTTAGCAGCGCCAGAGTCTGAGTTCACAAACTGAATGTGTCTTCCACAGGCATCAACCAACACCCCAGCAGGGGAGCTTGTGCTGGCAACCCCGTCAGGCCTCTCTCCTGGGGTTTTGAAGGTATAATAACAAGGGGTGAACCTCACGTGATTTTTTGTCTTGCAATCGGGACATTCCTCATACTCTCTCTCTCCAGGTGCTAGCTGCTGATGACCCCCTCCTCAGGCCTCAGGGAGCACAAATGGTGTCTCCTCCCTCCACTCATTTGCCTATTTCTGAAAGTTTTGTACAAAATAATGTCCACAAGGCTCCTGGTGTTCTCTCAGGTTTGCTGAAGTTTGTTGAGCTCAGCCATTTCGGGGAGCACAGGACAGCATGGGTGATACAGACCCCGTTTTGGGAAGAAAACTCCACCATAGACCTGGCCTGAACTGCCAGCCTTGGCAAAGTGCACAGGCAGAACTGCCACAGCTGAGGAGGGTACACGGTCCCTGGTCCCCAGGCCAGGCAACACTGCTCCCAGTCAGCCTGTCCTCCCGCTGCCTCGCATGCACTCACCCACTCACTGCTGGGTGCCTGCTTGGAAACCCACCACAGCTGTGATGTTTCCTTATCACAGTATCTTCAGCCTCCAACACACAGCCCTCACAACGCTTAAAGCCTTTCTCTGTCATTCTAATGCAGTATCTATAGTCCCTATATATATGCATCGATAATGCAGTCTCGCCACAACCTCTCTGTGGGGTTTCCTCCTTCTCCTGCTAACAATCTCCAACCACACAGGAACAGAAGACGATGTGATTCATTGCACTGTGAGATGTCTTAAGGACTGCTTTAAAAGCTGCAACAACAAATACACAAGGCATGGGTAAGAAGCAATATACAAAAATGTGGTTGCAGTTCGGTTGTGCACATTGCAAACAACTGCCTTTGGCTGAAAGCATTTGGATAATAGGTAAGAAATAAGAAAATCTGCAACTTCAGTCCCAGAGAATTGTCTTTCTCTTCCTCAACAACCTGCATACAGTTTAACAGGTATTTCGTGTTAAGCAGCTTTAGTGGATGAGGTCCAAAATGAGCATTAAATAAAATTTATCTAAACCAAACTTCATTTGCTGCTTATCCACCACAGAAAAGTGTACTTGAAATCCATCCCTGAATTGATGAGGTTTCATCTGGAAAAATGACACATTCTGTTAGCATAATTTTTACAGATGAAACACTTGAAACTCAGTGGCTGTTACACAAGTTAAATGAAATTATTAGCATGTCTTTTCCTCCTGCAGGGAGAGAGAGACCTTACACAGAAATCAGCCGCTGCTGAAAAAGTCCGCAAATATCTAATTTCATCAGAAGTTCACACTCATGTTCACATAAGAAGACTGATCGTGCATATTCACTGTGGCCTGAAAAATAATATGGCAAACAACTTAGAGGTGACAATCCCTTATCGTCTCCAGAGCTTGCTCTTTCTTCTTGCAGCTTGTTAGGCTGTGGCTTCCATTGATGGGCAGGTGCATAACACAGAGTGCCAGAGAACCATGCTATCATTTGCCCCATGCTATCATTTTCAACTGGAAACTAGAGGTTTCCCTTTCACTGAATGACGTTCAGCCCCAGCTCTTTTGTTATAAGTTAGCTCTACGTTATTGCTTCTGCCTTGTATATAGCCATATTGATTTTTTCAGTACAGAAATGCTTTAAGAAAATGAATGTTTCAACAAATAGAGTGGAGTAGAAGTATTGCAGAATCCCATTTGCCATTCCAGCATCAGAGATCGGGGTTAAGTTAAAGGAAGTAACATGTATATGTGGGACGATGTATATGGGAAAAAAACGTAGAAGACAGAAAATGGGTGAGTAGAGAGGCATGAAATTAAAGACAAAACAGAAAAAAAGAAGCTCAAGTATAGTAGCTATGGGTAGGACTTAGCTAATTTTAGCAATCTAAAATTTAGGTGTCTAGTCCAAGCTAATCGCCTTAGCTCTCTCCCTATAGCAAATAGAGAGCAGGGGCTACCTCCACAAGGGATTCAACCAGTCCTAGGATAGGTCTCTAAGACAGGGCAATGCATCATGCTTTACTATCTACTACCCCAAAGTCTAGGTGATGGGCTCAGAGCAGATGTATATTTTTTGGGTGGTTTAAAGTTAAGCAAGATGACTATGTATCCATAAAAGTAAAAAAAGTGCTTTCATTTCTATTGAAGGAAACCAAAACACAAACTTAAAAAGTGAAGTGGAAACACCTCAGGGACTGACAATCGCTTGGTCATGGAATGCAAGGAGGCACAACAGCACAGCTGTTGGGGATAAAGGCTTCCTCCATTCTGCTAAACAGGAACAGACCAAGGCCTGAGCACAAGCACCCAGCCCGACAGCCTACGCTGCTTAATCATTAGTTCACTGCCCAGCAGTGGTTGCATTGCTCCAGCCAGCTCCATCTGACACAAACTTGTGTTCAAGAGGACATCAGTTTATCTGTGCCATCTGTTAGTAGAGTCATACCTCTAGCAGTACAGACACAGGCAAACAACAGTATTTGTAACAGATCTGCTATGGATTTTTAACATATTCTATGATGATAAACTCTTGGCTGCATGTCTTTCAGAGGTTTATTCTGGAAAACCTATATACAAGTTATTATGACAACCTATATGCCCAGCTATCAATCAGAAAAAGGCTATGAGTGCATTGAGTTTGGCAGCACTCTGGAAATACAGCCTCTTCTAATACATTTTTTAAGGTTTTTGTGCTATGGTTGTATCATAACTTTCTGACATAGCTAAACAAAGGGACATTGCTGGAGTGATATTAAGAGCATTATAGGTGACAAAAGACCATTTTCAGTGTGCTACTCACAACTGCAATACGCACGACTATCACTATATCCACAACCACTCTCTAACATTGAGGACAATTGCCATCGTAATAGCCCTCACCTGCACTTATATACTGAGAACTTCTGAAAGAAGATATCCCTGCTCTGGATTAGCTCCTAAACTGTGCCCTAAATTATCTGACCTATGGCAAAACAGCATAAGGACTGTCTCAGCAATGTGTCACCAACAGGTGCCTAAGTTCCAGAGCCTGAGAATTTTTATTGGCAGTGTTCAACTTTCTAGTGTAATCTTTGTGCTCTACACATTTCAACAATTAGTCTCACTGCTGTAACTGTAAACAGAGTTCAGCAGTAATTCAGAGAGATATTCCTCTCCTGTGCACTCATGGAGATGTGATTTGGACAGGATTAGCTAAAGACAGTGGCTTTTGCAGATGTGAGGGCAACTTCTGTACATGTTTTGCTTGTGATATTCAAAATACCCTCAATGAAAAGGATACAAGTGACATATACAAAATTGACTGATTTTAAAGCAGGATCATTAGCAATATGAAATTCAGATTGCAACCTCCAGAATGTCATGTAAAACTCAAAAATCAGAACCAGCCTGCTATTTTTGTGCATAAAAGTACAGATCAACAAGTATCTCAACCCACAGAGCAATCTACTTGTCAAAGTTAAAATATGACCCTAAAGAAGAGCTTTTCATTGAGGCACTTCCCAAGAGAAGAAAAACACTACCACAACTTTTTAGGCTCCACTCCCTTCTCCTCATACACAGTGTTTGGTTTTATAAACTGAATCTATCCTGAAAGCATTTTTCTGTGCAATTAAAGTGGGAAGTAATATCCAAAGAAAATGTCAGAACAGAGAAGGTCTTAAAGACAACAACATATAAAATATTTCTATCCTGCTCTGTGGTGTCACTCAAAAATTGATTTATAATCTTGTTATATATACGTTTTGGAGCATAAATGAGAAAAGGCCTCTTAAAGCTTTTGTTTTTTAACAGCACTGGAGTTGATGTAGGATTGTATGTCAACCTGGGTGTTGTACCTATTGAATAGATGGCCTTTCTGTTCAACATTTTTACCTTTGAAGACCAGATTCATTTGGTTTTCTTAGCAATATCTGACATTTATTGTGTCAGAGGAAAGATTTTCTTATAATTTCTCATCAGCACGTCCTTGTCTGAACATTTAAATAATTTACAAGCACAAAACCTATTTGTTGTATTTTAATAAAAATGGGCCAAACTTGCCACTAGTACAATTGCATGTAGTGCCATACACTTCAAAGAAGCGACACATGCTTACACAGCAAGGAATTAACCCAGATACTGTCAAAATGTTTCATTACTAGTCAGGTCAGACAAGAAATCAGATCTTCTGTTTGCAATTTATGTCTAATGACTGGAAGAATTGGTGTATAAAGTAATTATCAAAACTAGAAAGCAATCATCTGCTAAATGTGCAAAACCTCATCTATAATTTTAACTAAAAAAAAACCACCAAAAAACAACCCAACACTATAATGGCAGGGGTAAAAAACATCTTCCTTTTTTGCAAATACGAGAGAGCACTTCCTCCCTGCCTTTTCTGCAAGGATCCCACTTTCAGCATCTTTTTGGCTCATTTAAAGTCCCATTGTCATCAAATTATTGACCCTTTCAGGCTGGAGGGGACTTCAGGAAGTCTCTAGTCCAGAGTCAACACTGAATTCAGGACCAAGTTGCTCAAGGCTTTGTCCTGAAAACCTCCAAAGACAGAGAGACTGCACAAGTTTCACTGTCCTCATGGGACAGTTTCCTATTCTCCTTATATCCAGTTTGAACCTTTCTTGTTTCATCTTGTCCCTTGTCTCTTGTCTGCCCACCGTGGACCACTGTGAAGAGCCCAGCTGTGTCTCCTTAATGACCCTGGAGGCAGTGGGGGTCATTGTTAGGTACCCCCCAAAGCCATTTGTGCTTCAAGCTGAACAACCTCAGTTCCGTCAGCCTCTCCCCATATGAGAAATGCTCTAGCCCTTGTCATCTCAAGGGTCTTTGATGAACTCCCTCAAATGTCAAAAATTTGTTGATGTCTTTGCTCTATTGGGAGGCCTAAAACTGGATGCAGTATAATTAGATGCAGTCTAACAATTGCTGAGTAGAGGAAATAATCACTCTTCTCTCTCTACTAGCTTTGCTCTTCATAATAGACTCCAGAATGCTGTTGCCCATCTTTGTTGCCAGGGCACACTGCTGGCTCAGGTGCAGCTCACCACTTACCAAAATCTCAGGACCTTTTCTGCTCAGGTGCTCACCAGCCTGTATTGATGCAGATGACTACTTCATCACCAGCACTGGACTTCGCCTTTGTTCTTGTTTAATTTCATGAGGTTTCTGTTAACTTTTTCCTCCAACCTGTCTGCATCATTCTGGATGACAGCTGTGCCCTCCAGCAAATCCCCTAGTTCCACTCAGTTTTTTGTCACCCACTGACTTGATGGAGGGAGGTCATGTCTCCTACTCCATGTCACTGATAAAAGCATTAAACAGGATGCTCGCCCAGACCCCTGGGGAATTCAGTTCATAATTGGCGTGCAGGTAGAGTGTGACTCATTAATTACCAGTTTGTGGGCTCAACAAACCAGCCAGTTTTTCACCCTTGTAGTTGTCCACCCCACCTAGAGTGTATCCCAAGTAGGAATCAAGGATTATGCTGCATCGAGCTGTACTATATGCACCTCCAAACTGAACTTCTGTACAGACAGCTGAGCTACAGAAGATGACAGATGTACTGTGGTTGCTGATCAGCCAGGCATCATCTCGTTACCTTTCTCCATGTCATAACACAGCTGGAAACCAACAGCCAGAAGGGACAAGTAAGAAGACAAGATATAACCCAGTAAACTACAACCCTTACTCGTACCCATAAACAGGCTTCATGCCTACCATGCCCTTCTCACCTGTACCAGGAGTTTGGGCATATTTTATCAACAAGGACACCCCTTTTCCATAAGAACATGAGCACCCCAAACACCTGCCAACAACTCTGACATTCCCCAGTGGCTTTGCTGGTTTCGCCAGTACACAGCCAATTTGCCAAGTTACCACCCTTTTCACGTTACTCAGAACATGTATTGTCAAGAAGAAGATAACAAGTATTATAATATATACATTTTCTAATTAATACACAAAAGTTCTATATAATTTGCATAAAATGTCAGTTACAAAGTACGACAAACCTTTACAGTCACGTTTCAAAACAATCTAATGACTCCCCTTCTGCAATGGTAGGTGATAAGTCTATTGTACACCTCTGCAAGTGAGCTATTATTTCCCACAGAATATTCACAGCCCAAAGCAAGTCCCCAACCACAGGTGAAGCAAAGCTCACATGGAACGTCTAGTTCAGCTCTTTCAGAAGTAGAACAGAGACCCTGAACTGAGAATTTCTGATTATGAAATTAGATGAACTTTCATGATTTTCACTTTCATAATCCAAGCCTCTTTCCCTAAAATTCCCAGAAATCCCTTACCCACCACTAAGATTCAGCATGTGAACTTCCAGAAAGATTAGGCTTCCTTGATGGGATATTAGGGATGGGATTAGAAATGAGTTTATAACGAGCACCTAGTTTCTGTTCTAATACGTCTGCTTGTTTCTTACGAAATGACTGATGCGAAGCATCTAAAACTAGGCCAGCTGATGTGGGGGAAAGAGCACTTGGGTCAGCTGTTTAGAAAATGTTTTCATATTGTCATCTTCTGACAAAGAGTAAAGGAGACAAAAACCTAGGTATGAAACACAAATTGCAGGCCCATCAGTGTAAATCCAAGAACAGAACGTGGAGCTGCACATAAACTGGGTATCACATGCTACTTTCCAGTTACAAGTGAATGTAATTTCTGGAGGCATTGATTTAGAATAGAATACAATAGAATGGGACAGAACTATTTCTGTTGAACAGTACCCATCTAGTTCAATCTAGTCCAACTGCCTGACCAATTCAGGGCTGACCAAGTGAGAGTACATTATTAAGGGCACTGAGTTGAGTAGCTGTTTGCAAGGAGTACCTTGCACACCTACTGTATTACTTACTATGTGGTTTCTACTGAAGATGCTCCCTGGGGAAGGTTCTTGTTCTCTGTTCATCAGAAACCTTGAAAAGATATCAAAATGGAGAAAAAAAAAATAACAATTCACTCGAGGTTAATAGGGAAGTCTTTCAAATTACAGAATATTTATTAAAATGCCAGTTCATTTTTTTTTTCGTACAAACACCAGTTTAGATTATGTTTGAACCAGCTTACCAAAGATTTTCTATTCATTTTACTGGCTGTGTTGCTGCTTGCAATTCAGCACAAGCTTTGAGCCTGTGCAGTGCAGTGGTATGAAAACCAAACATGCTGTGAGCAACTTTCAAATGTGGATGCAGCACTTTTTATGGCAGGATGAATTCCTGGATTTTAGAAATCAAAGAAAATGAAGTTTCCAGCTCAGAAGGTTACCCTGAGGATGCAATCTTTGGGATGGTGACCTGTTGCCAGCTGAAGTGCTGTGTGCTGGAGACAGTGTAAGTAAATAACGTTTTCCTATTTCTCAGAATTGTTTTGATGAGAAATTTGCACATACTTTGTAAACTGAAATTATTATATGACCTCTACTAGGACAGTACTGTGAAAAAAACCAATGCTAATTACAAACAAAGTATTCTAACAGTACAGAAGAAATCCACTCCTTACTCCTGTGTACAGGAAAAATCCACATAGCGTACACTATTCTTTACAAGCCATGATATAAACTGACTTCTTCTTCAAGAGGGCATTCGGCAAACTTAACAAATAGAAAGTTACATATTTGTATACAAGCAACGTTTTTTTCTCTCTTTGCTTTATCTTACTATTTGCAGCTGAATTCCTTTGCTACATACTGTTCCTGAACTTTCCTAGATAACTATTCATACTCAAGACACGGGTGAAAGGAGGCAAGAGTCTGACTGATATCCTGGAAGAATGAGATTTTGGCTGTGAAAATGAGAAATGTGTGATGTGATTAGACTGTGATCTCTCCCCATCCAGAAAACAAATGCATTTATAAATCAAAGTTACTATATAATTTGGTTACAGGTATTCAATGGACAAATGATCTTCTTTCTCAGTTATATATTTCCATTTATATTTAAAAAACTATTGATTCTGCAGAATGAGGAGTGTGTATCTCCTTGCTTCATTATTCCAGTGACACATGATAAATTATGCTTTTCTATGGACTTTCATATAGTTTCCTTCAGAGAAGACTCCTGTTTTTTTCCTCAAGTGCTCATCTGTTAATCCATTCTTTCACTGGAAGAGACACTATGGCAGAAGATGAAAAAAGCATCTGTGAGTGTGTTAATCACAGAGTGATTGATGCTGCCATTACAAGGAAAGGTTAGATAATATGCTCAGCAGTTTTTCCTGCTATTTACAACACAGTACCAGTCATCCAAACCAAGGACTGACTGATCAGTGCACAAACTTCAAATTAATTCAGTATGAGTCCTCTGAACCTAATGGCAAGACTGATAACATTCATCTATTTTCATTTCCCCTCCCTCTTTCAGCACATGGCTGGAGTCTGAAAACATCTGAAATTCATGAGACTTTAATGGGCTGAGTACCAAAGCCAACTTGTTGCTTGGGCTCCCTGTGCACATCCATTCTCATACCAGGCTCAGCCCCTACAAAACCCACCTATCTTACTAAACAGAAAAAAAAGGCAGTAGACAAAACAGAAAATTGGAAAAAAAGGGGGAAAAAACCCCCGCACCCTACCACATCTAATTTATAATTTCTTCTGTGAAATACAGTTTCACAGAATACTTTTGCACCCTGCATTGTCAACATGACTTCATATATTTTTCTTGGAAAACATGTGAATTCTGAAATGTGGGTACACTGTTAATCCAAACAATATTGTGATGTGAGTCTGAAAAGGCAAACTTTTTAAAACTTCAGCAAATGCACTTGTCTTCATAAAGTATTTTAATGTAATCATAATTATTGAATCAAAGAGCAAGCTTCTATCAAAAGGGATAAGTTCCAGCAATTAATGCAAGCAGAGAGAAAAGGCAATCTACAAAGCCCCTGACCAGCTCTGTATAATTGGTAAAACAGAAGAAAATTACTTCTATATAGTAAACTTAAATTTGTGTTTTCATTTCTATGTATCTTTTTTACTGTCAGCTGCAAAAAAAAAAATAAAAATAAATCACATCTCAGTATTAAAAAAAAAGTCCAATTCAATAAATCATCATTCTAATAAAATAACCTTCAGTTGTAAATCCAGGAATGCATCATTTATTTCCTTTATGCTAATTTATACAATAATTAGAAGGATCAGCATTAGCTTGTCACCACTTTAACTCCTCTAAATGATTTGACTGATTTTACTAAGTGCTGCTGCTTTTTATAAAAGTACAACAAAACTATTTCACAGCACTTTAGATCTTATTTAAGTATACCTGGGCAGTAGATTCTTTCCTTCTCCATTACTGATTTTATAAATATCAGTGTAATTGCTCTGAAGTAATATCTGTAGAAATGACCTGAGTTTTATCTGTAACATTTGTTTCCAATACTGAACACACAATTTTCTAATGAGCTGGAGATAAACCTCCTTGTCCTCTAGCCTATCTTTCCCGGGTTAGCCCAACTATTTTGTTGTGTAATACTTTTTAAACTAAACCAGCCAAGCTGTTATCAGAACAGCCATCTTGAGTGGTCATTTAAGCGACCACAACTGGATGTATTTTTTTGGACTGAAAATTCTTTCCTTAGCTTTTAGGAAGAGTTGTGAGATGCTCTCCTTCCATAAGGGGTTGTTCAGCCTGAAGAAGAGAAAGTTCTGTGGAGACCTTATAGCAGACTTCCAGTACTTAAAGGGGGCCTACAGGAGAAATGGGGAGGGACTCTTTGTCAGGGAGTGTAGAGAGAGGATGAGGGGTTAAACTGAAACAGTGGAGATTTAAATTAGATATTAGGAAGAAATTCTTTACTGTGAGGGTGGTGACTGTGGATGCTCCATCCCTGGAAGTGCTCAAGGCCAGGCTGGATGGGGCTTTGAGCAACCTGCTCTAGTGGGAGGGGTCCCTGCCCATGGCAGGGGGACTGGAACTCCCTTCCAACTCTAACCATTCTATGACTCTATGACAAACAAATGCTAACAGAGTTATCTACATACTGTTTAGCTAAAAGCTTCCTGGAACTTCAAACTCATGAGGTGTTTTTCAACCCTGCCAAGTGCACCTGCACACCATTACACATTTGCTTGGTGTCCATATTTCAGTGGTGTTTGAAGCGGGTCACGGTCATGTCAAGCATTCAGAGCCCACATAGTATCAAAAGCACTGAACCGTCATTGCAGTTTATCTCCCTTTCACTTTCCTGTGGACAATGAGTCAACGATACAGCAACGAGCTGCAATGAAAGAGCTGCCAGACAGTGTTGTATATGAG
The DNA here is from genome assembly GCA_013400055.1 of Nycticryphes semicollaris. Taxonomy (NCBI): domain Eukaryota; kingdom Metazoa; phylum Chordata; class Aves; order Charadriiformes; family Rostratulidae; genus Nycticryphes; species Nycticryphes semicollaris. The sequence continues at coordinate 193,864 of VXBJ01008408.1, forward strand.
ATATTAGAAACTAAAAATAAACAGAAAGAGGATCAGGTAAATTCTCAACAACAAGAATCAACAACACACTCTTAATTCAGGTGCTTAATCTAGGTGACCAGAAGGATAATATTTAAAACATAACACAGCTCGTACATGCTATGAGGTTTAAATGTTCCCTATCACACCATATTCCTATCTTTAGCAGGTATCAAGGTTTCCTGCTATCACTCTTCCTGCAGATCCCAGTAAGTTTCCCTTTGTAAGAACCATTCAACCAGCACACTGTTGATGCCTCTAATCTCTTCTAGGACAGAAGCAGATGCTTGCAGACCCTTCTGCCTAATGTGTGGTTGCATGTGAACAAACTGGTCCTGTCTAGTCGTTCCCTTGTAGCAATGCAGGACAGCCTTTCAAAATGAAAGGATTTACCTAAGAATTTCAGGGGGAAACTAAAAAAAACAAAACAACAAAGTTTTCATGTGCAGCCATGGCTACCAATGTAAGTTGCCTCCAGCTTCAGAGCTTCCTGGGCAGCTTCTCTAGGTGACAGCCTCCCTAACGCTGCTCTTCACTTTGAACTCAGATCCAGGGGTTCTCCATCCTGTTCCTGTCATCAGAAGGTAATACCAGTCACTAGTCTTCCATTAAATCACCAGATAAATTCTTTTCACAGTTTCCAGTAGTTCCTTCGTTTCAGGCCAGATACATTTATTATCTCCAGCGCTTCACCTTTTCCATCCAACAGGGGAACTTAACTCCTCAGTCCACTGGATCACAGTGCAGAGAGAATGGGAAAAATATCTCCTAAACATATTTAGCAAAATTAGTCCCCACATTCTCCACCACTTAATAGGAAACTTTACTGGGAGGAGACCTTGTTTGATTTTGCACTACAGATTATGACATCCTATCTGTAAATTTTAAAGGAAAAAAGTTTAAAGGGGGG
>VXBJ01008408.1:203156-251857 GCA_013400055.1 Nycticryphes semicollaris
TAAACCCCACACCCACAACCCCACGCACAACACCCCACCACAAACCAATAATCTTGGCCACTAGAGCATGCCCTGAAGAGCCACGTCTACACGTTTCTTAAATACCTCCAGGGATGTTGACTCCACCACCTCCCTGGGCAGGCTGTTCCAGTGCCTGACCACTCTTTCAGTAAAGTAATTCTTCCTAATATCTAATCTAAACCTCCCCTGCTGCAGCTTCATACCATTTCCTCTGGTCCTGTCGTTATTCCCTTGGGAGAAGAGGCCAATCCCTGCCTCTCTACAGTTTCCTTTCAGGTAGTTGTAGAGGGCAATAAGGTCTCCCCTCAGCCTCCTCTTCTCCAAACTAAACATGCCCAGTTCCCTCAGCCTTATAGCTTGCAGAATAATCACAGTGTGCACACATAGTCTTTTGGCCCAGGCTTGGGACACGCACACCACCTCGGGAGCAGGGGCAACGAGGCTGCATCTGCTCAGGAAGAGATACATTGGCCGTGCTCCAACCCCAGCAGCGCCCATCCCACACTGCACCACAGCCTCTTGTCCTCAGGCTTTCACAGACTAAACTCTTCCAGCACAGGTCAGGGCACCATAAACCCACACACCAATTGATTTTGAGTAACCTCCCCCAGCAAAGCAGCATGCACCGTGCCTTCCCCAGCAAAGCAGTGTGCACCGTGCCTTCCCCAGCAAAGCAGCGTGCACTGTGCCTTCCGAGCAATCAATCACATTGGTTTGGGCCCTGCCACTGCATATCTCCTCCTTTTTTGTTTCTGGCAACGCTGCCAGCCCTCGACTGCACACGCAGACCTCCTCTCGGCCTCTGCTCCCACAAGAGCAGCAGCCTCCGGGGTCTGCTCTCACACCTTTCTGAAAGGTGCAGTAGCTCCACCTGCTTCCTCCCCCTTAAAAACAACCAGGAGCCCTCAGCTCTTTGCCACGCTACTGGAGAGGTGATGGGAACGCTTCATGTCCATCCCCAGGGTGATCCCTGGGAACAGCACAGCTTCTTGCATAGTGCTTACTCGCACGAGAAGCATCTCTGCTTCCCCTGGGTGCTCTCTTTCTCCAACCAAATTGTGCTTTCCCAGGAAAAAAAAAAACAAAAGTGCTGCAGAGAGGCAAAGTAACAATGAATACAGGGCGGGAAGGGAATGGTGGGGGGAATAAAACTGTGTCTTTAACCTTATTCTTGACACGTATTTGGCTTTGAGTGCTGCACTATGCAACTAATAGAGTTTCCCTGCAGTGGGGTTACACGGATCCGTGCAACTGCCTGCAGCATCAGCAGGCTTTTGGGGGGTGAGGAGGGGGTGGATGAGGTGGGGACAGGGATAGAGCACACCTGCTTGGAGACTTTTCTACAAAAATTATCTGGGGCTCTGACATCCCCACTGAGATGATGAGGCTCCAGTCTTCAAAGGGTCCTCTGAACTCCCTGTATGTAGCCAAGTTTATTTACTTTGAGGACATCGATCCCCACCAGCCAAGAGGGCGCAGAAGGGCTCGTGCTGCTACAAGAAGAAGGTCTGTTTGCCGTGATCTTGCATTTCCTGAAATGCTGGGAGAGCTTTCTGAGACAGCTCGGAGCAATGCACTGGATCAGGTGGCTAATTAGAAAACTGACTGACTTTGCATGCATACCTGATTCATATGGAGATTGACAGCAGGGCTCATGGGGTTTGTGCTGCATATAAACATCAGCTGGTTTTCAAATGATCATTAATCTAACTTCCCCAAAATTGAACACATTGAACCCCCTTCTGTACAAGCATGATCAGTCCATCAGGTTTAAAGTTTCACATAATCCCCGCCATCCCAAGGAAGCATTTCAAAAATTACTTTGAATATAAATATTTCTTTTTGTGCTTTCCTCTCTTTCAAAAATATTGTTAAATAGATCTGTAAAACATCTAAAATCAGGTTGTCTTTGGACATAAACCATGTTTGGGATATCTCACCCAGAAAGGCAGATGTTTCACTAAGTTCTGGCCATCTAAATCTGGGAAACTGTGTAATGAAAACTGTTTTGCAATCTTATCTACAGTTTTTGCCTCCTATATCCTTTATAATAGACATATTTACAATACATGGGAATGCATAATATAGTAACCTAGATAGTAGTCAGTCAGACAAAAAAGAACCAGGATGGCATAAATCCACAGCAGCTTTTAGCTTCTGCCTTTTCCAGAGAATAATAGCTGGCTCCCTGGCTCTGCAAGTGATGGATCACACATGCACACAAAACACACAGACACCTGGGCAAAATGAAAGGCCTGATTTCCTAAGAAAATGTGGGCATCACCTCAGGCTAATTTTCTCTTCTGTCTGTTTGCTAAAGGCAGTACTAGGCAGAATATGCGGTATTTGAAACTACTACATCCTGAATGACTGATGTGAACATATTTGAATCTTACCATGCCCTCTACACATCCCCAAATCCAAGGCCAATTTCACTGAATGTGCAGTTAGTCCATTGCATTGCCCTGCAAAGATGCTTCCCAGATGAATTTGCAGAGCCTTTAATACAAGCATCAGTTGGTCACCACCCAATTCAGACTCACGACAGCATTTCCATTACTGGCCCATCTAACTGCAGATCGTGTTTGCAAACATTATTAGCAGTGCTACAACACCCTGTCTGAAGATGAGACAAATATAATATGCCATAAATCATTCAAACCTGACAAATAATATCAGCTAACTATAGCAAAACTTACACATCATCTTAGTGCAAAATACTTTCTAAAGTTTCATTTCATATTAAGGTGCACAGAGTGGTGGTTCAGAAGTAGCAATCAGTGGTAGGATCCTCACCAGCTCAAGCAGACAGGTGACTTGGATAAGTAAATGGGCAGCTCAGGGCTTGTCTGAGGAGCCTGCAATAGCAGCTCAGAGCACCACTGCTCTGAGACGGAAGGGTTGCAACAGGAAGGGGTAGAGCTGAGATGGAGATGGAAGCACCTTGGCCAGGTCTCAAAGACCTGGTGACACAGGAGTTGGAGCAGAGAGAACAAGCATTTGATCAATTTTTACAAATGGTGATACTCAAAGAATCTGAACTGATGGTTATAAGATGAAATTAAGGTCTCCCAATAGCCACCCAGTAACCCAGGATGGATGTGCAGACTCCTATGTCCCTTCACATATGTGGGGCCAATCCCGAGAACCGGGGTGGCAACAGCATTTTGGAAACTGGAGCTGTGTATAAGCTGTGACCATTCAAGGTGCCCTGAATGCCAAAGCATCAGAGGACATGCCTGAGAAAATCAAGACACATGGAGTACTAGATGAAATCAGGTACTTGGATCTTTTTGCTTCTTTATAAAGTACAGTGAGGACCTCAAAGAGTAGGCTGTCACAATTTTCTGTAAATTCAGTCCCTGTCTGCCTTATTTACTTGAAAGACCGTCTGGATGAGTGGGGAACAAGGAGAACTATAACAACATGACAGTGACTTCTGCTTGGGGAGAAGAAATCATTTTGATCAAATGGATTAAAACTGTTTTTTCCACAATGTTAACATCTATTTTGTATGGATACCCCATAAATAGTTGGAAGAAAAGATATGCTTATTAACTTTCCAGGCTTTCAATTAAGGGAAAAAGAAACCCCTAGCTATTCACTTCTAAGTCCTCTGAGAGATTCCAAAGAGGGGAGAAAAGACAGGACATTTCCAATATTTTGGGGATAAAGAAACAGAGCAGAAGGGGGAAAAAATTCAAGTGATCCTGAAGCAAAAGCAAGTAAAAGTGTTATCTTTCACTTTCTCTACTGATCACTTTGCTGCACGAGCAAGCTTTTACAGGGGCCTGATGAAGCTCTTCCCAGGGCTGCCTCCCATAGGGTGAGGGATACGGCTCCTTCTCCATGCACATCCTCCAGTGCCTCCTCCTGCTCTCCTCACCTTCTCTGCTCTCTCATGCAGCGGGAGAGGAAACACTTGACCAAGAGATCTATTTTTCACTAATGTCTGAGGTGGCCCTTCTGGCAGAACAGCTGCTGTGTCAGGGCCCTTCAGACAAGAGCACAGCTCCTTCAGGAGGCCAATGCCACCACAACATGCTCACCTCAGCCAAGAGAAACATCCAGGCCAGCACTTGCCACTGCATCTCAGTCAACAGCAGCCAGAACCCTTGTTCCTGGAAAGTAAAAGCATTTTCTTTTCCTCAAAGCTGTAAATCAAGAAGCTGCCTGGTTTCCCCAAGTAAGGCTAGAGGGATTTCCCTGTATGCACCTTACATTTTATATTTTGCTGCTAGAGTTGCTTCAAAGAGTTGATTTGCTATGCAGAGATCAGAAATGCAAATAATGAAAGAATTTAAGAAGAAATCTAGGAAGTGTTGTAGCAAGTCTTGTCAAAGCCAGACCGCAAACTACAGTGCTGCTTTCATTACAAATGCTGCATTCCAGGAGCCCACAACCTTCAATTATTCAAATGAGTGCTAAGTCACTAGAAGAGGACTGATGTTCAAAGCGCACTTTATTTTCTTCACAAATTCCTTTCCAAGAAGCTGCTGTGATGCAGCAGGTGATAGACACCAGTGTTGCAAGGGCAGAGGTAGAGGTGTGCCTCCATTTCTCTCCCTTGCATTTCTTCTGACATCATCAGGGCAGGGATAGTGAACTCTGCGCTTTGCACAGACTCCTCCTTCAGGACCCCTCAGTACCACCAGCATATTAGCAGAACAACTGATGGGGGAGATTCAATTACTCAGGATGAGACCTTTTACCCTTCCAAGATGCAAATTCTCAGCTGTCAAGTGGGAGTAATGACACCCAGCTCTATGTTGAGAAAAAGTGCTATAGAAATGTTAATCAATTCTAATCAATACCAGGTGCTGTGTCTGAAATGAGACCCTGGTGGCAAAATGGCAGCAGCAGAGATGAGGTTGTCCAGGAAATACTGAGGGTACAGTGGGAAAACCACTAGCCCCAGCATATCCCTCACATTTAAAAACAAGCCAGCAGGACTGATGCTGAGGATCTCTGGCTTTTAGGGGAACCAGCCTAAACCAGCTGGCAAAGATAAAGTGTTTTGGTTTCCAGTACTATCCACACAACCATTTTCATTAAACTGGATCTTGCAACAAGTTTACCAACTGTACTCACAAGAACCCTCACTGACAACCACCCTGTCAGGAGAGGTCTCTGTGTGCTTTCCCTCTGCTGCCAGGACCCCCACAGCGTGTCCCAGGACAGCATGTCCTCCTGCTCACCACTGCCACTGCCAAAACCATGGAGAAACCAAAAATAAGCGGTACTGAGGTGCGACTGAACCCTTGAAAAACACTAATGGCTGTTCCACTTCAAGGAGGGGAGAAAAAAGGCTGTGAAGAAGAAAAGAGTGGAGGAAATGGGACATGGCCTAAAACTGAATGACAGAAAAGCATAGCAAATAAGATACATATTTAAAAAATAAGGTATTGGTAGCAGAGCAAGTCCTAGAATTATTCAGGGAAAGACTACACAGCAACCAGACACTCACGATACAGTCCACGCAGTACAGTGATGGACACTAAACCTGTCTTGACCAATACAGCAAATTGAATGTGGCTCCCCCCCTGCATCTTTCATGGACCACCAGCTGCCATCTGTATGTTTCCATATTCATCTATCATTAGCGCATACTTGTAATTGTCACAAGCTTCATGAGGCTGCCCCTCACAGTGATCCCTGTCTGTCTTTCACATAAAAATCAATGGCAAAACCACAGTCCCAATGGACTCAGTCTTTGTTATTTCGAATCCCAGGGACAGAACTGTTTTTTTTTTTTCATAGGTTAAGCACCAAATGAATATGACCCTGAAATGTTCATAAAAGAGCGGTCATATCTGTAGTATTTGGGAGGATAAGATATTTTCAATAGCATCAAAATATTGCTTCATTTTGCCTTTTATTTTTGGTATAATAATTACCTTATCTTAAACTCCCACAAATTATCAACAAAATCAGATTCTTTTAATCTGAAAATGCAGGGGTGTCCTGTTCCAGTTTCAAAACATTTGTGAACATTCCATAAAATGAAAAATTCATCTAAACAGTTCTGAGTTTGATCCATCAGCATTTTCTGAGGAAAAAAAAAAAAAGAAAAGAGAGAGAAAAAAAACCTACACCAAAAAAAAACTTGGTCAGCTCTTGTAAAGATGTGCTTTTAAAGATTCCCAGCTAGGCTGGCAGGAGGCATGAATTATTAAATGCTTTTAAAAGTCTAACTACTTTTCTGTGCATTCATATGAAAAGACTCTGTTTTTTTTGCCTTTCTTACCTCAAAAGCCAGGGATATATAAACCGACAAATTCGAATTACTTACAAGTTAAAACTGAAATTCCATTTTATCACTGTGTAATGCAGTAGGATGGTCTAAAATCACAAATCTTTAACAAGTCAGTAATAGATGCGAAGTGTCATTAATGCTGAATTCCTGGTGGTTTGCCACACCAAACTAGGTACTAGATGAGATTAGACAAGGGGTTGTTTTTTGTCACTGCTCATTCTTTTGCATTTATGAAAGCAATTTTCTAGATCTCTAAAAGATCCCTGGTAAATACTGTAGAAATGGAAGACACGAGATATTACAGTCAACAACAAAGAGACACGGCATTATCATGTCTTCTGATAAACAGTTCTTACTTAATTGTCCATCCCAAACATGAATGAATGCAAATCAGTTTTCTTCTGTAAGATACAATTTCATCCACCCCAGTGACCTGAACCACAGAAACGATTGTCAATATTTCACCCTGACACCCAGACATCCATTACAGGATCTCACCCTGACATTCTTCTCCCAAAAGCAAGGAGCTCAGTTCTCCTGAATCAATTAATCTGCATTTGCTTATATGCTTCCCCATCTCTAAGGGTACTGATTTAGTAAATCCCTTTGGAAATTAAATCTTGATATTAAACACGTGAGCTGGCAGAATTCATCAGTGACATATGGATATTCCCCAGCTACAGGAAACAGGAATTTATTCAGCTCAGGTTTATTGCTGGAAGTGTTTCCCTAGCACACAGGCTGCTTAACTCTGCTGAAGTATGTGGTGTGCACAGGGCGTCTCAGTGAAAAAATGTGCTCCTACAAACCAAAGTGTTTCAGAGCCAGGAGCTACACACCTCACACAGCTCGGTGGGGCTTTCCTTTCCTTTCGAAAGGAAACTTTACAGCTGACTGGAACAAAAAGCTCAAGATATGTTTATTCGAGAACAGCCTTTTCAACTTGTAGTTTGAGTATAAAAAATATTGAGCTAATTAGAAGTGGCCTAACACAGATATCAAACTATTTTGTTGCCCCTATACCAGGGCAAAGGTAAGTATAGCCCAAAATAAGGACTCGGCAGTCTGTTGACTCAAAGAAGGACGTAGGGGCTCAGCAAACCCTGCTGATTTGCTGTAGCAAGTGCAGCTCACTAACTTTGAACACAAAGGGGATGGGCAAGACCAATTTTGCAAAAAAGAACCGCTGAGGAACAGCAACAAATTGATTAATTTTATGTTAGTGTTTTTCTTAAAGGACTTGGCTCCAGGAGGCAAGTGATTAAATAAGAATGAAAGCTTTCACTTAAAACAAATGTTTCTAGTCTTCATGGCTGCAGAGAAAAGCTCCCCAGAGCTCTGCAACCTTCTTGTTTCAGCGTATCACCATCCTACCAATAAAAATTGCTAATATCACAACCAGCTTAAAAATGAGGTTTTACTAATTTTTAAAACCACACTCTGGGCCAGGACTGTTTTTTTACCGCTCTCTTTGTGTGTCTGTGAGTCATATTTTTCATTTCTTCACCATGAGAACTAACGTTCTGGTTTCTGTCTTCAATGAAAGTTGGAACCTCAGTCTATGCAAGAGGGACCACATCAAACCCTGCAGGACTTGCAGAAAACTGCAAGATCTGCCCAAATTACCTTTGCTCAGGCAGAAGAAAGTGGAGGTTTGTAGCCATTCACTGGCATGAGTGAGCTCTCAGCTGTCTTTTCTCATTTATTTATTTTAAGAAAGAAGATTAGGTGAAAATTTGTGAGGGGCAAGAAACTGTGGGCTGCTTCTTTAGATTCATCCAATGTGTACACCCATTCAATATCTGAAAGCAAATGCTAAAACCTCTGATATGTAGAGCCAGGTTTCCCTTTACCTGAAATTTGTATCATCCTGTTCAAATACAAAGCATCTTGATTTGACACTACCCAGTTATGATCCCAAACTTCACACTAAAATAACTCAACAGTAGCACTTCAGAAAGTGCTCAAATCCATTGAGGCACTCCAAGTATTTTTAATAGAATCTTTGTGTTTTATTTTGGCAAAAAATAATTTTTATTTGGGTTTTCCACTCTTCAAAAGAATCTGAAATATTGCAGTCTCCCTGTAATTTTGTGAAGAAAGAAGACATTTGTGGAGCAGTTGACTTTATTTTAAAAACCCATGGTAAGACCTGAAGGCACATGTACAGGCATCCAAGTGCTGTCGAAGTGGAAGTAGCACCAGTAGTCAAAGAGGACAGTGATCCAAGAAGTCCTGACCAACACAGGTATGGGCAACAGGACCCCATGTAACACTTAGGTTTCTACTAAACATTTTCTTGAGTGCTCATAATCCTGTCCTCTTAAGCACTGAGAATCTGGGCTGTCCACATAAGGCTAGATAAACGTGGCAACTCTGTAAGTCCTTTACGGCCTCATTTAAGTCCTAAGATCTTGATTTGCTATGCTGGTTCAGACCCTAGCACCCCAAACTGCACTTAAGGTGCAGCTTTAGGATTTGCTATGGTTTGAGGGATCTCTGCTGTGAGCAATCTCAGCCCTAGACTTGAGCCCTGGGGTTAAACCATTTTCCAAGCTAAGAATTTCTTAAACTGAATTACAGCAGCTCTGGAAACCTTAGACCCTCTATGGATAGGTGTGTGCACCCTAATATTTTCATAGGATCTGTTTTGCAGCACACAGAGGAAAGGAGCCCTGCAGCCCTCCTCTGGTCAAAGGGTCATCATAGGGGTCATCCTTCTCAGCGAGGTCACTGCTGAAGATCTCCTCCTTGCTTCTCTGAGGTGTGGGACATGTTAACAACTCCCCAGAAAGTCAGACCTATACCCCATGCCTTGTGGGCACCAAGGCCATCAGGAGTCTGCTGGCACAGGACTTGTCCCTGCTCCGGCAGGGAAATAAGCTTATGGGAGTACCCAGCTGAACACCCTGGAAAGCAAACTCTGTGCCCAGTTTCTACCATGGCTGCTTCCCTTTGCTCAACATCCCCATCTGAAACAGGGAATTCCTACAGCAGAAAGCCCTGGAGCAGCCCCCGTAAAACCTGTTCTGCCGCAGCCTCTTCTGTCTATGGTGTTAAAGGGTATAGTCTACATCATATTCAACCTTTCCTTTTGCTTTATGGTAAAAGAGGTTTTGCTGTGTTAATTTATCTCAGCCACCTCTCTTCAACACAGACACACCAAACAAAATCATTATTGGATATTTCTAATTCCCCAACTTACATTTCTTTATCAATGCTCAGCTCTCTGCAGTAGACTACAAAACACTGCTGTTGAAAATCCTCCTGGCAAACAATACAGGATCAAAGAGAAGAAAATAATTCTGTGTGACATGTTGTTCAAAAATGAACGGTGAGGCTAAACAACAGCTTAGGAAATTATGCAGAGAGTAAGTATACATTCAAAACAACCCCCTGTAAGCAATGCCCAGAAAGCCTGTTATATGGAGTATTAAGTGGGATATAATAACTAACGCGCTATCCAATTGCCATGATATAAGCTCATCAAAAAAGTGAAAAAGGTAAAGCTTAACATTCTTTTCAGCCTAGCGCAGTCATAGAAAATAAATCTTAAAGTGGTAATCATTTCAAACTATATACCAAAACCAAAAGAAAAACAAACCCCAAACTTCCAATATGTTATAGAAGGTCAGAGGTGTTTTGTGCTGCAGGACTATAGCCAATTGCCATCTAATGTTATAAGAACCAACCTCCTCATCAACAAACAACTCACACAAGAACCAAACCCAGCCTGCCCTTTGTTCACACCACAGAAACACAGCACTCCTCTCTGGGATGTGATGCTTACCAGCTTCCAAGCAGGACTACACGGCTCCTTCAACAGCCTCCACTTAAAAATAACAAAACAAAACAAAACAAACAAAAAGAAACCCAAACAACTTTCTTTTGCAGCAGTGTGGGCAAGGAGAAAAAAACGAGCAGTGATTTCTTCAAGCAGCAATAGTAGTAAAAGGCTGTTATGTGCAGCCAGTAGTAACCATCCCCAGTCCCACTCAGCTCAGCTGTTTAACAGGACTGAAATGCCGAGTGCACATGTGCCCTGTGAAGGCAGAAAACATTGCCTTACTAATTAGCATTGGAGCCTCCTACCTGGGGAGGCACTAAACTGCACTGATCATGAAAAATTAAACATCAACTGAAAGACAACCATTTGCTCCCACTGTCAGGCTTTGGCACAGTAACAGGAGATGAGAGACTTAATATCAAACAGTGATTGCAAGAAACGATGAAGGGAAACCAGTCACAAAGCCCAGCTTAGCGTGCAGAGTGTTACACTGGTGACAAGTCAAGGATTTTGTTCTCGGATCTGTTTGTTAGAAGCAGTATTGTGCATTCAGCAAAGAAATCAGAAGGGAATAGCAATTACAGAGAGCTGCCGCAGCTGAGCTTTTCAGACCATCACACCAGCGCACCCCATTTCCCAGCAGGATGTTCCTATTGGGAAAACCTGATATCTGCTTGACATTACTGTTCTTCCCACAGCAGTCCAATCAGTAGGATGCTTCTGAGCAAAACTGTAATGATTCGATAGAGAAATGTTCCACCCGTAGAGGGACAAGACGTTACCTCACCAGAGCCAGTAGCTTCTGTGGATTTATTGCATGTTATCCCATAGCGGTTATTTTTCCTCTCAGTTTTAATTTTGTAGCACGTAGTGGTTCCTTGATGCAAGAATAATTTGCATAACCAAGCACAGACTCATTTTGAAGCACACATACAATAGCATCCAAATGCCATGCTGTAAAGCTCAATGGGGCTGGAAATGGCACATAAGATTTCAGTTTTGCCATTAAATCTTAATACTTCCTAAGGGCTGGTTAGTCTTAATTTTATCCCATGTTTTTGCCACAGCGCTGCAGATCGTGTCATTTCAGAAGAAAACCTGCACAGACTTATCTGATCTATTCCTCTATCAAAGTTTCTTAACCCTGTTTTTCTGGAAACCTAGGAGAAGATAAGGCGCAACACAGAGAAGCAAAAGATTAAAACAAGTTGCTGTGGTCCTGTATTGTTGCAAAAAAGTGAAACACTGGGAAAGAAAATAGAGTAAAATGCTTGCTGTTCTCCCAAAGACACAGAACGATGACTTTTGGCAACTAACCCACAAGGTACAGTTTGCTTCCTCGCAGCCCCTCAAATGCATTGCTTTTTTTTTTTTTCCCTTTTCCTTTGTTTTTTTTTAATTTCCCTGAGGAAATATGGTAAGACACCACTGCAAGCTTTATCTGTGTAGATGACATTTTTAAAAAGTCATTTTAAGAGAACACACCATCCCACATTTATCACAGAATGGTTTGGGTTGGAACAGACCTTATATATCATCCAGGCCCAACCCCCCTGCCATGGGCAGGGACCCCTCCCACCAGACCAGGTTGCTCAAAAACACCATCCAACCTGGCTTTGAACACTTCCAGGGGTGGAACACCCACAACTTCTCTGGGCAATCTGTTCCAGTGTCCCTCACAGTGAACAATTTCTTCCTGATATCTAATCTAAATTTACGCTCATTACCCTTTGTCCTGTCACTACTCTCCCTTATAAACAGTCCCTCCCCATCTCTCTTGTAGGCCCCCTTTAGGGATTGGAAGGCTGCTATAAGGTCTTCATCCTGAAGAAGAGAAAGCTCCAGGAACAACCCCAACTCTACCAGACAGTCCTCACAGGAGAGGTACTCCAGCCCTCTGATCATCTTTGTGGCCCTCCACTGGATCTATTCCAACAACTCCATGTCCTGCTTGTGCTTGGAGCTCCAGAGCTGGATGCAGTGCTCCAGGTGGGGGTCTCATGAGAATGGAGTAGAGGGGCAGAATCACATCCCTCAACCTGCTGGGCTATGCTTCTTTTGATGCAGCCCGGGATGCAGTTGGCTTTCTGGGCTGCGAGCATACATTTATCCCATCTAAAGTGGAAAGAGTGGAAAGCAGGATAATGCTGCTGCTTTGTAGTGTCCACACCAAGTTCTGTGGTTAAAAGTACCAAACAAGCACTCAATGAGGGTATTTCATCTCTCATTTAAAAACACTACACATGCATAACTGGGGATACAACTTCTGGATTATGCTGGCTTGTATGTTGTTCTTCATTTATGTTTGCAATCCATCCTACAGTCTGCCTGCTTTCTTGTATATACAGCTTCTGTGATGGTCTCACCATTTTCCTTGTGTCTTTTTCTTTTTAATTATTCAGCGTTGGAATTAATAAACAGCTTAGAAAATGAAAATGTCACGTCTTAGTGCAGAATGCATCAATTAATGAAGCAGGATGTAGAACAATTTAAAGGTACATTTCCCAGAGGCAGAAGTGCTGATCCTTTTCCAGCTGGAAATCAAAGCAAAAATGTCCCATTGCATGCAATGAGAGCCAGCAGGCTTAAAAGATTCTTATGATTTTACAAATGAAGACAACCTATTTTTCATAAACAGTGACAGAACTTGGAGCGTAAGCATCATTTAAAAGCTATAAGTGCACAATATGCTCAAAGGGCTTACATTTACTTTAAGAATGGAATTTACAGATCTCACAAAAAATGTTATAGCAGTTTGATCCAAATAAGCACGTGATCAAAACTACAAAAATTTGCTAATCTCTTCTCTGCATTCAGCCTGTCCTATAATGATACACCTTGGGGAAGGAAACAGGCCAGAGGAATTAATTTATGGATTTTTTTTAACTCTTTGAAGTGCTTGGTCAGGGCATAATCATAGAGGTGGATGGGTGTTTTGAAGATCTAGGGGTAGTTTGGGCTTTGCTTTATCAACTGGATTTGAGGAAATCACTCAGATCTGATTGAAGCAAGATCCTCTTATCAACTGCCTCTGTCACAGTTTCTCCCCACATGCAAGAATGCAGCAATAATTGCTTACAGAAGCATCCACAGGGCTTTGGAAACACTAGCACAATCCAACGAATCTGTCACCATGGTCCTTCACACCCCCTCCAGTCTGGAGGCAAAGGTGGCTCTCTTTCCTTCTTGCAGTCTTCAAATCTCTTTTCTCTGTACCTGCTCTCAGCCACCCAGCAGAGAAAAGGGATGGGGGGAGATTTCCAGAAGAGGTGTCCTGATCCCAGCTCGGGGACATTGATCTCCTGTAGGAGGCAAAGCCCAGACGGTGCAACTCCAAACCTACAGTTTCTGGGGACATCTCAAGCAACACACACTAACTGTGCATATTAGAAAAACACCATTTCTGATGAATCAATGGGAAATGATGCATTATATTAACGTGACGAACCTCAGCTCAGAAAAACAGGTATTCCTCTCTGGTTGAATTCCTGTGTACTATGCCTAGTCTACTCCTGCTACTAGAAATGAAGATTTACTTCTAGAAATAGGCCAGGCATTTTAGGCCAAACCTCAACTACTTACTATGTTTAATCCTTTGAGACACACATCATCTACTCTTTTTTTATCCCAAAATATCATTTTCAGGTGGACAGTCAAGTGCTGTAGACTTTATACAAACACAATAAGAAAAGGACACCACCTCAAAGAATTTACTGTAGGATGTTTAAGGAAAATCCAAAGTCATTGGAAGAAACAGAGGAGTGAAATGCTTTGTCCCAGGTCACCAGACACATAAACAACAGAGTGAGGGAAGTGCTGATGGCCTCCTGATGCTCAGTTTAGTGCTCTGTTTACTAGAACCTCTTCCTTTCTTTTAAGCCCATCATCCTTCTACTATTTAAAACAAAGAAAAACCCAAAAGTATCTTACATGATTGAAGAGTGAGTAAGCTGTATGTTCACTTTAAGAAATCTGGAATTTCAAACACAATGATGCACTAAGATGTAATTCCCTAGGGCTTCTACGCAAGCCTATGCTCTTTGCAGCTGGGAAAGGAGGGGGAGAATTCACACACAGGCACAGGCATTAGGTACGCGCAAAAACATTTTCTGAGACAACAAAATGTATGTCATGTTTTAACTGAGAAAACGTAGATTTGAAGTTACAGTGGAAATTATTATAGTCTACTCTGACTCTGATCCTAATCAGGGACAGACACATTAAATATAGAAGGGTTAATCCTTGAAGGCATATAGATATTTGATTAGGCAAAGTGTATTGATCAATAAAAATTAATCCCGACATCAAAACCTGTATTGACTGCTATTCCCCTGCTTACCCAGTTTAACTGACATGACCAGAGAGACACGTGTTTCAGTGAGGATGGCTTGGTGTCAGGGCTTCCTTTTCTGCTGTTTCCTCCCCATCTACCAGAACAGGACCCCAGGGCAGTAGCCTTCTGCTCACAGCTCCGCTAGGTGCTGGCCTTTCTTTGCACTTCAACACTACGTGGACAAAATGAATGTTTTTAAAAAAGAAAAAAAAATGGTGTTTTGAAAAACAAAGAATGCTGTTGTCAACACCAGGAGTAAGTTACACTTGGTGCACTATTTTGAAGAAAATTCAGACCTTGTGAATGACCACAGACCCTCTGAGTCCCAGGGCATGTGGCAAATTTTGCCAGTTTCTTCCCTATGGCACACCCATATTAGAATCACCTTTAGCCATCTAAAAGTTAAATGCTCCATTTTATGCAGCTATTTTAATTTTACAGTGGTCTCAGATCTATGGTCAGTGGAAAACTGCAGATGTGGAGGGAGAACAACTCAACCCACTGCCCCAGATACCTGACATAGAAAGAGGTTGGACCTGTTTTGTGAAGGTAGGTGTACTTCTCTCTTGAGCTTCAGCCCCCACATACCATGGTTGCCTGCCTGCTCTGCTTGTGCTTAATTACATTTTTATTCCTGTTGACCACCACTGAGGGCTAAGCCTGAACACAGGGTTGGATATAAGATGCAGAAGGAGGTGAGTCACTGCAGACAGAGGTCCATGTGGCAGCTTGTTGTGGTGACAAGCCAGCAACTGCCGCTCTCTGAGCCCTTGGTGTCAGCAGGGCTCCTGGGACACTCATGCCAGGAGGGAAGCAAGGTTTGCCTGCTCCCTTCACAGATATCTTGAATGAATAGCACTGTTTGCCAGTATCTGTCTCAGTCTGGCACAGTCAATGAGTTAATTCTTTTCCATGATCTTTCCAGGATCTTAATTCTTTTTCTCTTCTCTTTCCTAGCACTACTGTTTACATAGTTCCAGATCATTTTCCACAGTTCATCTGTTTACATTTGTCTTATTTGAGCCTCACAGGTAGGAAACCTAGTATTTCTAGTTCCCCAGCCATAAACTTCACCCTGTCCTCAGCAGAGCTTGTGACACCTCCCAGAACAGTACTACCTTCAAATTCTATTGATTTTTGTGTTCACAGATTATTAGTTACAACGAAACTTAATGCAAATTCCTGTGGGAATCCAATGGACACTATGTCTCAATTTGAAGTACCACCATCCATCATTACCATCCACCCCACGTTCAGTATGTCTGACATCACTGAGGCCCAAGAAAATTTATCTGGTGTGGCCAAGTCTAGGGGACTATGAAATATTTCAATACAACGACAAAATTAATAATACTGTACATGTGCAAATGTCACCTTTAAAAATCACTCTTCTATTCTGTGATTTTCCTTTATGGAACAACACACATACATTTCTCATGAGTCTGTTACCTTCAAGATGATTCATAATTTTCGTCTTAAGAGAGTTTAACAATTATTTTACTATGGTCAGGGTTTAATATTATCTAATGGCATATGCAACAATAATTCTTTTAAATCATCATAGTATTTCCCTTCTCAGATTGAAGCTATTTCCAAAATTCCCATGACTGCTAAACAACTTTGCAATGATTGAGTAAAGGTGTAAATAATTCGTTACTTCATAGTACTCATCCCTCCTACTTGCAGGTATATATATATATATCTCCAGCTGCTGCTTACTTTTTCATCAGTGCAGCTAATTATTCAGCATTTCATTTGTCAGTTATCTGTGCATCTCAGATTATATCTTGTTGGGATTTTTTTCCAGCATAAAATCCATATATGAACAAAGAGGAGTGGGAGAGAGAAACCTGCTACAACAGAAGGGACGAAAGGCAACATATCTTTAAGATCCCTTTCAACTCTAACCATTCTATGATATTCTGAAATCTTACTCTATTCATTTCTGTGCTACTTGGGATAAATGTGAATGACCTACGTACTGTGCACATGCACGAAATTATCAATTGGGTTAGGACGGCTACACCTACAGTGGCCCAGCTCCAAAGCAGTTCAAGAACAGCCCTCACAATCAAAACCTCAGCCTTGCATTTCCATGGCAAAACAGAGCAATTTCTCTTTATAGTCTGCAACAGCTCCAGAGTTCGCAATTCTCATCTCTGTTGCTATTTGCTTCAGTGCTGGAACCAATGCTTGTTATTCAAGGAAAGAAGGATCTTCACAGATACCACAGGCAAATGCCAAGCTTCACAATACTTTTTTTTTTTTAACCAGCATTTACATTTTAGTTTGCCTGCTTGGTTAATAAGTGGTTTAACTCCACAATGATAAGAACCCTGAAATCAGCCTGTAAATCTTCCTTCCATCCATAACCATATTTCTTCTACTGGCCTTTGGGGTTGCACCAAAATAAAAGATAACTGGTGTTGCCACTACACTTACCATAAGCACGTAAAACATCACGCAAAGACTAAACTTGCAGCAATGTAAATCAGGGCACACAGATTCACTGTGTGCTGCTCGCTGGCCCTGCAGATGTAACCCCATGAGCAGAATTTGTCCTGATGATTTGGAACAGGAGTCAAACAGGTTCCCACATTTTTCAAATGGCTGAAACGTGGTTTAATGTTAAAGCATCATGTCAATTCGATCTGTACCATCATGACTCTGTAATTCATTTTGTCTAGGATGTGCAGTCAAGAAAAATACTGCTCCGGTGCCAACTCCCTTTAATTTCAAACCTACTTTTGTTATTACCTCTGCTCCTGGGACCCAGCAGGGCTCTACAGAAATGGCAGGTGTATGGCTCCTCAGACCAGAAGACACTTGAAGAATTCAGATTCTGAGGGAAATACATATTCAGCACGTAGGGGTATGATGGGTTTTGGCATTGCTCCAAAATCCAGAAAAGTAATTTAGGAATTTAAGTGCCTCCTTCCCCTTCAAATGCCAAAGATGTAGCTCCAGTTCTTCCCCTGGTGCCTAATGCTGGGTTCTGGGGCAAGAGGCCAGAAGCTTAAGAATGAGCAAAAATTAGCACTTACTTTTAATTAAAGATTTTTTAGCCCTTTACTGGATTTAGCCCTAGCTCTCCTCACACTCTCCCATCAAAAGTGGCTTTTGAAAATGGAAGTTGGCTACTTGGAAAATCTGAGACATTACTAAGGTGAGGGAGGCTGCTCCAAGGGAAACAACAGCTTTACAAGGAATCTACCAGAGCACTGGAAGAATGAGCTTTGTAGAAACAGCCCTGTTTTCAGTTACCAGTCTACAAAAATTTATGAGGAGAAAAAGGAATTTCATTTACAAGAGCTGTCCCAAACAGCCCATGGCCTGCTCCAACACAGGATGTCACCATCTCCTGCACCACTAATGATGATGGCTGTGTTTCAACGGGCAGCTGGACTAAATGACCTCCTGCATCCCTCCCAGCCAACACTATGCCATGATCCTGAAAGGAGATTGGAATAAGATCATGCTTTCACCTGTTGTGGCAAACACCACTGTCCCATTCACTACATGGGGAAGGAAGGGAGCTGGAGCCAAGCCTCCTGCAGTGTGTATACACACACACACACAGAGAAAGATATATATACATGTTCAACACTTACACCCACAATCCCCAATGAGGAGGGAGGATAGGGATCACTGATCTCCATATAATATCCCAGGATATAAAACCTGGGTAGCACACTGTTGCCAGATAATGACAATGACCTTTTTAATCTATTAAAAAAAACCAGCCAAAAAGGTGATAAAGGAAATTTTTAGGGGAACGGAAAACATCAAAATAATAATAGTTTCAAAGCACTGTACTTATTTTAGACATTCTTACAGCATGTTTCCATAGGAACTGGAATGCAAAGGAGAACACTGCAACAGTGTTCACAAATGTTGTGTGGTTTAGTGGCTTGTAAAGGATTGGTTAAGGCCACCATGACCACTCTGACTGTGCCAGGTACCTGCTGCCTTTGCTGCACAACAGGATCTTGGCTATGACGTTTTGCAAAATCCAGGAAAAGAACTATTTTTCCCATATTTTTTTCTTCTCATCCTGCAGCCATGGCTGAATTCATATCCTCATTGGTGCTAAGCACTGCCCATCCAGAACCAGTGTGGGGCATAAAGGCACTGGTCTTTAGACCAAGGATTTCATGAACCACGTGAGAATGAGGAAACTGCAAACAAAGCAGGGCTGTTTGGGTCCTGGAGAGGTGGTGTGTCCTAGGGAGTAACACACGGGCCTGGATTTTGCATCCGTCTTTGGCATTCACCTGCAGAGTGACCTTGTGCAAGTCACACCAGGTAAGACTTGCTCCATCTGTCAGCTGCCAGAAACCCATCTAGTCCAGATCAGCAGGTAAGCACTTCCCTGGCCAACAGAGACAGCACGTACCCTGCCAAAGACACCTGGCCCACCGACAGGGCTCTGTCCTCAAAGCACCCACACAGCCACCCCTGTCTATACCCACCTGGTCACATCCATACATTAAGCACTTTGCCCACATATCAAGGTGCCACATGGTAATTGATTATTTTCTCTGTCCAGAATTGTCTGATGTAATGCAAGGTTT
Organism: Nycticryphes semicollaris; assembly: GCA_013400055.1. NCBI lineage: Eukaryota > Metazoa > Chordata > Aves > Charadriiformes > Rostratulidae > Nycticryphes > Nycticryphes semicollaris. The sequence goes on from VXBJ01008408.1 coordinate 222,128, forward strand.
CTGTTGCAGCTCTATAAAGCAGCATTTAATTGCATGAAGGGTATATTGCATGTCTTGGAGCAAGGCATGAGTGTGTGGGTGCTTTTGGTAGCTCTCCTGGATGGGACAGCACTGGAGGACCATATACAATGTGGGGAGCCAGACCTGGTGTGGTGTCACCCTTAACTCCTCCAGTATTAGCCCCCTCAATAAGGTGTCCTCAAAACTAACTCAAAGGGAAATTATTAGTTGTCTCCAGGAGACAAGTGTTTGAAGCAAAGAAACCCAGCCTATCTGACCCAGGGGACCAGGACTGGGGACTAATCAGGAGAATAAAGCTATTTAAGTGTGTATTCATCACATATTCAAGGGGAACGAAGCTCATCCAGAATGCGACGAACTGTGCACCTCTCCCTTTCATGTGGTGGAAGCCTGAATGGCCAGTTGAACTTTTAGATGGTAAAAACGACCCCCACCTCCTGTGCTCTTATAACTGAATGTATGCAGAGGTGTAGTGGCAGTGATCCCATTTGTAGAGGGCTTTCTCATGAATTCTTGAGAAGAGCTGCATAAGAACTAGTTACCTGTACTTATGGATTGAGAGAAAAACACAACTTTGTTACTTACCAATTTAAAAAACCCTTAAATATACATAAATATTGAAACCTCAATTCATACCAAGTAAAGGTGGATAATTTCCAACAATCAGGGTAAAACACACTCTTCCTTGGACCTGCCAGATTTAACTTCATAGTCCAGAAGGAAGCCAAGCCAAAAAGCTGGGGACTTTGCTACTGGCCAAAAGCATCATCCAGACCATAGCTGGCAGGGCAAAGCAATCTCAACCCAAATACTCCATCTGAGCAGGAGCCAACTAGAAAGACTTTTATACTGTTGTGCTAAAAAGTTTTAATATCTTAAAGTAAATTTTGCAAATCGATAGTTGACTGCAGCATACAGTTATTTTACAAGCGCTGAAAGAACCAATATATTAATTTAGATATTTAGATGCTCCACATACTGTGATGTTTCTTGTTCATCATCTAAACAATTTCCACTATAGGTACTGCCATAAGAAGCCATATGTAAATTATTGATTTGACAAACATTGAGAAATATTGATATAGGATGCCTGAATCCAAGTCCTATTTCAAACATTACAATGACAGTTTCAGCTGGTGGAAGGGCAGAAAAAAACATCTGGGGAGTCGTGACAGCCTCACATTGAAATAGTTTGGTTATAAAAAAAAAAAAAAAGAAAAACAAATTCTGCCTTTAGAACCTGAATATTTAAAAGAAGAAAATTCTGATTATTCTATCTCCTTTCCCACCTCTCCAATAAAGTAATTTTTGGGAAAGTGCTGTGAAACTGTATCCCATTACACCTACACTTTGTATTTCAAGGAACAGAAGCAGCACATTACATGTTATCTGTGCTTCAGTGCCTCTGAAGTCGTACAGTGAAGTGGCAGAAGACACGCTTTCATACCAGTTTTTCAATCTGAGTGAAATTTACTGGCCCAAACCAGTGCTGTAACAGAGACTCAAAAACAGGACATAAGTTTTGCACATCTGCCTGTGTTTGCCCAACTCCAGATCCAAACACTGGGGTTCCCATCTGGGAACAAAGTCATAAACCGGGGTGAGCTGCACTTAAACACAGGGTGGGGTCTACTTCCCAGACCAAACAACACATATAGCACATAGACAGCATATAGGATATAGATATTAGGATTTCTGATGCTGTTATTTTTACACTGAATAACTCTATAATAAAGCAAAGTCCTGCACTGGACAAGCCGGCTGCTGTGAACTCACCCAAGTACTCAGCTTTCTATTCTGGGTCCCCTTGCAAGCAAGCCAGATCCAGGTCTTCTCTCTCGCATCCAAACTTTGGCTGTCGTTACCTGAGACCACATCTCACTCCAGGAAACCATCGTTTTCAAAGAGAGAGCCGATACACAGGGGGCAGCGAGTGAGCCCACCAAGGGTCAGGCTGCAGGACTTCCCTAGGGGCTACAAACACGCAGGGATCTGCCGACCCAGCCACCCATTCCTGAAAGCATTCCACCAGCTTAACTTTCCCGCTGCAAATTCTTGATGCAGGGAAACAATTTAAAAAAAAAAAAAAGGCAATCCAGTCGTTTATCCTCCAGGCTGGAGAGAAAGAAGGAGGCTGCCGGAGCAGTGCCTGTTTTGAATGCTTGACAGGTACACAGGCACAAGGGGGATGATGCTATAGATAAGCACAGACAGAAATAGCTAGAAGGATGAGCTGGCTCGAGGTGATGGTGGTGGCCAAAGGTAGCAGCCTCCCTTCTCCCATGATTTCACAAAATCCAGCAGCTGACCCACGGACTCACCAAGCATGCAGGAAGGAGAAGGTCCCCCCAAGCTCCGAACATCACGCTGGAAATATCCTTCTCGCACAGATCCCCATCTCTGGTAGGTGCTTTGAGGACTGCATCTTCTCAGCCTACTTCTGACTCAGAGCACAAAACCTGCTCGCTGCCTGTCATGGGTTTTGGTGCTGTTCCCAGAATACTGCCAGGAAGCTGCTTGTTCACAGATCCCCCTGCACCAGCCAGGAAATCCAGCAATTATGGCTCAGAAAATACTGCTGAAGCCCCCACCTGAAGTATCTGAGCAGCCACCTCAGCTCTCCCCTACCAGCAGCCTCACACAGCTCTCCCTACTGCTCTTACCAGCCCCCAAGGAGACAAGCACAGAGCTGTCACTTATGCAACTTCACTGCAAAAATACCAAATAGCTAAATGTGAGGGCTTTGCCCAGCTGCCACCATTCAATAATCACTTGCTTCCCCCTCCCCCTCTGTGTGGCAACAAAGTCTAATTTCTTCTAAAATTGAAAAAGTCTCACCTGACTGTACCTGCACTGGGAAACAAGGAGGATTAAAAATCCTGCTTTTTAAAGCTGCTTGAGCAGGAACGATTAGCCAGCGCCTCCTCTACCCTGTGCGGTATCAGTCCCTAGGAATCAAGGTGTGTGGCCATCAGCATAACGGGACAACCCTGAGAAACCCCATGGCTGGGATGGGGTTAAGACAAAGACCCTCTGAGCTCCATTAGAAGTGTCAATCTGGGAAGGGAAGAAATCCTACACAAATCTGAAGGGGGAGGGGGGCGGAAAGCAAGGGAGTGAAGGGTAAGAGATGGAGAGAAATAAAGAAGGGGAGAGGCATAAGGTTCACTGCTGTGGTTTCAATGGGTAGGAAGCGAGGATGGTGAGGGGATGACAAGGAGTGCCCTGGAGAGGAAACAGACCACAGGAGACCAGGACTCGGGCAAAGGGTAATGAAGTTAAGCAATAAAACAGAAGCCATGAGAGGGGCAGGCAGCCAGGGATGAGGGAACACAACAGAAGGAGGGAACAGACATAGGAATACAGAGCCATCAGGAGAAAAGGAAGGAGAAGAATGATCTGAGACACAAATAAAATAAAAAAACCCTCAGCACTCAGAAAAACACTGTAAAAAAATGAGGAAAAGTAAAATCATAAACCAAACCCAACCCCATTTTAAATCATTTTATTAATCTCCTGAGACTGAAAATGTCACATTCTGACATACATCCAAATTCCCTCACTGTTTGGTCCCTTGTAACTGTTGCAATGCTGCCTTGTGGTACGTTACTTCACCCTTTGAGCCATGCTTACATGTCCAGCATGAGGTGGGAGATATTCCTGGGGACAAGGGGCCACTAGCACAGTGTTGGCAGTGGGGCAGAGAAGAGCCGTGCCACCACACCACTCTTCACCTCCCACTTCACCCCTACACTGACCTGTGAAAGAGGCACCTACAGACTTCAGATTAAATATTTGTATTATAGGAGAGCTGCAGACTTCACCACCAGCTCAGGTAACTAAGGAAACCTCATAGGCTACATACATCCCAGGAAATTAAACACGCCCAGGTGGCTTCCCAGGGATGAGGCCACTTTCCAAGATAGATCTGAAAGAGATAACTGCACATGCACTGCTTAATGGAGACACCTCCCAACTCTATAACTCCAAAAGCAGGCCCTGGAAGCCACTGGGAGAAAGCTGGCTGGCATGGGCCAAATTTGGGCTAGGTACCACTCCAGCAGTTCCCTTCATGCAGCCTCTCCCCATGGCCTGGCAGTGCTCTTTGCTAACAGACAACCCTGTAGGTACTGTCATACGGTGGTTGTTCAGACAAAAGCTACTATTTTTTCACTCCATTTGTCTCTGCCACTCTGGAAAAATCAGTAAAAATAGTATGCTCGTCATAATAGGAAAACTCAAGAACCTAAAATAAATGGCTTTTGAGATAAGAAAGAAAACCTTTAGGTTTAGGATAGAAAGTACTGAGTGACAGTAGAGATTAAGGGGAAACTTAAATTCATTGCAAACAATTACAACAGCAATGTCTAGCTTAAAACAAATTTTGCCCAAAATCAGTCTTCAAGGACATTTATTTGCTGTTTTCCAGGAAATAAAAGAATATTTTTATAAAAATTATTGCTCATTTTTCTGATTATGTTGTCTTGTTAGACAAGAACAAATGTTGCATGACAGTGCTTGGGTGGTAGTACTAGAGCAACTCACTGTTGTTTCAATTAAAGATTTTCAAACTCATTAAACAGAGTATATGTGGACTATTAAAATGAAAAGTGCGTTTGAAAAATTTTCAGGGTGTAAACTGTCCCACTTTTAAATATTCATGTCAACTAGGGTTACTTCCTTTTAAATCAATGGAGGAGTAACTTTGAAAAGCAGGTGAATGTGGGAACAGAAGCCAGGTGGGGATTTTTTGGCAGTTCATTGAAAATAATTATTTCGCATAAAGCAGCTGATTATTTCAGATCTCCATTTGTGTGTGTTTGGCACTGCTTTCCCAACAAGGATAACAGTTATCACATTTTCTTTGTCAAAAGGGAGAACCCAGTTCTCACGGTTTCTCTTCATGGTTTGATACTTATCATTTAAATGGTAGGTAATAAAACAAGTACAGTAACAGCTTTTTTTAACTTAATTTATTATGAGCTCATTATGGTTAGGAGACACCAAAAAGAAAACACAGTATGCCTCTCTCCTAATACTTCATTTGATATTTAACATCTACATTTTTTGAAATAAAAATGAACTGGAGCTCAATTTTAAAGTTTTATGTTTAATGCAATTTACTGTCCTGTTTTTGCTGTGCAGAACTGTTTGACAAATTATTTTATTTGCAAAGAGTCCTTAAATATCTGCTTTAGCCTTTTATTAGCATTTGTTTGCTGATTACTCAAACGGCTAAAAACCTGCCTTGGAGACCTGTGATCTTCCTCATCACCAATCCCAAGTTAAAAAACTGTCTTAAGTTCTTTATTCTACCAGGAATAAACACTTTTGATAACTAACTGGACATCTCTTTGTAGGTAACAATATACATACCACTGATTTTCCAGTATAGTTGTAATGCAAGGGACATTCTTCCACCTGAATTATCTTGAACTTCAGATTTGCACAAAGACCACTGAGTCAGCAAAATATAGGACACTCAGTTTTCCTCCAGAAAATAAATTGGTGACAGATACCAGCACTCCTCGTCAGTCATACCACCACCAACAAAATATACAAGCCCTGTTTAAAAAGCCTGTGTTAACCAAAATGGAATATTTCTTACGTATGAAATCAGACACAAGAGGAATACCATGAACCCAAGCACCTCACAAGAACAGAGGCAACAGCACCAGAAATAAAAATCTTAAACACTTTCTTCATCTAGCAAGAACTCGTCTGTCACCAATATAAAATGATACATTTTAAAGGGTTGGGTTTGTTTAATCACAGCTGCTGGAAAAACCTCATCACTGATTTGCTTCAGAAATAACCATATTTCAGCTAAATAGACTTGCATATTTAATCATCCTTTGTGTGAAAGATTCCAAGTAATAGTTACTGTGTACTCCAGACTACACATGCAACAAGTTAAGATCACCATCAGAATCAGTTTTCCTTTGAAATCAATACATATTATTCCCAATACAGAATAACAACTGTCTGGAAGAGAAATCCCACTTGTCCATGATGTACTTTAGCAGATTGGAGGAGGTTGGATCTTTTTGGTTTTTTAAATCTACATTGTTTTGGTCTTTGTAGCATCTTCTATGTTGAAGTCCTAGAGATTAAAGTCCTCCTTGAGCTGAAAAATTGTCACAGAAGAGGGCTTCATCCACTGTGAAGTCCAGAAGAGCTCCTTGTTTGCTCCATGCTCATTCATTTTTGGCTTTTCTGAGGAAGCTGCCTGCTAGGATTAGTTTACTCCCTTCATTGTATTCAGATGCCCATCACTGTGGTATTTCCTGCTTTGATCATCTTCCTATAAAGGAATTTGAAGGTATTTTATAGCAGTTGCTCTCTCAGATTAGAGGACAATTCATCAGGCCTCTCATCCCATATCCAATAACAGTTTGAACAAGACACTTCAGTGGATGATGTAAGAGTAATGCAGAGAGTATACAAGGAATAAACATCCTCTCATCTCAGACCCAGCCATTAAAGACTGAAAGAGCTCTTACGTGTGATTTTTTACTTTACATTCCTCTAATTATGTCCTAAACAACTAAAGCTTATATGCATGAATCATTGAATGGTTAGAGTTGGAAGGGACCTTAAAGATCATCAAGTTCCAACCCCCCTGCCATGGGCAGTAACACCTCCCACTAGACCAGGTTGCTCAAAGCCCCATCCAGCCAGACCTTGAACACTTCCAGGGAGGGGGCATCTACAGCTTCCCTGGGCAACCCGTTCCAGTGCCTCACCACCCTCACAGGAAAGAATTTCTTTCTGGTATCTAATCTAAATCTCCCCTCTTTCTGTTTAAAACTGTTATCCCTTGTCCTGTCACTACCCTTCCTGACAAAGTGTCCCTCTCCAGCTCTCCTGTAGGCTCCCTTCAGATACTGAAAGGCTGCTATAAGGTCTCCCTGGAGCCTTCCCTTGTCCAGGCTGAACAACCCCATCTCTCGGAGCTTGTCTTCGTAGGAAAGGTGCTCCATCCCTCTGATCATCTTTGTGGCCCTCCACTGGACCTGTTCCAACAGTTCTGTGACCTAGCTTTTTTTTAACTTCCTGGCCATTTTCAAGCAACTTGAGTGGAACAGCTGTGTTCCCACAAGTTTTGTGTAAGTCAGTGACCAGGGAGAACAGTGAGAATTCTGTCAAGAAACACTGAGAGAAAGCTGTAAAATAAGCTTTAACTTCATGAGACAACAAAAAGTCTTCATGGGAAAGTTTTTCCTTAATGATGGGAAAGCTGCAACTGAAATAAGTATTTTTATGAGACACCAAGGAATTAATCTCTTTACCAAGGTCTCTCTCCCATGGTGACTGTCTATTGCCTAATAAGGCACAGCCTTGAGTGACGTTTCTCCAGCAATTACAGCATCACTAGGGGCTCTTCTGCATGTAACTTCTCCAATGCACAAGGGTTTAGTGTAACTCAGTTAAATAATGAACTAATGAGAGACAAACCCAATAGAAACCAAGCTTCTGCTTATTTTGTAATCACTAGTATAATTCTGAAGTTGGTTTTGGTTGGATTTGGTTTTTTTTAATTCTACTCATTTCTGGTGCACATTGCTTCACGTACATATTACACGTGATGAATGTTTATCTGTTATGTGAAAGGGATGAACTTTTTTCCTGAATCAATTCAGATTCAGCAACTTTGAATTTTAGAGAATGCCCCGTTGCTTTTGGGTTAGAAAGTAGTGAGAAGTGAAGGTCCTAGTGCTCATAAAGAAGTTCTCCTAAAATTGACTGAACAGAGTGGAAGCATTCTAAGTCGGTTCAGAAACAGTTTATTCTTCCCACCCTTATTTTTGCTGATACTCTTATATGGACATGATAGCACATGCTGTATACAAGAAAATCCTTATAAATACTGATAACACTGCATAAGTACTTTTATATTTACAAGTATTGGACCTTTTTTTTCAAACTCCAGCTTTAAAGGACCGATAATTTGAAGAGAGCAAGTAGGGAAACAGAAGCATAAGGTTGTTCACCAACCTGGCAAAAGGTTATGAAACACATCCATAACAGATCTCCTGTGAGAATCAAAACTTCCATATACAGAGAGAGAGGCTGTAATTATTAATGTCCTTCTCTTTAGATACCTTCCATTGTTGATTCTGTGGATGCTAAAAATGAAGATATCCTTCAACAAAACCAACTTCAGTTCATTCTTTTTGCTGTTGCAGTTTAAATTAGTTCCAGCAGCACAGATTTTCTCCTCAAGGGTTGGTTTTCCCATTCTAATACTGGTATCTGATGCACACACCTGGCTGCTTACCAAGTCACTTGTATTGAGGGGACTATTCCAGTACCTGGATTCAACCTCCAGTCATATTTGGTATCAATTAAATATTTCCAGATGCCTGAGCAGAGCCAGTCTAAAAGAGTACCCATGCAATTAATGAGTGGCATGTATTCTCTTCAATGTGCATGAAAATGGGTCAGCAATATTTTAAAGTGTGCACATGATCCTGCCCCGGGAAAAAGAAGTATAAAAGATGTTGCCTTCAGATGCCTTCCAGCTCTCCTCTTCTACAGGATTCTACAACATACACCACTGAGATAAAGCCCATACTGAGTAGTATCTATTTCTAATGTACTGTAGACCATTTCACCTTCCTCTGAAAGCTTCTGTTGGGTTTCTGGATTTACTTTCTCCTCATGCTTCCAAGTTTTGTTTCTGCCTACCATCCTTTAGTCTCCAATCTTCTCACCTAATTATTCCCCTTAGTCTGTTTTCTCTGGCCTCAGTTTCATGCCTTCCCTTCTATATTTCCACTTAACTTTAAACCACGCTTACAGTCATACTGTACTGATTGTTTCATTAAATTATGCATGAAAACAAGTTATAAGTACCATTCCGAGACACAGCTAAAGCTGCCAGGGATTTTCTTGCACAATTAAGTTAAATTAGCTATGATAGACCTGCAACATTGCTAATAGATTTCATTTTATACACCTACTGTGGCTTATCATACTCAAAGACCCTCTTCCACCAATAGTTAACCAGAGCAAGTTCTGTGTTTTTCAACCTTAGTGAGTCCGATATTTTTAATGTTATTTCTGCATAATTCCCAGTAGCCAGGGCCAGAGCCTGTGTAATGATGTCTGTCATTCAGAGCACTCTCCTGCAATCTGCACAGCCCAGCCATGACAGGAACCAGTATGCTAAATGATGAGTTAGAAGCAAGAATAAACAGCCAAATCTGTGTAAATAAGAAGCATGCATGTAGCTAGGAAGAGAGGCATTAGCCACTGTGCAAACAGAATATTCTGGCTGCAAAAAGGACATTAGTATACAGAGATCAAGGCTCCACTTATCACTGATGTCAAATAAGGGGATTACACATTGCATGTAATCAGAGATGTTTTCATATTCACTCTACTGCATGTCCCAAGCAATCTTCTCTGGCCTTTCAGAAGGGAACACTTGAGATGAACTCTTAGAATGTAAGAGTTAGTAAGCAGCACAGACAGTTGAGTTTTGCTAGATCTGTGGGAAGCTGAGTTCTTAATAGGAAAAAAAGAGCTCTTCCGACCTTTAAAGATCATAGAATCATTGAATGGTTGGAGTTGGAAGGGGCCTTAAAGATCATCTTTAAGGGCAGGGACCCTTCCCACTAGAGCAGGTTGCTCAAAGACCCATCCAACCTGACCTTGAAGACTTCCACAGATAGGGTATCCACAACTTTTCTGAGCAGCCTGTTCACCACAAAAGGTTTATGTCTAAGGGCAGAAAACCAAAGTTTCTAACTTCCTTGCTAGTGATTATCTGCAGAATTAGGGGAAAAAAAATTAGAACTGGCCCATCACTATTGATCAAGCACAAGTCTTACTATGCAGCAAAACTATTTTTTACCAGCATCCCTTCCCCCAGCTTCACCATTTGACAATCCCTGCAGATTAAGCAGTGAAGTGCAACACAAACATAAACATGCTGTGGGAAACAGACAGACAAGTGGCTGATGAGTGAGGCATCAAACAGGCCAAGGATCAGTTGAAGACGTGAAGGACTTTCAGGGCTGAGGATAAGTACTTTCTGTCTTGGCCACAGAAAAGAGGCAGCAGAGGAGATGGGCAAAGAAGGTGGTGCATCAAGGAAAATCCACCAGGAGAGCAGTGTGCACAGCTGTGTCAGAGTAGCAGGTGCATCCAAAGTGGGGCACTGAATATCTAAGGGATGTTAGAGGAAGAGTGACAGGTTTCGAAGTAGGATGATGTGCAAGTAACTTGTGCACATCAGTGGGTACTAAGTAGTCAACTGTGCCCTCTGCACAGAAAAATGTGCAGAGAAAATGAGCAGAATATCTATTTTAGCAACATACTTTGAATGCTGGTGAGTCATTCCCAGAGAAGATCCAGAGATGGGCTTAAGGTGCAGAATGGCACAACAGGAGATCAGGCAGGTCAGGATTAAAAAGGAAGTCTTGGAAAGAGCTGACCTAGCGGTGGTAACTGCAACTGTGAAAGGTGGTCAAACCAGGTCAGTCCCAGTCAAGAACGAAAAAGAAAACCCCCACCCAGGGATGGAGAGGAAAGGATGAATTTATAAGCTGTGTCTGGGAAAAATATAATGTTTTTTGTATGAAGTGCATTGTCAACATCAGGAACTTAAATGTGAGAACATTTATTTTTTTTCAAGCAAGAGGAATAGAATGTGGCAGGCATGGCAAAGTTTTAAGAGATCTATCAATGGTGGTAAAAAACAGCAGAGTAATTTTTCTGAAAGCTGTTTTCTTCTTCCTTACTTTTTTCTTTATCAAAAGATAAGCTTTCCCTCTCCCCCTTGCCTATATCCAGACTCCAAACTGCGGCAGGTCCATGATTTCATGTACTCTATTCTAATCTAGAGGAAGCATATACCCCTAAGTGTATGAAATATTTATATTATCCTTATGAGTGAAAACTAAGAACAATACACATACATAAAGCCAGTATACACCTATACGTAGGATTGCTCCATTCAGAAAAATCTTGTGGCAGATATCTAACTACTACATTCTTCGGGAGGATTTGGGAACAGGATTGTCTTTTTTTCTTTACTTTTAAAGTAAGGCTCTTAATATACACCGGATCTTTTCTCACATTGAGAAGTGGAACAACTATTTACTTTTCTTCTGCTTTCTATGGAACCAGCATGCAAAACATAATTTTGACTCCATGGAAACAGCATTTTAAATGTAAATCAAATTAATAAAGCCCTGAAATTTACAGGAACCAATTCTCAAGCCGTACCAGAGGCAGACAGAAAAAGAAGAATGCTCTTACAAATCAGAAAATGGTAGACGAGCTCCAAGCTTCCTGCTGTTATTTTTTTGAATGGTTTATTATGTCAGTGAAGGCCTCCTCTTCCTTTCTTAAGAGTTAAATTCAGTTAAGCAAGAGGCAGCCTGAATCTTTCCTTCAGAGACATCTTTATAAGTGATAACTGTTCATACCAGGAGTAATATTTGGATGGACAAAAGGCTTCCAGTAAAATTTAAATCTGACAATTTTTTCTTTTTCTGAAAGTCAAAATTAATATGAAGGTCTGTATCCCAGTGTTCAGTGATGTAATATGAATGAAGACACTGCAGGGCAAAAAAAAATATTAAAACCCTTATGAGAGGAAGGGGATAACCATTGCCGAGGTATTTTTCCTGGGAAAATTCCTAGTTACTGTAGTGATGGATCCTAACAGAGGAACACAGACAAATCCATAACTGCAGCTCAAATGTAAACAGACAAGATTTGACCAGAATTATTTGAATGCTAGGAAAAAAAAATAAATGCCAGACTATAATCCCATTTAATTCCAGCAGAAAAAATAACCGAGCCCACTTCTATTTACTTGACAGTCATTAAAACGAGTAGAACAAATTTAACGCCAAAAACCCCTGCAATTCAAAAGTTGTGAGTCATTCCTCTAAAAACTCATAATTACAAATAAGTTACAATGCATTTATTTGTCAATTGTTAGTTCAGACTTTGAGTGCAATTGCACTTCTTTTTCTAGCTTTTTTCCCCTCACGCTGTAGGGATTAAGAAAAGCTTTACACAAATGTATAAATAACACGTATACAAAACAGGCATTAAAGAAAAACATCATTAAATATTAGGAAACTCACAAGAAAAAATAGTAGAAATATGATCTACATCATTAAAATTACTAGAGAATCATAAAGAAAGACTGTTTCAAACTTTGTTCTTATAGCCTGTACAACCCAGAGCAAGCTCTCCATGAACATGGACTGTATGAAAATGAGCTCTTTTGGGAAGAACTGGATCCCCAGGCCTGAGGATACATTCCCACTACATCCCAACCCCAGCAGAGGAACACACATCCAGCTGCCCTATCCCCATCTTTCTGAGAAAGAAACCCAGATGCAACGCCAGTATAGGTTCCCAAAGTCCTTGAACTGACTAGCTGAAGTGACAAACAGCGTTCAGACCAGCTAACAGGAAGGATGCTCCTGTCTTAGCGTTTGTAACTCACTCATGGCAACTACAAATCTGAATGAGATACAGCATTTCCCTGAAAATGCACACCCTAGCATGTTCCACTCAATTTATTCACTCTCCAGGACTATCACAAGTTCAAAGCCCTGTATGGAAATGCGTATATCACCAAGATCAATAGTGCTGCTTTTTTATACATCAGAACTCTCCAGTTCCACAGTTACTACTTCAGCGTATATGAAAGATTAGCAGGATGTAAAGGGATCAGGTTTCACCTCGATGTATTAAGACACTAGAAAAATCACACAGAGGGGTCTTTGACTCCAAATTACTTCAGAAGTTAAGATGGAAACTGAACAAGTTTGAACCTGCCATAACATCCTCTGAGTAGAATATTAATATTTATTCTATGGTATCAGATCATCCACCTTGTTTTCTAACACTCTTAATGACAAACACAAACCCAGCCAGCAACATGGTTAACATTATCACGAGCACCAGTCACCTAGTAGAGGACTAAAAGGTCCTCTGACTTTCTAGAGTGTCCTTGCCAATTTACTCATCAGTTGAAGATTTTTCATTATTTAACATTAAATTGGGATTTGTACTTATCAAAATATGTAAGCTTCAAAGGGGCAGGATACTGCTTTGGCAGAGACTGCCTATTCCAGCCTATCTCTCTGCTCTCTGGCTGCTGCAGCCCCTTCACAAAGTGGTGGCTACTAGGTCTCCATCTGAAGAGAAGCTTTAGGATTAGAGAAAAAGAACGCTTCTTCCAGCTGGAAAATCTGATATCTGTTTGTTGACAGCTTCTGCCTTGCATTGGGACTGTAAGTGGAATAATTCAGAAGTCAGTTCCCACTGACAAATCATTTTCACTCCTAAAAAAAACATTTCCCCCTTGATCCATTTAAGCTTATTAGAAGTGTAATTCCCACTCTAGTCTTCCAGAGATGCACACTCTAGCACTACTAGACAAAGAAAGGTCTGTCACATAATTAAGGTAAATCTTCTTTAAACAGTCTGGCAATATCCCAGTGTGGTCAAGGGGACCATTTGCACCAGGGACCACTCTCAGTGGGCTTCCCCGTACCCACCAACACAGTTTCTCATCACTACCCCAGTGAGTTTTAGCACTCCTACCGTGCCTTCTTGCTGACCCCGTGTGCCCACAGCATGTACCCTCAGTTTCACACTATAAAAAGTACTCTGGTCTCACCATGTTTCACAGCTTTGGATGGAAAAAATTGCAAAAGAGCCCCTGACCTGAGCACTGGGTAGTGCAGAACAACTTGTGATACAGAGCAGGGTGCACCAAACAGTGAGCAGGTCACTCCCTGCCACATACCCGGCTCTGGTTTGGCAGTGTAGACAGTCTAATGAGATCTGAGGAGTCCTCCCCATATTCACAGGGGATGATGTAATTCTGAGACTTCACAAGATTTTGATTCACTTCAAAATGCCTGTAGATGCAATGGTAAAAGAACAGAACTAGGATGTATAAACTACTGGGATGTTTAAACTACAGTGGAGCAGTTTCTCTGTTTTACTTTATATTTAAAGTAAAACAGAGAAACTGCTCCACTTGAATGCAAGTGATTTCTCCTTGCCACATTTGACCCACAATTTCATTAAAACCAGAAAGTCGTTTTTGCCCTTAGCAAGAATTCAGAAATTCTTCTCAAAAGCTAAACTTGATAGGGCTCTCAAATACATTTCTCTATGGCCCAACATCTAATCATAAGAAACTCAGATGGCCACTCTGAGACAGATCCAAGAATCAACAGAAAATTAATGTTTAATTTTTGAGGTAGCTGCCTTTGGACTCCTTTGGGGTCACACATGGCTCCAGTTGAGAATATCTGCTGAAATGGGTAATTTTGTCTGGCAGGCATCCAATCTCAGAAGACATGAAGTATTGCTGATTCTCTTGTACCCCTGTACATGTGCAGCAGACATTGGATGGTGTCCTGGAGCACTTCACTTTACTTCTTTGTGTATTTTTTTTTCCTCTTTGAGACAGTAAGTTATATAAGAGGCAGTTTTGATGATTCAGGCAAGCAGCTAGAAAGAACAGACCTCAATTGCTTTCCTTTTAAAATGTGTACTTGTAAATTAAGAAGCATTTCAAGATTAGGCATCTGTCCAATTCTTTTTATCATTTAGTGTATTATGCTAATGAGGATGCGTTTCTTTAATTATCATGTGCAGAAAAAATTGCATTCGGTCCCTTGATCTTAAAACCATCCCTTTGCTTGATTCCCCTATAGGCTTCTAATCACACAGCTTCAAGTGCTAAACCCTGCATGTGAGGAAAACTCTTCTCAAAACTGGTTCACTGAGAAAGTTTAAAGTGTTTTCTCTCATCCGGGCTATATCTCCTACCACTTGGCAGCTTAGAAGAAAGAGCTGAAAGACTCAAACTAATACTGGCTTATGCAGTGAATGAAGTCTAATGCAGAAATCTATTATACTGCGTATGTAACGGATATTAAATGCCAGGGCTTGTTAGATAGAGGTAGCAAGGTAACTCAAGTGAGCTATAAAATAACACTGTCCTGTGGCACTTCACAGTAGAATTCAGTAAATCCTGTTTAAAAACCACTTATAATGCACACGCTATCAGCTGTTAACTTCATTATGCAAAATTACCCATACATGATGTTAATGGACATTTGTTACTACTAGTCAAATGGCTCTACCCATTCATTTTCAGTGTGGCTTTCTGGTTGTCCCAACAGAGCTTCTTGTAACTGAAGCCCTGGCTGGATGGCAGCCCGAGCCCCACTGTGTGTACAAGCTCACCTCCGATGGGGGTGCCTCTCCTGCATCTCTGAGCTCACCCTGCAGCATCCCCCTACCCTTGTGCTGCCAAAACATAGAATAGAATCATAGAGTTGTCTAGGTTGGAAGAGACCCTTCACTTGGCAAAGCCTTCCTGCACAAGCACTAGGTCAGGGGACCCATGTCTCCATCCACTCACCCACCCAGGAAGAGGTGCCACTGCAGGGGACTTGCCGGGGTGAGGAAGAGAGGCTACACTGGCCCCAAATCTAACCTCCACCACCAAACACCTAATTGCAGTGCCAAATAAGGGCCACCATCAATGCACATGCTGTCCTTCGGAGATGCAAACAGAGCTGTATAAGCTTGTCTTCTGAAGGGAGGAGAAGCCCATTTTCTGTCATGTCTGGAAAAGCACTGGTTTCAACCTCCAAGGCAGGCTCAGGGTGCCCCTGACATTAAAAGCAGAGGTTATTGGCATTTCTGGGTATGAGCAGCTACCACCTTTGAATGAACCTTTTGATATTTGTTTTGCCTCAGCCCTGAAAATGTTGATGCCTACTGTGTCTCATGCAAGCTGAGCTGCACACATGTGATTGATGGGGATGCTGAGGAGGACTAGCACTCCCCTAGGGTACTACAGAAGGAAAAAGGAAGAGTTTTTGTATGTTTTAACACACACACTGCAATAACTAAACAAAATGTATACTCCAGTTATGGTATATGCATTTAGAGTTTAACTGCAGCCTGTCATGTTGTGCTTTCGTCCTACAGTGAAGCTGAAAGAAAAACTAGATTTCTTTACAGCGAGGACACAAACTGCACTAACATCTTGAAGCAAAGTATTTACAATCAAATATTCTGACATCTCATTTATCTGTTTTGCCATAAAATTGGCTTATACATGATTAATTATGAAAAATAAGCACAGTAGGCTTTCATGCACTTTTACTTTGAAATCAAGGTCACATTTTGTTTTGAAATTCAGAAAAACAGTATGAATAATATAATTAACATATCAGAAGATTCTTTGCAAGTAACTTTACTTAAGCAGGCTAAACTAGGAGCTTATGAAGTTGGTGCTATTCTGTCATTGCAGATGGATCATGTCTTAGCACTTGTTTATAGCCTTCATTTTATTTGACTAATCCTTTATACTGAAAGGATGCTTGGAGTAGCATCTCTCATTCTAAGCCACGCAACATTGAATGAAAACAGTGTTCTTGTGTTCTTGTCCCAAAGCATTTACAAGCTGATTCCTGCTCTGTGGACTCGATACCAGCTGGGATACTGCTCCTTAGAAACAATCCAGTAATGGTGTGGGAAATTAGTAATTTAGAGTCATAGAATCATTTAGGTTGGAAAAGACCCTTCAGATCAAGTCCAGCCATTAATGTAACCCTGACAAGTCCACCACTAAACCATGTCCCTAAGTGCCACATCTACAGGCCTGTTAAATACCTCCAGAGATGGCGATTCAACCACTTCTCCAGGCAGCGGCTTGACAACTCTTTCAGCAAAGAAATTTTTTCTAATATCCGCCATAAACACCCCTGGTGCAACTTGAAGGTATTTCTTCTTGTCCTATTGCCTGTTACTTGGGAGAAGAGACTGACCCCCAGCTCTCTACAACCTCCTTTCAAGTAGTTGTAGAGTGGTAACCTCTCCTCTCAGCCTCCTGTCCTCCAGACTAAACAGCCCCAGTTTCCTCAGCTGCTCATCCTAAGACTTGTTCTCCAGACCCCTCACCAGCTTTGTTGCTCTTCTCTGGAAACACTCCAGCGCCTCAATGTCTTTTTCATTGTGAGGGGCCCAAAACTGAGCACAGTATTTGAGATGTGGCCTCATCAATGCCAAGTACGACTTCTGTAATCCAAATCCACCTGAAAGCCTGAATCCAGTAAATCATTCTGCAGATTCTCTACTCTGGATACTCAGCTCCCCACATAGGTTTGTGCTAAGCACAGTACAACACTGGGAGATGCGACCATCTCATGTGACCATCACACCTTCTGCCCGTACAGCTCCTCACCAATGCTAGTTGCGCGAGTCATTTCTGGTGACAAAGGAAGACCACATGCTGACAAGTCACTTGCTTCAAATAGCGAGAAGTTAATTTCTACATGCATGCTGTCTTAACTAAGTAAATTCTATTAGTCATCTGAGTAATAACCATTTCTTAATACTGTCCTTCTAAGAATTTCACAAAACTTAAAAGGAGAAAACATATCAACTTTTGACCTCAGCTACTGTCCTTTCCCTCTGCCTCAGCTGCAGTCCAGAGCTAGCCCCAAAGCCAATCACAACAAGAACTCCGTCTCATGAAGTTCACCTTCTCTGCACAGCAGCCTAGCAGTGACCACAGATTTGCAAAAGGCCATATGAACTGGGAGCTGCCGACTGTAGATGTGTGACTGACAAATAAGAGCCTCCCCATGTCAACAGGAATTGTCAAAAAACTTGCAATTCCTGTATTGCGGTGCTAGAAAGAAAGCAATGCTTTCACTGCACTGCTAATATTTGAATAGCTTCTTTTTTAAAAAGGGCAAACAATTTGTTCCACTGAAAGCTTGCTTACAACCGCAGTGGCTGGGCTCGATTTCAATAGAACTTAGGATTGACGTTTTCAAAAGGAAGCTCAATTCTATTAAAGATTAAGAAGGTAACAGACAAAAACATCTGAAAAAAATCAACAGTAAAAATAACTGTATTTATTTAAGAGAAACAAGGTGTGCAGAAATAAAAGCCATGGACACAGCATGTGCAAAAAGTAAAGCAGCATCTAGAGTATTGGCAAATCATAAGCCGAGACAGAGGCTGAGATCTACGAGGAATCCATCAAATGAGACACTCCTCAAGCATATATCTTTGAAGTTATGAAAAATATTGTCACATTAAATTTTATTCTAGCAGAGACTCTGTTCTGGAAGGACTACTTTATGAGTAAGGCTTTGGGAAAGTCTGTAAGTTCTAGCTCATTTCTTAATACAAAAAGTAGTGCAGTCAAATCTAGCTAATGTTTTTGGGTGGGTTTTTTTCAACTCCAACTGGATAGAGGTGAACTGCTTAAGTATGAAATTATGATTCACTATATGCAAAAGGCAAGGTTCTAATTTCTTTTGCAACTGGAAAACAATGTATAATCTTAACCATTATCTAATTTGCCTGTTTGGTTATTTTAGAAAGACAATTTCTCACACCTAACACAATCATGAGCAAAACTGAGCAGGAGGAAAATACAAAAAGGACCTGCTAAAGAATGCTTTATTACATGCCCCCCCAAATAATAAAATCACTGTGCTACAGCCAGGAAAAGAAGCTTTTTTGGTTGAAGAATCCTGGCTATGGAGAGTGACAGCAGCAGCAGAGAAACCTGTAAAACAAACCCACAGTACATAACAGATGGGGAAAAAAAGACACTGATAGCAATGAATACAAATTAACATTGCAGAAATGCAAGCATATGATGGAAGGAAAAAAACCCACACATTAAAAAACTGTGGTGACGTTTATGACAATAGGAGCTCCTCCCTAAATGGAACAAAAATAATTGAGTGCCAAGCAAAGGCTTTAATAACTGGTCATTCTAGATAAAAATCAAATGATTCAGAAAGAGGCGAGTGTATTTCACAACTACTTCTCTGTGTTCAGAAAGATGTAGGATGCTTGCTATATTCACATCTTACAGCAATAATGACATACCTCCCATGCCATCAGTAACTGGAGAGAGCTTTAAATAACCCCTCAGTTAAATCCCTGCATTCAAGAGCAGAGGGCAGATGTACCAGTAAGCTTTGATTCAATGACTGCTTTTAACAAACACAGGAATACTAGAAGTTCCTGGTGACTGGAAAGAGTTAATACCACAGCAGTGTTTAAAAGGGTTAAATGGGATAACCTATCGAACAGTTAGACTGACATCAGTAGTAAGGAACAGCAGGGAAAGGTTACCATGGGACACAATCAATAAGACATTGAAAGACGGTAGCATAATTAACACCAATCAACACAGCTGTATGGAAAATAAGCCTGGTCATGTAAATCTGATCATTTGTATGCAGTTACATCATCATTTGATAATGGCAGTGTGCTGACAGGACATATTTCTAGGCCTAATTTCACACTACACAGTGATTTAAAATCGTGCTATACATAAAATCCCGAATTAAAAGATTCACCATACTGCATCAACACAGCTCCTAGCAAATGAATTTCAGAAGTGGCTAACTAAATGGAGAATTGGCATCCAGATAAGAAATCCCTTGTCAGTCCTACAGGAAAAATTGAGGTACAACATTTGGAAGCTGAAAAGAGCTATAGACTGTCTCAAAAAGCAAGGCTTATTATTTACTGGGACAATTTACCTGCAATGTGGTAGATTCAGTACTACTGGCACCCTATAAATCAAGACCTTGATCTTTTTCAGGAAGATATGCTAAATAAAGAAAAAGCAAGAAACCACTGCTGCTATATCCTGCATTTCTCTGACCTGCACTGCGCAGGCAGTAAGAATAGATATTCATGTGGTCCACTCTGGTCTTTAAATTTGTAAGCCTGGGAAACAATAACCCAGACATTATTAATTGCATTAAATTCAAGAGGGATAAGTGAATCATGCTTAATCCATCTGATAGAGTATAAAGCATTTTGAGTATCTCTATGGGATTTCAACTGTAATCCAGTGTCAAATTTCTTGATGGCTATTAAAATATTACCAAGTTACTTCCCTGAATTTCTGATTTTTAGCTGAAAGCAGCAAAAAAAAAATATCTATCTTTCTTTGAAGCATCTCTCTAACTGTGGGCATAAGTATGGAGGCATGGTATCAAACTCTTGATCCACAAATTCCCATGTAGACCACTTTGACTTATTTCTTTGGATTTTTGTTTTTGGTTTTGGTTGGTTTTTTTTTTTAATTGATGCTGTCAGAACAGTATTTCCATGACGTGTTGGAATGGCTCCTGCCCGGTACAAGTGCAACTGTAACAACACTGTAACTTGCTCTTGTATACCCATCATCTTCCCACGCAGTGCTCAAAGATCAGTACAGGAGAGGTGAAAGTCACATTGTCTCCACCAAACACAATATTTGGTCCCATCTATTTGAAACAAAACATAGCAGTTTCAAAATACCATGCTTGCAGACACTTCTGGAACGGTCCAGGAAAATTTCTTCTCCCAGGTTTGCAGCAAGCACTCCTACATTTCTTGCTCTATTCGACATCTACTTCTGGCACAATTTTCCCCTTCAGAAGCTGAATTTCTCTGACACTCATCACAGAGCAAGTTAATTTCAAAGCATCCTAAAGACTTTTTTTTCTAGCTGATGGCCTTTATTTTCCAATCCTTCTAGCCATAAAGAGAGAATCAAAAACTTCAAGCTGCTTCTCACAGGCCTTACTTTGAATGTGATGTCAGCTCAAAAAGGAAGAGGAAGAGGATGTGTTAGCAAAACAAGTACTCAATACCTGTAAACAATGAAATACTTTATGGAAGGGAGTGCTTTCTACTAAAAAATTACTTCCTCTGTTCTTTTTGGTGCACATGCTACCCAACAGTACCCCATACAGTCAGCCAATCCTGTGGAGCCTACACTGTCCTACCTCCATTTTTTTTGAGTCTTTTGAGGTTTTGGGACTGTTGTCAGCATGTAACCAGTGGGCAAAGAGCCAAAGCACCCAGCCAGGTGGCAAATTCTGCCACACAACTTGCCAGCATAGCTATCATTTTTTCTCCAGGTAAAACATAATCACTGACCACCCAGAGCCTTCAAAAAGTACTGTTATTGCTCAAGACTGAACACAACACTACTCCACCAGGATCCATGTCATGGTCATCTCCCAGCCTACAAAGTCATGTCTTCCCAAGCATGAAAGACTACCTTCAAATATTGTCATATTATCTCAAAAACCAACTAGATTTAGTTTAGATATGTAGTACACTGGTTTAGATAATTTTTAATACTATACTTCCCAGACAAAAAGTAAAAACATTAGAAAACAAAGGTCTATTTTTCGTTGATAAATCTTCCCAGTAGAAAAGTCTCATGGTCTGCTTTGAAGTCACTTTTATCTCCATTGTTTATACATTTGTTACAGGGAGTTTTCAATGGATAGAGTAGCACTAATATAAAAATCAAAGAAGATTTGCAAAAGAGTTCTTTGTTGGAAAACACATTTTAAAGATCAAATCAGACAATAATACAGAAAACAAGCTTACCCAGAATGCAGGAAAACCAAGTTTTACTTCCATTGGTGATCGTTTTCCCGAGAAGACAGTCCCAGGGTGGAAACCTTTAAAAAAACAAATAAAAGACTCATTAGAATTAAAGTCAGTAAAGGGCATACACCAAATCTTTTGTAATCACACTGCTCAAGATTAAACATCCTGCTCTTCTGATTATGATCCTAGCCAAGTTTC
Source organism: Nycticryphes semicollaris (assembly GCA_013400055.1). Lineage (NCBI taxonomy): Eukaryota > Metazoa > Chordata > Aves > Charadriiformes > Rostratulidae > Nycticryphes > Nycticryphes semicollaris. The sequence continues at coordinate 243,794 of VXBJ01008408.1, forward strand.
CTGGCACTAATTCACAGATAAGCTGGTCCTTGTTAGGAGGGAGTGAAATGAAGCAATGCACCTACTCTCAAAAGGGGAAGAGAATACAAAAACTTTGTGAAACAAAAACTCCACATTTTCTGTTCCTCTTCCTCTCAAGTATCTTTAGATTAAGTCAATGCTCTTAAGTCAAATTTAGGTACGCAAGATGAAGGGGAAGCACAGATTAAATTTAGTCAGGTTTTCATGCATTTACAGAAATCTTTGCTTTTAAGCAACCGTACTATTTGACATCCCATCTCTACTCCACATTCTGATGGGATAAGGGGGGTGTATTGCTATTCAGAAAGATTTATCTGAATTTGATTTTGGTAAGATCACCAAGATAACGTATGGAGGGAAAGAAGAGAAAACAGAAAGGGCGAGGAAGATTGTCCAGAAAACACACAGAAGGACCTTCTTCCACAAGTCAAGAAAAGATTGCAATCACAAGAAATGAACATCATTAATCAGAGAATGTGAGTGATGATATCAAAAGACAACACGTCAAGGCAGAAAACAAAAGCAATCTTGAGATTTAATAAGAGATTATGAGATGCGGTTTTACCAGTGGTAAAAGGGGCCAAAGCCAAACTGATGGGAATCAAAGATGAAACTAGAAGAGGATCTCTTAAGTAGGACTGACCAGATCATAAGATGACAAAAAGGCTGGGAAAGGTTTTGGGGTTTGTTTTTGGTTTGTTGTTTGGGTTTTTGTATATTTATTTGTATTACAATGGGAAACAGACAGGAGGTACTAAAGAGAAAGAGGTATGAGTGCAAAGAAGACCAAGAAGAGGGATATGACTATGGCACAAGCAGACCAGATGGAGATCAGAAGAAACTTGAAAGTATGACAGCAGAAAAGGTAGAGTCAGCAAAAGAAGGAGGAAGGAAAGCTGAGGGAAAAGGGGGAAGTTATATGGTACTAAATTTTTCCCTTGTGGTAAAGATCAAGTGGAGAAAAGTTGGATAAAAAGCCTAGAAGATATTAGAAGATGGTAAATACAAATGGGATTTTAGGTAATAGATTTAATCAAATAGTCTTTTAAAAGGCTAGTGTTTTATTTGCATGCAACTTACAGTCACCATTTACAATATGTTTCACATGAATGTGCTAAAATCCCCAATCTAAAGTAACTCACAGCAAAACATGCACTAATTGCAATGACATTTATATTTTAATAAGAAATTCCAGGTACATTCTATTTTTTCTCCCCACCTTCCTTTCTACAGCAAGGCAGGTTGCTTCTTTTCAAATAACTCAGTTCAATTAAGTTGTACGTTCAGCCTCATTAGCCACCATCTCCATTCCCCTGCGGTTTTAATTAGATAGGTCTCTTTGTGCACAGCTACTTCAATCCTTCCCCCGAAACAATCCCACAATGTTGGGGTTTTTTATGTTATAATTCTTCAAATGCTCCTAATTACACTGGAGGCAGCCAGGGAGATCAGGGCAGTGCGGTTGCTCTCCCATGGAGAAGGCAAGGCAAGATCTGCAGCTGTTGAGGCACACACCCACCTTGGGCAGGGCTGAGGGTTAGATGCTCTTCCACACCATTTTACACACTTTAATCAAGACAAACCATGAACATGACAGGCTTGAGTGAAGGGTCAGACGCTCTGAATAGACACCAAGACCCAAGAACATGGACCTGACTTCTCTCAGCAGTTTCCTTCCTGCTCCACGAGTCCCCATGTTCATCCATCGCTTCCACACTCAGCATGGGAAATCACAGGGCAAGAACAAGGCCCTGACACCCCATTGAATCCAGAGAGACACGAGAGGCCCCCAAATTCAGAATGGTGTCTGGCTGCAGCTCTTCCCCCAAAGCATCCACCCCAGCAAGCCCAGCCCATCCCACCAGACAACAGGCCATGGCAGAGTCCCAAAAGAGAAACAAAGGCTCAGGAGGACCTGCACCAAGGCCTGACCTGTGTCTTTTTTTTTTTTTCTTTTTTTGAATAAGCACAGGAGCAAAGGTACCAAGATTGTGAGATTACCTGTTTCCAGCTGGAAATGGGGGTAAAGGCTGATGCTTCAGAGAAAAAAAAAAAAAAAAAAAAAAAAAAAAAAAGGTAAGTGGTAAGTGGGGAGGATCAGCTCTGCCCATAAGGAGCAAGACAGGACTTTAAGGGTAAGATTTCCACTTCGACCCCTATTTGCACTCTAGTAGCAGAAAAAACCTGCAAATCCAGCAAAGCGTGCTTGGCCGCAAGCCCCGCAGATCCTCAGACCTGAGCTGCACGGCTGCCCTGCAGCCCCAGAGGAGAGCCTGGGGAGCTCAGCACCGCTCCTCAGCTATTCCTGGCTGCCCAGGGTCAGCAGCAGCGCAGCAGGGATTAGAGCAACTTGGATTTGTTATGTAAGGGACATGTTGCTCATGGCTTCTCCCAAATCCTAAAGACATCACTGTTATGTAATGGGAACAATCAAACAGGGCAGCTTTTTTCCGTGATTTGATTTTTTTAAAAAAAAAAGTGCTGAGCAGATAAAAATGATTGTTCTGGGTCTGTCAGACTTCAGTGTTACGTATTCCACTCTAATCAGTTTAACCTCAAAGCTGCTGTAGCTGATACGGACAGTGACTCAGCTCTCACTTCACCTGAGGCCTTCAAATCCAGGAAGGTGAAATAAAGCAACCTTTGCTCACCTTCCCACCAGGTCCTTGGTGAAGGGCAAAGCTTGCATGTTCTGAACTGAGCCTGAGGGCTTTCATTTCTTTAGCATCAGTATCTTTCTGGCTCTACTGACATTAAAGGATTACTCACATAAATAAAGGCTGTGGACCTGGCCCTGAACTTTGCTGAGTGCATTGGATGGGGGCTGTGAGCCCCTCTGACACTTGGGCTTTCATCAATGAAAAATGCAACTTCCTTTGGCAGAGCCTCCAGAGTTCCTTGTCTTCTTAAATTATTACTGTAAATAATTCTGATAGTAATGCACACAGTTTTACAACATACATCTACGCATAGGCACGTTATTTCAGAAAATATGCATATTAACAACCAAATCCATTGTTTCATATTTTTGGGGCGTGCTCCAGCAATATCAAGCATGGGTAAATGCATGCAGATGTTTCAGGAAGTCCTGCTTGGCAATGTGATCAAGCTGCTGTTATATTATAATTAGCACTTTGCCCAGTCTGTTTTTATTTTAGAAACTTACTCATTTCTTTCCAGCTTACAAACTATATTTAAAGAAAGATTTCCTTTTTTTTCAAATGCTCTTTTAAAGTTTTCTTTAAAGGAGGAAGAAGTATTCTTCTAGTACATCTCTCAGCTTCTATCAGCTCTAGCTTTTCAGCCTTTTAAAACATTGAAGAAACAGCCCAGTTTGAGTGCCCATGCTGAATACTTGTCTTAGCATTAAACCCCAAACCCCTTGGCATTAAACCCTGATTACTGTACCCAGATTGTGACCATGATACAGCAATTCTGTCCTAAGCACTTGCTTCTGATCTCTGGTCTTGTCCATTCAGCTGTTCTTTCACCAAGGCTCGTGTAGATTGTTTCCGGGGATTGTTTTACTGTTGTTCTCATTTTAAGTCTCACTATTATATTGCATCAACAGCTAAATAACTTTTCATCGTAATGGCAAGAGAACATCAGATCCTGATGGTCTAGTAGACCAGAAGGAAAGCATTCATTCCAAGAGTACACTCAAGTACAAGTTACTTCTGATTGTTTTCCCTGTGCTCAGCACATCATGATTTCTCCCCAGCATTCTGGCATGAAGAAATTACATCGAGCTTGGAAGTGCCTAATACAAAGCTTTGATTTTCCCCCACCACAATCTAATTTTTGTTCAGGAACACTAACATACCCTGGAGCACAGAAATACATTACTTGGGAGTCATCCGGTTGCTCTGAATTTTTCTAGCAGTATAAACTTGAGAATTATTAAGAGGACTGACTTGGGCTGAAAAACCTCTCAGGTGGCTTAAAGGGTTGTTGTTCCACGTGCCCCATGCAAAACTTGGCAGAGACAACACATGCCAGAGGGAGAAAGCACTACTGGAGCATCTCTTTTCAAACTACCAGACTGGCTTTTTGGCAGCCTTAGCGTTTTGCTGTAACTTGGAGCACCCTGTGGGGGGTAATAAACACAGAAGCCAACTCATTTAAGATAAGTGATCAAATAGTTAAAATTCAGAAAGTAAAACTTAATAGAGAGACTAATTAGCCCAGCATGTGTTTTAGATGCTTGTTTACTTTTTAACTATGATTTCAAAGGGAAGTCATTCTCCTGTAAGCATTCAGTGATTATGCCCACGAAGTGAAAGTCACAGCTGTGCAAAGGAGAACAAGTTACGCCTTTTTTCCAGCTCTGCATCCCATGGAATAGCTGTTTCAAAGCAGTTTATCTCTGGGCAGAATAGCCCTCAGGCTCATGTACGGAGCAGCAATCTATATTACACCATCATCTAAGTTAAGAGTCATGATTGCGGGGGCGGGGGGGATATCCAAGGAATTTTTTCAGCAGATGCTTTTGCTAGTTTTGAGGATTGCATAAAATCACTGATCTGCAAGTGATGTCACTAACACCAAAAGCCTGGGAACTGCTGCTACACCAGATGCTTCTGAGGATTAAGTCATTTGTGGAGACTTTTGATGTGGATGCCTCTGCAGGAACAAAATGGCCTTCTCCATCCATAGTCCCCAAAGAGTGGGCCAGCATACTCCTCCCAGTTGTTGGAAGGGAAGCTAAGGCAGTGTTTTAAACCAAGTTTACTAGGACTGTTCAGGAAGATAACTTGGTTGTCCTTACCTCCCAGCCAGTGTCCCACAGACACCACTCCCTGCTGTCTCACATCATGCCACAAAGGCAATGGTAACTTTTCCTTCAGTATAAAACAGTTCCTGCCCTGAACCAGGAGCTTTGAACCTGTTTGCCTGACTGCCAGCTTTACAGCCACTTAACTGAAAAGAAAGTAGAATTCTTTAAAGAGATTACTAAGGTGACTGCTTAAATAAAGTCTTCTAGGCAGCCCTTTAAGACCCGTTTTTCAGATGTTTTGAATGTTACCTTTTGGGTGCAAAATATTAACCTGGTTCTGTATCATAGCAGAGTAGTATGTGACAGAGCTTTAATTGGCAAAAAAATCACTTTGGTTGTGAAGTTATAGCAATTTGTATCAGCTAATCGTTTCCCCTCTGGCTTCTTATCCCACAAACCCCCACTAAGTAGGTCTTTCTCATTAAATCAATGACAGGGGACAGTCAGGTGGTTGCAGCATCTGCCTGTACTCTGGAGATCTTTCTGATGTTCTTGGGTGAAGTGTTGGACCTTATCCTTTTCCCAGTTCCCCACTGGAAAATCCAGAATAGCAAGATAATGATATCTTGTAACGGCAATGGTCGGAGTCAAGAAAAAAAGGTTTTCATAGAGTGAAGCATCAAATGCGTACCCAGCAACAGTGAGTGACAGTGTTCCCAGGCTCAGGAGGATGCTATTTATATTAGGATCGTGCCAGAATAAGTTATACAAAAATCCCTCAGAGTTACTTTCCTGAGGAAAGACTGTTTCAACGGGTTTAAGTCTGCAATAGCAAGCTCGGGTACAAAACAAACCGCCACTCTCCAAAGTTTTGCTGCTCTTTGCTACATTTTTTCCCCCCACTTTCAGCTACTTAGCACTTCCTTAACAAAACTGACTGCAGACCATTCAGAAAAAAAGTTGCATTTAAACAGTATAATTATAAATAACTTACGGTAAAATGCAACACTTTTGCAGGGAAAGCATTTGCTACATCAGCTCTGTTTCAAGAGTTTTTAGCAAACCTCAGCATCTAGCCGGGAGATGGTGGGGGAAAGATCCTTTTGTAGCCTTTGTTCCTGGCCTTTTGGCAAATATATTTGCTGAAATGTCTATTATTATGCCTAGATCTTTTCTCCTCTAAAGTGTTCAATCAAATACTAAACCAGTCAGTGTGTAACAAATCTCTACTGTACTGTGCTTCACTTCATCTACGGCTGTGTGACTCTCTGGAGAGAGAGACAGTTCATTGGAGCCCTCTATTCTGGCTGCAGTTCTGTCCTATGCTGATTTCTGGTGCTTCCCTCCATGAACTTAGGAAATTGAGAATATACTGGAAGCTGAAATTCTTGATTTTCCTAATTTACTATGAGGGAGGACTATCTCTCAGTGGTTACTGAGCTCCCCACACAGCCTCTGATGTGCTGTTGTGCTTTACAATGTGTAAAACCGCACTTCTGCAGCAAATGTGCTGCTAGATCTTTTCTCCCCTCTGTTTTCCTAAATATCTAGCATTGCTTGTTATAACGTAAATGTATTTCACACAGAAATACGCATTCCCGAAATTCAGACCATGAGTTTTGAGCTACTTTCTTGTTTATTACAGTCATTATAACTAATACAACAGACAACACCCTAGAAAACTTCACCATAGAAGAAGCTTTGTTGTAAAGAAAGTGAAACTACCAATTTGACCCAAACCTACACCTGTCATTTCTTAGTTCAGTAGCCAAATGCCTATCTCTGTCCTTAAAGAGACAAAAAGAGGGAAAGACATGGTATTAAAGCAAAAGCTACTTCAAATAAACCACATGGACTCAGACTCACAAAAATTTTCTCTACCCCTCCCTTCACCTCAGGTAGTGATTTCCAAACTCACAGCACATTGGTCAAAGGATCACTTACAGAACTCTCCTCTTCTACAGTAAGAAAGGACTCTATTCTGCAGAAATTAAGGTGACGATAAATAAAGCTGAATGAGAAATTAAGCCTCATTTGCATACATCTAGTTCAGTGCTACACACTGCAGCACAGGCTGGTGCTGCTCTCCACAACAGATTGCAGAGACAGGAGACAAGTAGCTGGGTGTATTTAATTGCATTGAAAAAGGGCAGAGTGGTAAAGAGTTTACGTAGCAGGGGATATAGAAAAGCCCACAACTGTGCCTGAAACTGGGAATGAGAACCAATAAAACCTACAACCACTACACTGAATGTAAAGAGCATAAAACAATGAAATCACACAAATCAAAACAAGTCATTTATGCGTCATATTATGTCCGGCTCAGTTGCTGCCAAGTGCCTCCTTAATGCAGCCATCCATTGCAAAGTTAACCTGTATGCAAACACTTGGCATTTAGTTATTTTGCTACCGATGCCTTGGTATCAGTCGATATTTTTAATGCTTGACCCACTGAGAAGTGTTTATTAATTTTTTTGATCTTTGATGTTTTTAATGCAATGAGAAATGTCAAGGCTCCTGTTGCCTTGCTCGTTTCATGTTTAGAGTGATCAGGGATTGCTGGCTCCCTAAGAGAGCCGCCCGTAGAGAGCCCACGCTGAGGCACAGCGCACAAACCCCCCCTCTGCTCCTGTTACCTTCGGGCTGCAGTGACAGGAACCAGGGAGAAAGAAGTAGAGGCAAAGGTAGCAAGGGAGATGAAGCGAGGAGGAGGAAAAGGCTCACCTAAACAGTTGGAAACAACGGACCTAGATGAACAACTCTTCAAGCTGAGATGTTTTATCTGAGGAGGGAGACCTAGACCCACTGCCCTGTCTTCCACAGATTTATCCTCTTCCCAGCAAAACACTACTTTAAAATTCACAGTAGCTGCTTTATCTTCCACCATTCTTAAGAAAAGTAACGAGAAGCTGTTTAATCCCACGGTAGGGTCAGTGTGTAACTGCAGCTTTAGCACCGTGAGCCGGCGGGCTGCTGGAACTCGGCACTTGCCCTGAACTCCCCGCTCGCCCGTGCCGAGCGCTCGGCCCCGGCCGGAGGTGGCCTGGCCGGTCCGGGACCCCGTTCCCCGCAGCACTGGCACGCCGTTAGAACATTGCTGGCATAAAACAGGCAATTTTGGTCATTACCCACATGCCGCACAAGCAGCAATGCCCATTTGAGCCAGTCCGTGTATCAGCATCCTCAAAACTTTTGGCTGAATAAATTCGATAGCATATATTATTCGCCTTAATAAGCTGAGCTCTTTTCACCGTCTCACCACCCCACAGGTCGCGGAGAGGAGCAGCCCCCAGACTCCCAGCATCCGCGTCTCTTTCTTCCCCACC
>VXBJ01008408.1:256560-287796 GCA_013400055.1 Nycticryphes semicollaris
TCTGTACCAAGGAGGATGCAGCTCGGATCTGCTCAAGGGAGGATCCACAGAGCAGCTCCTGGGCTGCATTGCTGGGAGCACAAGCACTGCCGAGAGCATATGGGAAAGCTGAGAGCACACAGAAAAGTTGAGGGTTTTTCTCTGCTGCAGGCAGGGAAAAGGGCTGGGGGCTGCTGCCTGAGGGCAGCAAACACACAGGTACCTGGAGCTGACAGCCTGCTTGCAGCCCAGTGCCCAGCTCTGGCTGGGTAAGGTGCTTAAGCTACTGTCTCCAATGGGAAATTTTCCTTAGCCTTCCAGGTCTGGGCCACACACATCTTACCCATCAGTTGAAAGTATGATTTTTTGCCTTTTTTTTTTTTTTTAATTTAGATAATTACTGGAGCTCTATCAGCTATTTTTATTTAAGTGCCATCTTAACCTTGAGTTACACCAGTGAAATTTCAAGTGCTGACATACTTGTCCCATCATGAAGCTGTCTGATACTGACTTGGATATCTTCTGCTCTTTAATAGCTGTAATACTATAAGCTCTTTTCTATTGCATCAACACAAGGGGTGACTGTGTCACTTAAACTGTTATCGGTGTAATTAGAGTGCGACAACTCTTGCGTCTCGATAAACACCGAGGAGCTGGCTTTGACTGTGACTGCTGCTCTTCTCATCAGGGGAGAGACTGGCTTGTCACAACCCCTCAAATAAATATGTGCTGTAAAGATGTAGTGGAACTCTATATAAATTGCAGCTAAACCACTTGATTCCCTCATCTGTGAATGTTGGCCGGCCAATTTAACGAAAAATAAAAGGCTGTAGCCAGAGCAAATCTATCACGTAAAGCAAATAGTCTTGCCAGAAAAATATCAGCTTATGCTAATAAATTAATTGCTCTTTCATTAATGATGACTATCTTGTACACTCAAGTTACTAGTGACTGAAAATCCTGCAAAAACGCATTGTGTTAGGCACGCTAACAGCAATAACCTGCACATTTTTGAGCTGACTGCAACCAAGTGGCGAGGATGACTCCAAATACTCTTTTCCAATGGCTTGGATTATTTTTAACCGTAAATTCAAAGTCTTCTGGGATCACAATAGTTGCCTCTCTGAGCTGTGTGACTGCTTGATAACAGCAGAGAAACACTGCAGACAGATGATAAAGCAGTTTGATGTGAGCTCTTGTGAATGACACCATGGAAGAAATCTGTCCCATGGGACCTGAGGAATGCCAACCATGAAGAAGAGTAATTGCGGTCAGATAAAAATGGCAGCTTGCTCAACACATCGACTTCCTATCTGAATAAATATAATTGAGCACATTTGCTTGGACAAAGGACACTTTTTGTGTGAATAATTGGTAATCATCGTGACTAAGAATTGCACAACTTAAGTAAAATATATACAGTTCTTTCATTTTTTTTTTCCAATTTGTGTCGAGGAAACACTACAGTCAAGGAAAACTCAACTGTGGTGATAGCCTGAGCAGTGTGACTCTCTGCATTTTATGAATCCTTGTGGATTTATGCAGTTGCATACATATATGCATAAATATACATATATGCAGCTGCATATATGTAGCCAGCAATCTGTTTGAAGGCCTGCATCTAGTGCCTTTTGAGCCACAGAAAATGGAGGGTCCTTAGATCCAGACAATTCCCATTCAAATAGCACTGTCTTGAGACAACAGGATGGTCACATCCCAGGAGAACCACCACCTCCCTCCAAGTCATCTGCCAGGACATGGCATTTAGAGACTGGCAGAGCTCAAAACAAGAAAAAAAGAAGCTCTGACGTTAAGCCTCTAGTGCAGGTTGGTGGCTGCTCATGCAGATGGGGTTGCCATCAGGTGAGTGACACACTGTGCCCAAGTGGCACCTTGCTGATTGTGGGTGGGATGGGGAGGTTTGATTCTCCAATCCCACACCTGCAACCCCAACCAGCCTTATCCCTTGCTTTCTGCAAACCCACTGCTAGTCCAACCTGTGCCTGAACCTCTTCGCTTCACTAATCCTACTCAAACCACTTCAGACATCATTGCACAGCAGGACTACAGTCCTGGTCTCCTCCTAGTGGCTCCAGCACTTGTTGGAGCTGCTCTGAGCCACCCCAGCATTGCAAAAAACCTAACAGCACAGTAAAAGCCAAGTGATTCACCATCTCATGAGCTAGCATATTGAGTTGCAACAGGAATAGGGCTGTAGCATATTTCTGGGGATGGAGGTCAGGAGGAAAGACCCTCTGAGCCAGGAGCTGTGTGGGTTGAGAGCTGCCTTGGCATCATAGCCCATCTTTGGAGGAGGGGGGGGGGCTCATTTTCTGCCAGGTCAATAAACTGAACTGGCCCATGAAGGGGTTCAGTGAGTGTCAGCACTGATACATGGAGAGAAGTGGGAAGAGCAAGAATGGGAAAGGACACAGAGCAAAGAGAAGGACTTCAACTTTTGGCAAAGCTCTTTAGATGCGCTCAGCTGTATCGTGCAGCTCTGCTTGCTAAAACACAGCTGGTCATCCAGAAAACCTTATGTACCCAAAGGACCCAAAGGCCAGACCAGCTCCCCTTCCTCCCTGCAGGCTGGGCTGGAGAGGTACATAGGGAATGGGGTGTGAAAGAGCAGGCAGGGGGAAGGACAGCCAATGGGAGCTCCTGCTCCACCTAACATTGGTTGTGAAACCACAGCCTGAGTGTTAAAACTCACAGCCCACACCACAGGATGGCTTAGGGAACTGAGATGCCATTTTTAAAATGTCAAGAAAATGGTTTTAGGGAAACAGTCCCTGTGCAACATAACAAGCAGTTGCACGGCCACAAATGAGGGAGCAGAAGCAGAAGAAGGGGTTGCAGCTTGTAGGGAGCAACTGCACTTGCTTAAGATAACATTGCATACCAGCCACATTGCCTCTCCAGCTACCCAGAGAAACAAATGGCCAAAAGAAAGGGCATCAATAGCAGAGTTGTCCTGTATGAGCAGTGGAAGGAGAAGAAAGCAGAGACACACCCCTGTTCAAAAACCACGGGCAGAGAGAAGGACCTGGACCTGAACTTAACAGCATGATAAAGTTACGTTAGGGATATGTACTCACCCAGCTCTCCTCCAGCAGCCCAGCAGCACCCCTGTGTCTGTCCCATCCCTATCCATCACTTTGAAGATCCACCACTGATCGTTCAAGCCCCTGCTCCATCAACCATCCTCACTACTGCGTTCTCCATCCTTCACCTGGATTGACTCTTGATTCATCTGAGGAGGAGGAAGAAGAAGATGTGACTATTAAAGCGAGAATGCCCTCAGAAATTTTACATCAAGCATTCAGCCTCGCTGGTAAAGTGACTGAATTCAATGGATAGTGAAGCAGTTTCTCCCTTAGAATTAATGAAACAGAGAAGGAGGTGCCAGGGACTTAAGAAATACAGCTTATGTGCACAAGAACAATAACAAATGATGTAGAGGATGAAGAGATGAAGAGGCAGGAGCAGGATTGTCCAGATCATCACCCTGGGAGGGGGGGGACAACACACACAGACAGTCCACTGTCTTGGCTGTTTTATCCACGAGAGTGAATACCCAGCAAACATCTTTTACTGTGAGCATTTTCAATGCCTCTTTCTGAACAGCCGCATTCAGCATCATCTTCCTCAAATGAATCAAAATCAGTCAAGTCAATCAAGTGTGAAGGGCAGAAACAGAGGATAATGCTTGGGTGCTCAGTCTCTCAGATGAAGCAGCCAAAATAATTTCCAACAGTGATCTGCTCATTAATTCTGATGGCAAAAACTGCTTTGCTGTCTATTGCATGGCCAGTGCTCACACCTTTCAGGAGCATTTTCCGGGTGGGAAGGAGGAGTATGGCTGTGTACATTTTCTTCACACTAGCCAAAGTAAGGGCTGAAGGCACTTTACAGCTCTTCCAGGTCCATTATTTTAGTTCCTGAGGCACTGAATGTTGTTGCAGGGTGAACAGGAAAACTCAAGTGGAGCTTTGTATTTGAAGATGTTTATGCTGTTGGGAAGCCAGGCTGGTTATGGGGACTTAGACAGGTGGGCTATGAGACTTGCACTGCAGTGAGATGTTTGTACAGACAAGTTATGTACTTTGCCAGACCTACTGGACATTCCCATTTTACAGGTTGCTAGTAATGCAATGGTCAGAGTAGGTTGTTGTAAAATCATACCCAAACTTGTCTGGTTTTCACCAAGTCAGTGACACGAAACTATATCCAGCTCCTTCCAGCTATCACTATTTGGACTTGTAATAAATCAGACATGTAGTATTCATGGAGCATGAGAAGAACAGAGAAATTTCTTCACAGAACATTGGTTTCTGTGGTTAGGATTGCTTCTTTTGAAGTCTCACAGTTTAGGATGCACCCCAAACAGTGACCAGGGAATACAGTCAAGTCCCAGCTGAGACAAGCCAGCAATGCTGGAGCAACAGTAGATCTAGAGGAATGCAAATGCCTTTCTCTGCCTCTCCTCCTGGGAGAGCTGGGAACTGTAAAAATGAAGAATAAATTGAAAACAGGTCCATCTCAGCTTTATCATGGTATCAGCTACATTTCCCCAGAGTGCATTTAGATAATAGCACTAAAGAAAAAAGCAGCTGGTTTATAGTAGAGCTGCTGTTACCTGTAGCATTTACTGCTGGCAGAGCTGCAGCAGGTAATTTTCAGGGCAAACTCATTGTGTATAGCATGTAAGGGGGGAAAACATAGCACAAATGAGGACTGTGAGGAAAACAACAGCCATGCAGTCACAGCCAGAAAAGCAAAGGGAACTGACACTCATGTTGATGCAAAATAATGAGGTTTGTGGGGATATGATTGACAGTGGGGCTTAGCAGCAGCCCTGAGTGGCAGGGACTCTCTTCCAGAAAACAATATTGCAAATGAAGTGGAATAAGGGAAAATTATAACAGTGAATCTGACAGGCTGCAAGGCAGGAGAATGCTTCATCGAGCGCTTTGGCAGTGACGCACTGGCTGCAGCTTCTGTCCTGAGGGCAGCTCAGTCCAGCAGCCACAGAGAGAAGGAGTGGGGAGAAATGGGCTCAGCCCTAATAAAGATTTCAGCATATTGCTAGACCACTGAAAGTCTTACAAGAAGGACCACTTTTTCCACAGCGCTTATGCTGAAAACTGTTCTGTCTTGTGCTATTCTCTCGTTTTCTATCTGTCAAGCTTCTCTGGTTTTGTGGTACCATCCTGTAACGCCCCAGTGTTCTACTGTCAAGGTTTTGACTCTCACACTTGCTTATGCACCAGGGTGCAGCAATTGGGACCAGAGCCTGTGGCCAATGGCCCCATGGGCTTCAGAGTGCATTTGAGGTTCTTTCCTCCTTTGTGTTCTGCCAGGACAAGGTTTCACTGGGCACATCTGAGCCTGAGTTCAGCCACAGAGTAATCATGGAGTTCGAGATTTTCTTGCTCGAAGGAAGGTGGAAAGGCAAGTCTAGCTGAGTCCCCAGCCTAACTGCCTGTGCAGGGCTGATGGTGTCTCAGGGATAATCACAATTCCAGGGCACCATTAGCCTCCAGAGGGTTTATATGCAACAGAGAAGAGGGACAGCTGAGAGCTAAGGACCCTCTTCTGGCTTCCCCAAGATCCAGGGAGAAAAAGGCTGATCCAGGGCTCCCTTGCAAGCATCCAGGGCATCCCTTGCAATGAGGCCACCTGGCAGCCCCCTTTCTGGTGTCCATTTCCCTTCGAATACTACCTTTTGCACTTGACTTTGCTTGAGGCTACGTGGACTCCAAAGCAATTGAAAAAAAAATCCCCATTTAAAAAGCCACGATGCATTTGATCTTCTGTGAAGAACACATTTATGTTTAAGTCCTCCAGACAGGGTCAGAGGTCTGAAATGGGACTTTCTCCCCACCCTGTTTCGTTACCTTCTTTCCTCCTTAGTACACACTTGTTTCACAAAACTTTCCCACACTGACCTCAGAGATGGACACATTTTCATTTTGGGCACTTGAACTATTGTCCTAGGTATTGTATTCGACCACACTCAACTCTAAGCCCCTCAGAACAAGGGGATTACTATCTCCCTATGAATTTTATAAAAGTGCTGTAGGAAATGTCAGCTTCACAGTTTCCGGGGTTTGTGTTTAAGGAAAAAGGATTACTGTGGCAGGCAGGGAATTACCAGCTCCTGACCCCTGCAAATGCTGAGACAGATGCGGTTCTTTATCAAACATCTGAGAAAAAACAGGACTAAACCTGTACCACTGCAGCCCAAAGGCTGACGTCCTCCGCCCTCCCATCTCAGCAGAGGCTGCACCCACACAGTCACCCTCACTTGGGGCTCGTCCTCATGTCTGAGCCCCAGTTGCAGCTGGGGGGCACCCAGCGGTATGGAAAACCTCCTTGTTTTATCTCCAGTGCACCTTGGTAAGATTTTTAATGAATAGCATGAGACTCCAGGGGCAGAGCTGCTGGAGCCTGTTTTCCCCAGGCTTGGCACCATCTGCTTGGATTGCCTCTTTTGTAAGTTGCAGTGTCTCATAAAAGCTTCTCCTGCAATTAATAGTGACTCCCATGTGGGCTGCGTGGGGCCAAGGCAGGCTGCTGAGAGCACCCTGAGTATGTGCGGCTTCTCTGATGTCTAATAATGCAAGTCAACTCACTTGTGCTTGCAGGGATAGCACATTGGGTGCTTGGCTACTGCCTTCATGACATGAGTAGGTATTTGAGATATATGAGATTTCTTTTTCCATAGTAAACTTGGCCAAAACTGGCCAAAAGTAATTAGGAATCCAATCAATTCAAAAGGTGAATGTTTTATTAGCTTTCATCTGAAAACATAAGCAAGCCTCAGCCTATGTTTTCTATGTTTCCCTTACTCTGTCCCACCTGGTGGACCTGGTCCTTTGCCACACTGAGTCCTGCAAGCATCAGAACAGGCTACCCAGGGAAGTGGTTGTCATCACCCTGGTGGTATTTAAAAGACCTGTAGATGCAGTGCTCAGAAACATGGTTTAGTGATGGGTTTTGACAGTGTTAGGTTGGTGATTGAACTCGATGATCTGAAGGGTCTCTTTCACCCTAGGCAATTCTATGATTCTGTGATTTATTTTACACCTGAGAGTGTGAGTGAAGTGTTAGCCCAGATCTTCACAGACACCCTCCCCATTAACCACATCTCCATTTCAGCCTGCTGCACATCCCTCTCTGACCACCCAGGCATCCAGAATGGGTGATGGCACCCGGTAGAGCCCATGGCAGCTCTTCCTGGGGAGAAAGAAGGTGGAAGAGAGCCATACTAGCAGAGTGTGCAGATATAGAAACAGCATGGGACAATATAGTATGTATGGGAAAGAAAAAAAAAAAATAAAAAAAAAAACAGAATGAGAGAATCTAGGAAGAGTCATGTCACGGAAAAATCCAGAAATTATGACAAAATCGTAGGATGAGCTAAAATAAATTCAGTATTAATCTGATGCAAATTTACTTACAACCTCCTTGCATTGTTCAGAGACCACAGTGCATACGTCAGTATAAAAGCTGTATGTATTATTCAGGAATTCCTTCCCAAGGATTAACTGCTTACTAGGAGGGGAGGAATGCTGTTCATTTCATTTCCTCTAAGGAGAGCACTCATATTTCTTAAAAAAATATCAGAGGCAGGAGAGGAAAGGCCAACTGGCAGTGGTTCTTATCCTCTAAGTGGTCTCCAAGCTAGATATCAGACTTGAAGTAAACAAACAAACCCAGGCATGCTCATCTCGTTGTTCTTAAAAATGAGCAGTATGTATAGCTCCTAATTACAGTGACGTCTGCTTTGCCCTTAATGAGTGACAACTGATAATGTCTCTTCCCAAAACCACTATTGACATTACCGACATAATCAATCAGAAGTCATCCCAATATTTGCAGGCAATTAGTGATAATCACATTTCAAAAAAGAAGTAAATCTACAACAAGAGTTAATATTCTTCTGGAGAGTAAGAATCTTTGCGTCATATTTAAATGAGTTTCCTTAAGTAAACTGATGCTGAAGTTGGTTCATATTTCTGAAAGTCAATCTCTTCCACTGTCATCACAAGTTACAACAGTTCTCTGAAGCTCTCTCTCCTTTTTTTTTTTTTTTAATTAAAAGCTTGCAGAATTGAAACAAGTTTCATTTTTTTGTAGGTTTACAGGTATCTTTATAGATGGGCTCTTCCAAATGTTTCAAATGCTCACGGAGAAAGAACTCACACTTTGGAAAGCTGTAGCACTGCTGAGCCTGATGATGTAAGTAGAGACAAATATGAGTATTGGCCTGCATCGATCAGCTGTTACCCGTCAGAGTATGGTATAACACTCAGCATTGCATGCAACAATTACAGATCTCCAGGTCAACATTAAGCTTTGTTTCTCCGTCTCAAAACCAGATATGAAATTATGTATGAAAGGGTGAAATCATGTATGAAAAGATAATACCGCTGTTAAGATGGAATTTTATAGCATATACAAAAAGGGGCAACTCTGGGATTAAATGGCTGTGCAGCTGCACTTGCCTTTAGTTTTCAAAATACAGTGCTTATTATCAGGACATTATCTCATAACCAAATGAGGGTGCAAACACAAGTGCCTAAACCTGTAAATGCAGGACTTCCCCGCACAGCTTCATTAAAGTGAAAGAGTGAATAGCAATAGCCAAGCTAACAGTTGCCTCTGCAGGGATCTGGGGGTCTTTTTTAGTATGCCCGAGATGTTAGCTCTCTAGCTAAACTCATCTTACAGCCTAAGCTCAGTCTGCCCTGAGCCTGGATGGTTTAGAAAGGACTGTAATCCAGGATGAAATTGCAAGTCAGATCTAGGGCATCTGTGCCTGCAGTATTGTTACCGGCTGCTGCATTGTTTACCAGCATCGTTCAATCTCACTTTGCTTTCTGCACACAGTCCTTGTAGACAGATTAAATACTGCCTCCAGCTTAGGCTGTGTGCTTTTTCACTTGCAGGTCTCAAAACTGACAACAAATAGGAGGTGAGTATTGTTAACAAAAGTTTGCTGAAATCTTGGCAGAGCTATTCAAAGCAATTTTTGCTTGAGAGACTGTGTTTAAGATAGGAGCCTGCCATGTCAAAGAGCAAGCTTGTCTTTCTGCAGCTGACAGAAATCTCTCCCCTAATGTTTTAATAAATGTCACTTCCTCAGTCACCTCCTGGGAAAGGATCAGGGTCCAGGACAACTGCTTTTTAAGGCAATGCAGGACAGAGCAGAGTTTCCCAAGTAATAGAGTTTTCTTTCAGTTCTGAAAATGAGTCTGGAGTGGTTCATGCCCCGAGTACATAATCATCTCTGGCTTCACATTTCCTGATGGATTTCTCTGTTTGCACAGACTTGCATCTATTTTCAAATAATTGTCATTTCCTTTGCCTGTCCTTGAAAAGTAGCACTGGGGTGAATTATTGTCAAATTCTATCCTCCCTTTATACTACGTGTCACATTGTGCTTTTCTTAAACCAGCTGATGAGAGGCATTAGCCACTGTTCACAAGTGATAGCCTGTTTTAAAGCCTCCTCAATTTAATTTAAGTTGCTAATTATAATAAAAACTTCAATAAACTTCAGCTGAACTAAAAACGTTGATGAGGGGAGATATTCTTCTACTTGTTGAATTATTGGGGAATTTATAACTCTGGCTACACAGCTAACCATAGGTAGAAGAAGGTCAAAAATACAGCCAGTATGAGCTGCCAGATGACTGCAGGCACCTGAGCTGCTCTGCGGGGACCTTCGGGATCTTCTGAACTGTCACCAGTCGGCAGAGGGCAACACAGGCAACAAAAACACGGAGAAGCTTCACAGGCTCCTTGAATACGTGTAACCCAAACTCACACCTCCCTCTGCAAACGTGAGCAGGATCAGGCTTCAACCGACCGCAGCCAAAGATGAAATGTTTTGAAAAAGCTCTTTTTCTCCAAGCACAGCTGATAGGCAAATAAAAGAAACAAAGTAAGTTAAACTAAACACAGTTGTCAAGGCCCCAGTAGAATAATACATAATTTCTGTGTGTAATAACCACATAGCAACTGACCATGGCAGATCCTGTGAGATGGCCACATACATTTTGAACGTGAGTTCCCTATAGGAAAATGTGGCAGGCTCTATGCTGGAGAAATAAACAAGTGGAAATTCTGCTGTGGCCTTGGAAAGTAAGTTGTAAGAAAGCAATTTTCACCCTTGATGGCAATGGTACAAATACTGCAGCAGATCCCAAGGGCACATAATTCAGCGCAATATTCCTTATACCTATATAGAGCCCTGGCATCCAAGGGGCAGACAGTATGGAGAGGCTTATTTCCACTCTGTGCCTGGGTTTTCCCCCATGGAGGGTGGACTTCGTGTGAGACGGGGCTTCAGGTGAGAGCAGACACGTACACGGTGAGGATGCTCAGCAGAGCCACAACCCAGGCAGAAACAACAGATAGGAAACGGGGCAGGACAGGGGCATCCACTGGAGGTTTCTGGCCTTTTTTAAAAAACAGACACTGCTTGTATGCCAAGTCTCCAGGAATATGAAAACCATATCAGCTTGAATCAAATGCCTTTTATGCTCTTCTGACAATGACCAGAAGTAGATACCAACAGAAATGTTTAAGGCAAGGAAATGCCTGTAGAGATACTGCCCAGCACATCCTGCCAGCCAGCCACAACCTTCAGGACAGGGACTGCCTGAACCACATTGGCTCTGCTTGTGTTCACCAGCCCTCCTCCGATTTCTCTGGTGACTTTTATCACCCTCCACCTTCCATGGCAAGGAGTTCTACAGAGCCTGTATGTGGTGTCTGAAGAGCCACCTTGAGTTTTTGCCTTGAAACATTCTACCCACTAGAAGAAACAGTGAAAACCATTCCATGTTCTCCATCACCCTGGCAGTCAGAGGCTGCCTTCATCTCTCCTCTGTCACCTCTTCTCCAGCTACAAGAACTGTAGTTTTTATTTCTGACAGGGAAGTAATTTAATTCCTTTGACCACTTTTGTCATTCTTCTCTGAACTATTTCCAGTCCTACTCTAATTTTTTTGAGTTGATAAAGTTAAACTTCACTTCTGTATTGCAGGGAAGGACTGTGAACTGTACTAAAATAGCAACTATAATTGAAGACTACTAAGTTATAACACTGTGGCAGCTCGCTATCTGTTTTCTCACAATGCAGCAGAGATGTAATATAGTTATTATACACATGTAACTTAAACTAATGACAATCAGAAGTCAAATGAAATCAATGAAAATCAGAGGATGACAAAAATAATTCCTCTTTAAATTCCCCATACTAGAGAGGTAAAGTCTCACAAATTATCTTCTCCTTCCCAATCCTGTGACAACAGCATCCTGCATCTTATTTTCATGACATCTGTTCTGATCTCATTTCCACAGTTGGAGTGGCAGTTTCCAAGACATGCTCATCTTTTCTTGTCATGAATTCTGCTCTTCCAGCATATCAGACAATGTGGTTGCTATGGAATTGAGTTTGCCTTTTGCTGTTAAGAGATGATGGGCTTTCTAATTTAGCAGTATGCTACTCCATGTTCAGGGCCTGCATCTGGCATGCCAGAGGTAGCTGCTGTTCCCCCTTCAGGTCTTTATGACCCAATTTGCGTTTTCCATATGGGTTCTGACCAAACAACTATTCACCACTTTTTTTTCCCTCTCTTTTATGGAAGACAATCAACTACTAAGGCTCCTTGAACAGATTTTTCCATTTTTGGAATGGGAAAAAGCACAAATGCAGAAATCTGTAGCTGTGGTTGTCACCTGTCTGCTCACTCTGACTGCAAGCATTTATGCAAAGTCCATTGCAGCCTTTGGGTTTTCTATATCCCCCTTACCCTGAGAGAGAAGTCAGAAAGCATCTGTCATTCGTTTCAATGGCCAGTCCAGCCCAAACCATGACACCCCTGCATCCTAGGGCATGTTAATCTACTGCAAAGCGATGCTAGCTTTTTGCACTAGAGTAGGAGGGATGCATGTTGTTGCAGGCAGGTAGATGATCCACAAGTTGCTTTCTTAGATCAGTGTCACCAGCCAGTATTACTTGGCACCCAGGAATAATGTCTCCCTGTGCAGGAATGCATTGCCAATACACGTAACATCTGGAGCCATGCGGGGGCTCCCACGGTTTGCCAGAGCAAGTGCCGTGCTGTGAGACACGGATGCATGTGTCCAGCCCCTGAATGCCTGGAGGAAATCAAAGCCTCTCCTCCCCATACGGAAGGTGTCTATTTTTCTGGTAGATAAGGAGAGGCCGGCATGGGACCTGTGGCACAGCAGGGATGCCTGCACCCCTCCCTGCAGAGCAGTGGCCGTGTCTGCGGGCAGGCACGCCGGCGTGGACCCCGGCTGTGAGCTGCTCCACACGTACCAGGAGACAGGAGGAAGGATTTCCTCTGCTGGCTTCCCCGCTGCACTTGCACGCAGCCCAAGGGTGAATCACGAGCCTACAACTGCAAGATACCAGGGAGTTTTTCAGCTTCCTGGATACAACCCACTTCAGCCCCCAAAAGAAAGCACTGGCTTTGAGCTGTGCAATTCCAAGCTCTGTGAAAAAAAAAATAAATCAGCTGCATGTTTCACTTTGCTGTCCCTTATGGTGGGAGAACTGAAGGGAGAAAAAGGCAGAATTTCTATTGGTGTGTAATGAGGAGGCTGGAAAAAATACAGCAAGTCACAAATTATTTTTTTCCAACTGTTTCGTTATTGAAGCCTCTCTCTGTCATGACCCTGAATAGTTTCAAAACTGATTCATGAGTGTTACGTTGTTGACTGCCAGGAAAAACATAGAATCCCACTGGATCAAAGGAACAGGCAACCTCATCAAAGAAAGACCAGACACAAGGGATTAAATTGTGCATGTCACTGGAAACTCACCTATGAAATCAAAAGAAAACCGGAGGTTGTCAGAGGGAATATACTCAAATTTTATGGTCTTCCAGGACTGAAATATCAGATGCCAACTCAAACCATGTAAAAGCACTGCAATTTACAGCTCGAAAAGGCTAACAGCTGACACACAGCTGCTTGACAAGACAACATTGATTTTTGTCATCAGAGAGGTAGGAAATAGTTAAAGTAACTCTAGGTGTTTCACTTTTAAAATATTAAATAATCTTTATCTAACAAAACAAGTTTAACCTGTTTTAGTGACTAACAAGTATGGAATCCAGGGTCAAGTTTTGTAAGACCTGCTCTCCTGCTGCCACCTGCCCACGGGCTGGGTGGTTTTGGGAGAGCAGAGCAGCAGCACGTCCCCAGCTGCAGGAGAACCCAGAGATCAGAATGCTGCAGGAGCCTGATACATGGTGTAATGCAGTCACTGGAAGGTGATCTTACAATAATACTGTTAAATCAGCAGTCCTAAACCCAAGACCTCTTTAGATAACAAAAAATGTGAGAGTTCGAGAAACGTAGCAGAACATTTGGGTATTTGCTTGGTGCAGCCTAGGTAGGTCAGAAGAAAGCTGTGAAATGTCAGTGGGACAACTCCCAACCTGTTCCATCGGACCAAGTGGTGGAGGCAAGCAGTGACACATCTGTACTTGTCACAGGAAGTTAGGCAGCCTGACAGGGGGCCAGGAAGCTGCCCAGTTAGGAAACATAAGTAACCCTCAGTGAGCCACTGTTCTGCTACAGGGCATGGAAAGTCCTTCCAGCAATCTGCTGGTACAGGAGTGTCCTTCTCTGGTTTGCCTTGAGCTTCAGGCTTTGGTCAGTGAAATGGTGGCAAAGATGTTTTTAAACATATGTATGCATTCTTATGCATGAAAGTATACAAAATACTGACTATTTAAGGTGAAAAACAAATATCCTATGTGTGACCTAATAATTTTTCTTTTTTTTTATCTGAAAACTGCTGTCAGCTGTGTGGAGGCTGGCCCATGCATGTGCTCTCTCAGGAGATCAAGTGGTCCTTCATTGAGAAAAAAGACACATCATCCTGTACTGTCCCTGGGAGATTTTGAATGTGAATTTCTTCTCTCCCTGAAATCCTCTCTCCCCAAGGGTGGATGGCAGTTTAAGCAAGTGCACTGAAGATCACAGGCAGTGTTTAGACTCAGGTCCAGCAAAAGGACCTAGATATATCCGTATGAACAGGCTGAATCAACAGCATGGAAGAAAAACGAGGCAGGTCCCAGGATCCATCTCTTGTGCCCCATTCCCTTCCCACTGAAGCACCAGTAGCCAAGGCTTCAGAGGGAGGGATGCAGCAGTGGGAGGCGGTGTTGCATCACCTGGGTCAAAAGCCACCCTCAGTTTTCTCTTCATAAATCAAGGGAAAACATTGCTCTTAAAAGCAATTGAGAGCAAGAGACTACATTCAAATGTCTTTATTTTACCTGTGGGAGCTTTCCGTTTTCCTGCCCTATTTGAAATGATGTGCCTGTTAATGCTTGAAAGTCATTTTGCAAAGGAAAATGTGTGTATGAAGCTTTGTAATGTCTGCAGAATAAAGAGGTTAGGGACTGGCTTTTGCATATAGATTAAGTTATCCAGTTCATGGGAAACTTACTGACCAGCAGCTTCAGGGATGGAAATGTCTTTGCTCTGGATTAGACAGACCTTTTTCCTCCTTCTCCTGACCATACCAGTGTTGATGAACAGAAAGTTTGTTTTACAGTTGGGAAATCCATCAGTCTTACTCCAGCCCTCTAGAAATGGGACTCTGCTGTAAATCAGTCGTCAGCACTCCCTTGATGATCAGCAGTGAACACCAGGCACTGTCAGACAGGGTTTCATTCACCTCGGTAGCAGACCCTGTCCTGAGATGCCCACGCAGCTGCTGTCATGGTGGTACTCAAAATCTGTCATTATTCACCCTGGAAGTCCACAGCCAAAGGAGCTGAACTCAGTGAACTCTCCGGAAGCACTTCCTGAAGTTCAACTAATTCCACTAATTTTTCATTTATAGCTGCTAATACCAAACACTGCTTTAAGGACATCAGGGTCATGCAGTTCACTATGACACATTGGCTATATTTTGTTTTCCTGGAATTATTCAGCCTTTGTTTCTCCAGCAGTATCTGTCCTGTGCATCAGGACTGACACGTCAGACAGAAGAACCCCAGGGCCACAGTCAGGCTTGCTTGAGCTTTATGTTCTTCTTCACGATTTCAGGGCAGAAAATAGAGCTGGCAAGATGAGAATCCAGCTTTTGGCTCATTAAATGTGAATCATTCAAAAGTTATTGTTTCTTGCAGTTTGGTTAATTTGTACTCACTGTTTGCAAAAATAAATCACTTTAATGACCTAGCTCCAGACCACAAAATAGGATGTGTAATAATCCATCTAATCCTGCATTCAGCTGGAGTACCAAAAAATCACAACAAAACCAAAGAACACCACACAGTGCTTTGGTTTTATACTCCATCCCTAGCACTGTTTGTGGGGGCTTGTTTACCTGCTTAAACAAGCTTCACTCCTCAGGAGTCGGCAAACACTGCACTTCCGACCAGCGAGCGCAACACAGCAATTCCTCCCTTTCCCCAATCACACAGCACAGTCACTTTGTGACCCAAAAGCCCATCTGAATTTCATAACCAGTAATTTTGTCACTTATTAGCATAATGATTCAGATAAATAGACTTTGAATATAAGCATAACCATTGTCATCACCCTTCACCTTAATTAGCTGTGAGGAAAGCAGTGGGTCTGCAGTGATGACCCATCATTTTTTCTCAGTCTTTGCAAATTCTTTTTTCTTTGAGAAAGGCCCCTACTGTAATTAGCAGTGAAGTGACATACCATGGTGGTTACTGTCCCAAAGAAGCTGCCGTGCCGAAAGGATCTAACCCATGTTTTCTGACGACAGCTTAGGGTAAATCAACAGCCAGGTACTTTCCAAGCATAGGTCATAGTGTGCTTCCCTATTGAAAATGAAAATCTGAACAGCATAAAAGGAGCTGAGATAATTATACTGCTCACCTGCAAAATATTTGTGCAAGATCACTAGTAACGGACAAGCGTGGTAAGTTAGCTTCTTATACATTACTACTCCTTCTGCTTCTGAGCGTGTATTATTCCACCTTCAACCTTCATACACATATTTACACAGATTCATTGCAACAAATGTGCCTGTGTGCCAATTAATGACCAGCTGTAGTCCTGAAACTTGTGCTCCAGTGTCTGTCTGACACTGGTCTCACATCCTTTCGGTATGTATATGCAGGAGGCAACAAGAATAGTGCCAGATGGCAATGGGAATGGAAATGATATGACGTACATATGTGATGCAATTTTCTTTTTTTTTTTCCTTGTGAATAAAGCATCTTGTGAAAAGAGGAATTAGATGCAGTATTTATAACAGTCCTTCATAAACATCCCCAAATTCCAAGCAGAAGACAAAAGGCATGAATCATATCACAGCAGGCGCTATAGCTGGGGAAGTGGCCTTTATGAAGATTGCTTCCGTAATTTGGACTTCAGAATGAAAGAGAGCTGCTCTTAGAAGATCTGTAGGAAGTTGATAATGGCTTATTTAATTGTAGTATCACTAATAAAATCTGGGGTTTCATCAAGAACATTTCCTTGGCTAAAAATGCCGTGATTCTTCAAGCTGTAGTTTGATCCTGCTCATTTTCTCTATAAATGATATAAAGCCAAAAAAGCAGATTGGGATATTATAGTTTCCTCTAAAAGGAAACTTGTAGACTCCGGCTGCAATCCACACCGTACAAGAAGATAAAATCCACAGAAAGTGACTTGGTAAGCAGAAATAAAACAATTACTCCTAAAGCAGGTATCGTAAAGCAGGGAAAATTATTCTCTGACAATTATACAGGAAATCATAGAATGACGAGACTGTACTTTGTTCTTTATGACTTGAAAGCCAAATATCTCCTGTCAATTGACAAGAATTGAAGGTAATCGTCCTCTTGCGTGATTCTTCATCTGTTTTGGTGGCAGTTCTATGTTCTTAATCTAGAACAGCATTTGGCCCCATTGAACTTGCACTATATTCCTTGTATCAAAAGAGTTATCATCATGTTCATATCATTCATGAGGAAATCCTGAAATAGAAAGGATGTGATCTGAAGCAACTTCTGACGTCTACACTATAAGTTATAACACCCTCTAGATTCCCAGCACTGGTGGACACCAAATGTCAAATCAAAGGTATTTATACATAAAATTCACTTTCAGATGTATCTGACTTCAGGCACCCCCAAAAGAAAACAGCAGATATATATCTTCAATATTAAAATTCAAATATAAAGTAGTAGCCTACCCATTTTCGCTACTAGTAAACATAAAAAGTTTGGCAAAGATGACAGCAGATCTCAGATGGTCCAGTGATGCCAGCAGTGATTTGTAAGTAGATTTTTCCTTGTGAAAGGAGCTAGGGATTTCTGGGGAATGAAATTGTTAGGGGTATTAGTGAGCTCTACATATTGCTGTAGCCAGACAGGTGCTGCCTGTGTCCACTGATACACCTACAACAGAAGGGCACAGGCCAGTGGCTCCTGTAAATCACAGGGAGGTGCAGGGCAGGGACGAACGACTAATTGTCAATGACTTGGTGCTGATATTATCATGATAATCAGTGTACTCAAGATGCTGGCTTTGTGCCCTGTTTTGTGTGCCTTGCATGGACTAGTTTGGAGTTTCCTTACTTTTGCATCATCCACCTACAATGCAGAAGCTGCAGAAGGTGTACGGAGGGCACAAAGGCTGTGTGGATCAGAAGGGTGAAGAAGGTCTTTTTCTTGTACACAGACATTTTGGCACAACCTACGTCACCCTGTTTAAGGTGCTCAGCAGCTGGGCTTCACTTCACAGCGTTTACCACAGGAGAAATGCTGAAGATCAGGGCAGAGAGACAGGCAAGAGTCCAGCAAGGAATTCTGTACAGTAGCACTGCCTTGGTGGCTAGGCATCAGGAAAGCCAGAAGGAGAAGGATACAATGAGAGGCTAATAGGAATATATCACCTCCAGTTTGCAGTCCCAGCCATGGGAAGATAAGGTTGGAACATTCCTTTGCGCTGTCCCACCAAACCAAAGAACTACAAAGAAATGACAGCTGATGACAGCTTTGAGGGAAAAAATGAACAAAAGCAGAGCTTTCTCAGCCAAGGCTTCAAAGCATGAAAAAACACAAAAAATCTCAGACCTGTCTACTTGCAACCAGTATCAGGCTGCCTGCAGATGACTCCAGACCATAATAAAAGCCTCAAGGGGATAGGCATGATAGGCTGCTATGATAGCCACAAAATCAAATACTGCCAGCTACCACCATCCCAATTCCACATAATCTGTGCTCCCTGATAGTCATTTTACAGGTTATGTGACGCTGCATGACATTCAGGGAAGTTCATCAGCATGAAAAACAGGGTTGGGGGGAGGAAGATTTATTGAGCAGAAATATACAGCATAGTCATGGCTGAAAGATATGCATTGTTATTGCTTTTATGCAAATTAGAGCAAATTTGATCACATTCAATGTTGTACACATTTGCATCAGCAGAGAAAAATCTATAGATAGTATTTTAGAAAATGAAAATTTCAAAGTACAATCACAAAATAAACATCGTCTGTCATTTTTTGCTGGCTGAAGAAACTGTCTGTGTTCACGGAAAAAAAAATGGCTTTAGGGGGTAATTATTACCTTGATTTCAGTTTTGTTGTCTAGCTGGTGGGACTCAGTAACTGAGGCAGGCTTGCTCTGGTAATGCCAGCAGCGTCACAACGCTTTGAGGATGACAGCTTATTTTCTCATGACTTCTTAAAATACAGAAGACCGTCTAACTGATAGTATCTCGCAAGAGTCAGCAATGAGGAAACTCGAAGCCATTAATACAACACTGCAGCTGCATCCATCAGATGTGTTCCCAAGGGATGTTAAAGCATCCGTTACTTTTCACCTTTCCACAGTAACTGCAATTGTTTTCTACCTGCAACCTCATCATCCTGCTGAGATATTTCTACATCACGTCCATTATTGACAGGGAAGGCATAATATATCATGAACAAGCAAACAGCCACTCACAGTGTCTTCCTAAATTCCTTTATGACTAGAGAACACGTTAATGTGTTATAACAGCTGAACTCGTGTCCTAGTCTGCATCCATTGCCTTCCTTCCCTTATGTGCAGTGATGATACGGTTGATGCACAAGTATTAATGCTAACCACCGTGAAATATCACAAGGCATAAGGCCAATAAAACTACAAACCCTACCTCACCTCACTCATGTTTTTTTTCCCATTGCAAATTCATCTCTGAAGAGAACTTTCATTGTGTTTTAACAAAATTTTCCCATATGCTGTTCAAAAATAATATTATTATTCAACAGCCTGGTGATTTGTCAGCATTCAGTAGAGGACTGGTGTGGGGTTTTCTGTTGCCTGGAGATGGTAGGGGATAGCTGGGGTGTAACACCTGCAGGGGCAGGAGTGGTAACCCCACTTCAGTACCTGATCACCTCTGCCTGCATTAACAGGGTGAATGGGCCCATGGTGTGACATAGTCTGATTTCTACGTGGCTTTCTTTGTTTTACTGCTCTTCTTTCTGCTTTAGGTGGGGAGAGGAAAATTTGACTTTCAGAGCAAGTGATGAAGTGACTCTTTATGTCCCTTTTGCCCTCCCTAAACTATTAGTAAGTGGCATGGATTTGCTTTCAGCTCCTAATTGCACCTACAAAGGGGAGGGGGGGGAGGGAACACTACCATCCCCTCTCCTGCCCCAGTTTATTCCCTGGCGGCTTTTCAGCCACTGTTTTTCAGTTAAAAGGGGGGAGCAACTAAAATTTAAGAAGAATTTTGTAGCATTGGTATAATGTTTAATTAGAGAACATCATTCTCTAATGAGGAGAGGGNTCTGGGCCCACACTTTACTGGTGAGCTGCTTCTTATCAAAATCGGACTTCCTTCACTAGATCCCTGCCAGACAGGACTCAGCTACACAAGTAAATAGGATCAGTGCTTGCCGTGTCACTGAGAAAAGACCCCAGGAGGGCAGGTGTCCTTGGGACTGTGGTCTTTTGCCACCTGCATGGGTTTCCACCAATCTAGCCCCTGAGGGTGGGAAGTGGTGCCACTGGGGCTGTGTCTTCTTTCTGTTTTTCACAGGGAAGAACAGCTTTTCACCATGGTTAGAGCCCATTGCGGCCTGTCAGCCAAAAAGAATCAACAAAATCCCCTTGACTTTGTGTCCCCTGAAATAACCCACTGGCAACTTAAAGCATAGAGCTTGAAAGAAACAGTAGCAGGAACCTTTATCTCCAAGGCTTCCCCTTCACTTCTCTGTTTCTTTCAACAAATCTGGACAGCGAAATGGATGTTAATCAAACAAGACTTTTTGGAACTTCGCTTTCCTGTATGGCAGAGTGTGTGGTTCTTTAATTTTTAATTTTTGTTATAAATTTCCACCATTTACTATGGGATTTCACACTCCATTATTCTAAAATTGGGCTGAATACTAGCTCAGAAACAAAATCCACTCTTGAAATACAGTATTATTAGTATTATAGTATACTATATGCTATACTATAGTGGATATATATAGTATTATTATCTTTCATACAGTGTTCCCTGGACCCTGTAAGTACACCCATTTCCTTCAGTCATAATCATTAAAAAGGTAATTAGCATAATAGGTTTGTAAGAGTCTGAGGTGATTTCACAAAAAGTATAAAATATTTTTTGCTGAGCTCAGCATGAATGAACTGTGAAATTGTATTGGACTTAGGGTGAAGAATTGCACTAGGACAGAAAATTAAATCAGTCCTTATTCAGTAATTTCAGGATGCTTACTTATTTTTAAAAAAAATGATTTTGCTGCTCTCAATTAAAGTAGGCTTGAGGCTACATTCATTTCAGCAGCTTTTCAAAACCAGGTAAATAATACCCATCTTACTAAGAATGAAGTGCAAATTAGCTCAAATATGGATAAACAATTTTCTTTAGAAAATGCAGAATACTGATGTGCTGATTACAACTGCAATTAATAGTGTCAGCCTAACAGGCATGCAATAACAAACGTGATTTATACCTACCAGGTTCAAATGCCCCACTTTCTTTTCAGTGCATCTGCCTGCTATGGAATGGCTAATATTTGTCAGCTGCCTCTTCTGGTCAGTCTTTGTGTCCCTATGACCTTGGGAGGTTGTGATGTGGCAATTAAAAGTATTTCAAATATTTCAGGTTGGACTTTGATTGTAACCAACCTTTATAAATAAGTGTGAGCTGTTTTTTTTTCTCCAAAACCTTTCTGGGCATGAACCCCAACTTGCAGACCAAGTATGAGGACGAAGTCAATCTCACCTCAACTCAACCATCCCAAAGTGAGGTATTTATTCTACACCACATGACCAGGTAACAGCATGGGAAAAAGAGAAGATGGAAACCTGCAGAAAACAATTCGGCCTCAGCTCAACCACTTTTCACCTCTCTTCAGCCAGGCTTTGACAAGCAGTCAACAAACAGCATAGAGCATGTTGCCTGTGATTCGCTCAGGATCCAAAGTAATGACAAGTGGAAATGCCATTGCAAGAGAAATCGTGGCAGAACTCCTGCAAACATGAGTTGAATTTGCTCACAGAAATAAGGAACAATTTCCAGAGAGGACCCCAGTATAACAGCCACCAAAGGAACAGCTTAATGAACTGAAACTTCAGTATCTTTAACCACAAGCCTGTTGCTTGCTGTCACACCATGAAAAAACAAAGTAGCATTTAATGGAACTGAGTTCTTATTTCAGTTTACTGTGTGTCCAGAAAACCAATTGTACAGGACCAGTGATGGCAGAAGCAAACAGCCAAGAAAATTGAGGCTTGGTTCAGCTTAGCACAGCCACCAAAAAGCTGTGGGTCTAACTCACACAGGAAAGCAGTAGAAGTGCTTCTCCATGGGCAGCCAACAGCGCTTTTGGTTCCTCGTGATCTGCGGAGAGGGAATCGCAATGGCAACATCTCATTGCTGCGGGCTGGATCCTTGCTCCAGGCATCCAGCTTCATGGCTCTGCCGCTGTGAGTCCCCGAGTTATGGACCACCAGGTCAAACTTGACCCAAATTAGCTGCAGGCATTACAGTCAAATTAACTCAAGATAGGGTTTTCTTAGAATCGCATTCTCATACCGGCTTTACACAGCAAAGGAAGATAGCCTCTGGCCGTCATGTTGGCAAAGCATTGGAGTGGTTTGGTCAGACACTACCCGAGCTGCAATAAATCTTATCAGTGTAAAGTAGCTTTAGTGGTTTGGATCCGGGATGAGGCATGCTAAAATTGGATTTCCTGTTTTATTAACCCAAGGCCTGAGGACAATAACAGTGCCAGTCGCAAAGTGTTACTCCAGAGATTAAAAAGAAATAGCTGAGTGGGGAGACAAGATAACATAAATTAATCTCTCCTGGATTCACTCACTAAATCAGCAAAGATCTTTCAAATAATTATATTCATTGATGATATCTTCTGAATACATCAAAAAGTCGAGCCGAAGAAACACAACACCCTGTCAACCTCATGCTAACCCCAGCTTACAGGAGGTCTGTAGATGTGAAGAAGGTTGGTACCTCCTGCACAGGCAGAGCTCTCCTGGAGCATGAGAGAGGTGCCAGGCCCTTGAGAAATGTGGAACCAGGAAAAAAATTGGGAGTGCTGTGGAATTTCTTACACAATCTTATAAAAACTAAACAACAGCCAGTCAGGAAATACGTAATAGAAAAGACAAACTTCAATCTGTGATATTTCTGAACAAGTATGTCTCCATTTATCTCTTAAAGCATTTTCAGGTTTTTTTTTTTATAAAGCAACAGTACTGTATCTAGTGATGTATAGTCCAATCCCCAAAGAAATTCAAACAAAAGAAGAGGGGGGAAAAGAGGCTATTTCAAGTACACACTGGCTCACATGGCTGAATTTTTCTGAAGTGAACATTATTTACACTTGAATACAGTATGTGAAATTGTAAAATGATTTCATTATTTGCTTTGAATTATAGAAGACATTTAATAATATCTTCACTAATGTATTTTGTTTTAAAAATAACAGAAATGTTCAGCTTTGAAAGAGGAACGTTTCCTGTGTGTGCTGTCCTGGAGAACACATACAAATTCAGACTCAAAATGTCACTTTTGTAACGAATATTTCTCAACATCAAATTAAGAGAGTTCATTAAAGTTTGAAAATAAAAAATGTGAAAAGGTGTAACCACTCTGACATGGGGACTGAACTGCCAGTGTTGAAAGGTGTGCAGACGGACAGGACAGGCAGAAAGTGAAAGCAGAGAAAAACAAAGGTGAATCTAAGGCCACCACGAGGCCTCAACCAAAAAGAAGTAGTCAGAGTAGAAGGGATGTGGGAAGCTGGGCAGAAGATGCACCAAAGGAAAGCACGGTGTAGCAGGAGCTTGGAATGGGAAAGAAGAAAACCATCACCACATAGTCAACAAGAATGAGAAAGTAAGCAGCAGAGAACAGCCAACTGGAAGGAAAGAAAAGGAACAAAGACCTTCAAGAGTCTTCTTTCTGTTTGCCAAATCAATTTTACAATTAAGCAATCAAAATCAAATCTATTTGCCCCATCTCTGGAAGTGTTTAAGACCAGGCTGGATGGGGCTTTGAGCAACCTGCTCCAGTGGGAGGTGTCCCTGCCCATGGCAGGGGGGTTGGAACTCAATGATCTTTAAGGTCCCTTCCAACTCTAACCATTCCATGATTCTATGTGTTTTAAGCCCCCACATGCTTTACCAGTCGTTCTTTTTCACATTAAGCAGTTTTAGTGGTCAAGGCACGCCATGCAAAACCAGTCAGGGAGAGCAGACAACACAGTTATGAACAGGAGGTTTGGTGTTTCTAAGGCTGTCACCATCAACTCTGTTTTGCAAAAACACTGGGAAATACTTGTACATAGGAGAAAAACCAACACACCCAGGTCCGTGTGGAGAACTAAAAGNAGGAAAGGAAAGGAAAGGAAAGGAAAGGAAAGGAAAGGAAAGGAAAGGAAAGGAAAGGAAAGGAAAGGAAAGGAAAGGAAAGGAAAGGAAAGGAAAGGAAAGGAAAGGAAAGGAAAGGAAAGGAAAGGAAAGGAAAGGAAAGGAAAGGAAAGGAAAGGAAAGGAAAGGAAAGGAAAGGAAAGGAAAGGAAAGGGAGCAGACAAAAGCCCATCTAGTTCAAAGTCTCCCCTCTGACAGTGGCAAGTAACAGATGCCCAGGGAACAGGATAAAGAACAAGCAAATGTGCTGAGTGTTCTCAGTATACCTTCCTTGCTTCCAGGAATCAGTAGGTGGGGAAACTTTTGAACCAGGAACTGCAATTGTCATGGTTAGGTTGTCAGGTTTAATAGACCCCCAAAGGAACTCTTTAAGGTGCTTAAACTGAGGCTTCACACTTATCATTAAATTAGATAAACTGAATACCTCCCCTTTATAAGTGACCCAGTTTCCAAAGGAATGGAGCTGCTCTATATTTACTTTCCCTGGGGGAGCAGTAAATAGCATTCAGTACTATTCTAAAAGAAATTCATTTATTATGATGCCTAAAGCTGGATCCAAGTGCCGTGTTATTTTCAACAATATTACCCCATCTTCTTGTATAAGAAACCTTGCAAGGAACTTGCTTGAAAACAGTACATGACAAATCTGCTTCAGGCACTGTGATAATTCGAAGAACCCAGGAAATTTTTCTGCTGCTGTTCAATGGTACCTAGGAGACCACCAGGAAACCTAAAGTCCCAGCAAGTATTTTAAAACAAAAAGAGCGTAACTGGAATAAGCATCCAGTGATGGTTATGTGCACAAACGCACAGTAGAATCATGCTGAGGAAGGAGGTATTTCAGCTAAAGAAGTAATAGGGCACACTGAACATCACTTTTCAGATTTTTCTAAACAGATTTGGACAGATGTTTAGAAAATGGGGGGGATGTTGTATTTTGGAATTTTCTGATGGATAGGAAAAAGGGCTGATAATTGTGTCCCCTGATGCTTTGAATGTCAGGAACAGTTATGATCGTCAATCAGTGAGGAAAAAAGCCATCAGCATCTAAACCAAAGCAAGGCAGGGTGGAGTCCTGCTTTCACTGAAACCTCTCATAGGTTTGCCCTGTGAGACCAATTGTTTTTAATCCTGAAAATCCAAAACTGGAAAGGGCACATGAGATCAGCTATATGCCCTGCCTGAGGCATGGGCACAGTCACTCACCCTAATTCAAACTTAGCCTTTGTCACTTGCAGGGCTGCTCAGCCTCAGGCATGATGCACAGTGCCCTGCAAGAACAGCAGCAAATCTCCCACTGGCTTTGAAAGAGCAGAACAACTCATCATCTGTCACCACCAGGAAGTCCTCCTGATGGTACTCAGCTTAAATACTTGTACCCTGAACACACTGCATTCTGCTTACTGGCCTTGGTGAAGCTCCCCAAAATGCTGCTGCCTCTCTTAAGGGTGATGGCAGATGATAAGTGTTTGTCTCTGAAAAGAAAATGCAGCTGGCCAGTCCCAGGAGTGAAGATCACTTTACTATAAGTGAAGATCGTTTTTCTTTAGCCAACTGGAAAAGCACTTTGCTTTTTGGCAAAAAAGCCAGCCCTGCCTCAGCTGCTTACTTTCAGTTCTTCATTCCTCATTTTAAGGAAATTTTCACTTTAAATTTGAAAGCAAAACAAAACAAACAAAAAATAAAAAGGAAAGAGACCCACTGTTTCAGATTAAAAGACTCTTCTATGCAGAAGAATGCCTTTGCCCACTTCTGCAAATGGGTAATGTGTAACACAGACCAAAGAGAGAAGCACTTTGCTGAGTCACGGTAAACAGGAATATCTCCAGCCTGCTGCTGATCATCCCCACCCAATAATCAGCATTGCAGGGAGAGGACAGAGAGAGTGGCAGGCAGGACAGCATTACCATATGACCATTAGCTATTTTTCAAAGTGGTTTTAAAAGGGGCTGTATTGGAGCTGTAAACCAGCTGAGTAGAAATTCTGTGTTAAGCAATGCCACCAGACTTACACAACTGAAATCACCTATTTACAGTGAAGAAGAACCATCATATGCCCAATACATAAATGTAATTGAAAGCAAAACAGAAACAAACAAACAAGACACACACACACACAGAGAACCAAGACATGGCATAAAATGAATTTCAAATCCTCAAGAAGCCTGAAAGCCAGCCATGGCAGGTCTAATAGCTCCTTGTAGCTTTGTTTTGGGCGAGATGAAACAGCCACAGGCTGTCTGCACGTGCCGCACTTGAACCCATCCTGAACAAAGCTGCAGAATTCTCCCCCCCACCGAGCCATCTAAAGAGAAAAACCCACCACGGTGAAGAGCTTTCAATGGAAATATCTAAATGTGAGATATGAAATAATCAGAGATGAGCACTGAGGACATACATTGCAAATACATAAGTGTGACAGGGAAATAACTGAAAAGCAAAATTACTGAATAAACCACAGCATTTGGAAATGGTGTGCATGTTGAGAGGCCAGCAAGAACATCAGTTCTGTTAAGATTATCTAATTCAGAGAAAACAAATGTATCTTGATGCCTTACAGGTATCGGAGGACACAAACAAGAACAAATTTTCAATATAGCACTTAAGTACCATATGGCATGGAGAGGACAGTCAGCAGTAGTGCTCGTGCTGTGACAGAGGGGCTCGGAACAGCACTCCTGTTTCTAGTGATCCTGGGTCAGGGGGATGTCCTTGGCCATCTAGAATGCCTTTGAAGCACCTTCTTCCACACCAGATGAACTCAGTCACAGATATTCAGGAGTGCAAAAATACCAAAAAAAAATTTATTCTTTGTGATTATCTGTGGCTTCCAGTTACCCTGTGGGGCAAGAGAGAGCTCAGACCAAATGCTATGCAGCTTGGACAGGGCCAGCTGGAGGAGAGAGTGGTAAAGGGGAGGGTCTCCCTGTGCTACTTGGGCTGGGACCACTTGCTGGGGCAAGTGCCTTCAGCTGGCTAAATAGCCGAAGGTCAGAGATGCCATTCTAGGCCCTGAAAACCACTGATGATCTGCACGGAATGAAAAGTAGTGACATGAAACCTGCACAGGTTTTCTCTGGGTTGCATTCATGATAACAATCTCTCCTTTCCTTATCTTTTCAGAACTGTGTGGTTGGATTTGTTGCACAGATTTTTCTTATCATGTTTTCTTTCAGTCTCTTATTTAAAACTTCATTACTACTGTGTTGTCAGGGCTGGCATTCAGCAATCAGCTCAGTTATAATAGAAACAAAACAGTTACATATAAATCCAGGCATGCCTCTGCAGAATCATGCAGTTTATTATCCCCTTCTCTTTTCCCCCAGCAGTAGTATTTGCAGAACTTCCTTCATGTATCTCCATTTCCATGCTCGTGAGAAAGATGCAGGGTACAAAAGGTTTCTGCAGAACTCTGTGTAAAATTGAATCTCTGCAGAGATTGTGTTTCTCTCTTCCCTCTTTTAGGCTTCTTCTTTTTTTAATTTGTGTTAACCTTTGTTGCCAAGATAGCTTTGAAAATGTAAGTTGAATACAAGTAGATACTGTTCTTATTACTGTCACTCTGCAACTCACAAATGATTTGTAGAAGGCTATGGTTCTCAGTAGATGGGAGTAGTAGATGGTCTCAGTAGATAGTTATCACGTAAAATTAGTGTCACCTCACTTTTAAAAATACTTATCTTCTTAGAGGGCAATTAAACTCATGTTTTATGTGCCAATAATATTTATTAAAATTCCAATAATTTTTTCAGCAAAGAAATGTGGCTATCCTGATCTCTAAAATGTCTCTGACTTCATCTGCATCAAAAGAATTACCTAGAAAAAATGTATATAGTATTAGTGATTAGTGTATATACATAAAAAAATGGAAAATTGTTTGCTTTTTTCAGCAACAAAGTTGTCCAAGAATGCAATCGCAGCAATCACTGAATACCAAGATCTTGCCAGATAAGTCATGCATAATTCCTTGAAGTGCAGGAGGCTTTGTTTGAAGATTTCTGTTGCTGAAGGTAATACATTCTCTTTGACCTTTGACCAGTGCTGGTGTGATCCCTCAAAAGTCTCCTAATGTTCTGAACTTTAAACTTCATTACATCTCTTTTTTTCCATGGCCTGACACACAAGCAACACACTACCTTCAAAGAACTGTGATCTGTTTGGTTTTTTAAGATTTTTTTTTGATGGAAAGCTTAGCAAGCGCTCCAAGAAAGCCTGACCTCCACACTGAATGCATGTGCTCCTTCAAAGCTTCACACATTGAAGAAGTCAGTTAACAAACAATGCAAACTGCAAAGCTGCAGCCATGTGCATTGGCACCTTACTCAAAATTAGGGCAATGCAAATATTGGTGACAAGGGAGAGAGAAAACAAATTTGCCATGTATTGTGTTATTTGGAAATGCTTGACTTTGAAGGATAAACATAATCTGGCAAAGTCTGATCTTAAAAGTTTGATCGCTTCTATTGCTTTTGGTACTCCTTGCAGTGGGGACATCTGGGGAAAAGGGAGAGTAAAGTCTGTTCCCATGCACCAGCGTGGGGGCAAAATATTACCTGTTGGCACTAGAAAATACTCATGAGCCAGCTTCAAGCTGTTGGACAGAGATAAGCAGATGCTTAAGAGATGCCCAGCTCACACTGCAGCTTTGCCTTCAGCACTGGAGAGGCCATAACTTTGCTGGAGCCACTTGGCTCTGCAATCCTAAGCCAAAGCTTAAACACAGCTACTGGAGTCAGGAAGAAGAGAAGTAGAAGACCTCTGGAGCACAGAGCTAGAGCTTTGTTCTTTGGCACTGGGAAGGCTGTCCTGAAGGGACTGCTAGCTAAAACAAGTTTTGCCCAGCAACCTGGGCTCTATTCAGGTGTTCGTGTTCATGAGTGACATGCTATTCAGCACAGATGCACTTAGCAAGACAATCTCCTTCTGTGGAATAACCAAAAGTTACTACAAGGCTTAAAATCCCTTCTTCACCACATACAAATAAATGTTAAGGGCTGGCTGAGTGACCTGAACAGCCCCTCTCATGTAGCAGCTCATTTGCGTGTAACCCTCACATGACTGTTTTATGCTTTACCTGTGACAAACAAAACACTGTCATGGGATGAATCAGACTTTGGACCTGGATAGGTTGAGGATGAGGACAATATTCTCTACAGTTGATTCCAGGCCAGAGCTACACTTCTTTTGAACAACTGTCTGTCCGTGTATGTGTGTCTCTGTGCAAAGACTTAATGCCAGACCAAATTGCCAGACCAAAGCAACTCACCATCTGAAGTAAATGATCAAGGCCACTGAGTTGTACGTTGCATTTAACCTGTGCTGAGACACATGACAGGCCAGTGTTGTCCCTAAATTTGGGACTGAATGACATGTCACATGCCAGTGAAACAAATTAAAGCTTTCATCAAGATCATATGACCCATGTTACAGTTAATCTGGCTTCAAATCAGTTTATGAAGGAACTAAATATTCATGAAGTTATTAAACTGCACTTCCTGTTTCAAGACAAAAGATACAACAGGGAACCTCTGAAGTTTTTATGTGCCTCTAGCAAATATGACTTTCTGCAATATTTGTAATTGAAAAGCAGTACTTCAGACTGAAAGGAGGTCCTTTGAGCACCTACTCCTCTCTCCTTGTACCATACCTGTGAGAAGGCCAGAATCACCTGTGTCTTAAGATGACAGTGCACCGCCAAGAATCGAAAGAGTAGGGGTACTGTGGTGTCCATCCTACCTCAAAGCAGAGAGAAACCAGTATCCATAACCCAAGGAGCAACCATCATCAGTGAGCAGATAAGGCTTCTGCTGTACTCGTACTGCTTGTACAAGAAAGCGCATCCTGCAGTTTTGCAGATGCCAGTGCATGTGCCCTCCGTTGCATACATCGAGGTGGGGAGAGGTCCCTCTCTAAACAGCAGAACCATGGATCTCCACCAGCGTGACCTCTCTTGTAGAGCTGAAACATGTGCCACATCAGCTGTGCCAACGGAGACACCACACCTTTCCTCTGAGGCATGACACCAGGTATGTCAGACTTGGAGGGAATAAGAGGTATTAACCGGAGACCAGCTGGTGGCCAACAAATGCTGCTTGTACACACCCTGACAAGCCAAGAGAGCATGTGGATGGGGAGCAGCTACAATAAAACCTCTAACTCAACGTCAGTTGAGAGCAGAAAATGTGGCAGCCTGGAGCAAAACCAACCAGCGTCTTCCTCCTCAGCCAGAGCAGGGCTGAGATGGCCCCTCCGGGCAGGCTGACCCACTCCAGGCAGTGGGACTGGGTTCCACTGGGTTCACTGGTACGGTGTTCAAGGACGCCAGACACAGGTATGGTGTCAGGGGAGGACAGAGGCACCGCTAATAGGAAACTTCCCCCTTGCGCAACCCGCCAAAGCAAACTCTCTGGCTTGGTAAACACTTGGGTGACAGCAAGGCCTGGCACGCTGCTGCCCGGCCCCGAAAAATAACAAAACTGCTGATTTGTCACCCATTACTAGCAGCCTCATGCCCTGGCACGGGTGCCAGCACCGGGAGGGGAGGGACGGATGGGCCGGACACACACGCTCCTCCTCCCTTCGGATGAAGGCTGCCCCCAGGCCGCGGAGGTGGCCCTGTCCCCTCTTCCAGCTGAGACATCCTACCCCGAGGGAACGTCGTCACCACGGCGGGGACTACGCCCCGGGCCCCCCTCAGCCTCGCTCGGGCCGCNCCCGGTCAGGTCGGGGCTGTCAAGCGGCCGGGGCGGAGCGTGTGGGGTTGTTTTCCCTCCCTTGGCCGGGTGAGTGATCACGTCTGTGTTTACTGGTCCGCAGGGGCTGAGCGCCCGCGGAGGAAGAGGAAGAGATGAGGAAGGTTCTGTGCGTGGAGCCCGTCATTTTCGTCTACATATTCGCCTGCTCCTTGACGAGCCCGCTGGTGCAGCAGTTCATCTACCGGCGGCTGTGGGAGGAGGAGTACAACTCCACCTTCCTCAGCGGTGATGGCAATGCCACCCGCTGCGAGCAGAATAAAAGTAGCCCGGCTTATATCAAGCAGAAGGTAAGAGGGGGAGGAAAGGAAAAAAAACACCAAAACAAAACAAACAACCCCAACAATTGTAAATGAACTTGCGGCCGGGGGGTGCTGTCGCAACATAACCTCTTTTTATATAACCTTAGTTAAGTTTGNACAGCGGGGCCGAGATGGCGGCTGACGGGTGAGGGGGGAGAGAGGGGGAGAAGGCGGGGGACACTGTCCTCCTCGTCCCGCCTCCCGGTGTCACGCACCGGCGGGGCGGCGTGACCTCCGCCGGCGGGAGGGGGCACGGCCGGGACCGGCGGGGCAGGTG
>VXBJ01008408.1:287836-320331 GCA_013400055.1 Nycticryphes semicollaris
GCCCGCTGGTGCAGCAGTTCATCTACCGGCGGCTGTGGGAGGAGGAGTACAACTCCACCTTCCTCAGCGGTGATGGCAATGCCACCCGCTGCGAGCAGAATAAAAGTAGCCCGGCTTACATCAAGCAGAAGGTAAGAGGGGGAGGAAAGGAAAAAAAACACCAAAACAAAACAAACAACCCCAACAATTGTAAATGAACTTGCGGCCGGGGGGTGCTGTCGCAACATAACCTCTTTTTATATAACCTTAGTTAAGTTTGTATTTATAGACGCGCGGTAGTTTTGTAACCCGTTGTCACTTCACTGCCTCATTGCTCTTGTGGTGGCGTGCTGCAGGGAGCTGTAGTGCTTTACAGACAAAGAATCCTCTCTGGGAAGACGCTGAGATAAATTAGTATTTTAGCGGGAGCTGAAAACCGTTTTAGAGAATCGGGCCCAAATTGGCATTGGCCGGACATTACAGCAGGTACCGGGCAAGGCTTCTCCTTCCAGCAGGAGCTGCACATCTCTTTGTGGGGTAACGGTTTTAAATTGGAAGAGGGGAGATTTAGATTAGATACCAGAAAGAAATTCTTTCCTGTGAGGGTGGTGAGACACTGGAACAGGTTGCCCAGAGAAGCTGTGGATGCCTCATCCCTGGAAGTGCTCAAGGCCAGGCTGGATGGGGCTTTGAGCAACCTGGTGTAGTGGGAGGTGTCCCTGCCCATGGCAGGGGGGTTGGAACTCGATGATCTTTAAGATCCCTTCCAACTCTAACCATTCTATGATTCTATGATTGTGGGCCATCAGTTCCCTCTCTGACTTCTGGTGTTCTTAGTGAGCATGCAAAGTTTAGCAAATGGAACTGCATTACTGCGTTTAGCAAATGTCCTGTAGTTTTCAGGATCGAGATGTCATTTAGAATACATTTATTTCAGAGGAATTGCAAGAATGAAGAAGGGGGAGGGTTAAAATAAATTTTTTTTTTGTAATTTTAAAATGCAAAAAATATTTAACTGATCTGTGCACAGTCGTACATGGTTGATGATTTACCATTCATAGCAGTGCTTGTCTGCCTTGTTGAAATACAAAGACATCAAGATGACAGCATCCCATGGTCAGTTACTTTTTTGGCACTTTTTCATAGTTCAGGGTGCTGAATACCCACTCGTTGTTTGGAATCTCTTCCATTGCACTTCCAGTGCAGTTTTAACACTAGACTTAAGTGGAGCTAACTGTGGGATGCCAGCAGGGGAGATGATCATACTCCCATTTTCTTTCCCCTCTCGCCCCCGATGCTCACCCCCATGTGTTGTATCTCCTAATTCCATGGTTACAGTTTGGCTTTGATCAGGGCACTGTTTCAACAGACAGCTCATCTCTTTCCTTTGAGTCTGTTGGTGTTGTTTTCTGAAGCAGTGCACTGTAACTGCACTGACCCGCTCTGGCTGCATGATTGCTGTATCTAACAAGGGAACACATTTGCAGAAGAGGTACACCAGAGCCAACCTTGGCCACAGCAACTGGCAGTTGGGCTGGATCAAGAGGAACAAGAAACCGCTGCAGATTCAGAAAAGTAGATGCCTCAGACTGTAAATTACACAGAAAATGGAGTTATGGAAACAGTCAGCTGGCATTCCCCTGTGCTGCTGATAGAGCGGCACCTGAAAATTTTTGCTCACATCCCAGATTTGAATCTCTGATTCAGCATGTGCACATGCTGCATGTGCACAACACTGAACATCTGAAGTCATCTGAGCTCAAGTACTGTGTCCAGTTTTGGGCCCCTTACCACAAAAAAGACACTGGGGTGCTAGAGTGGGTCCAGAGAAGGGTAACAAAGCTGGTGAAGGGTCTGGAGAATTAGTCTTATGGGGAGCAGTTGGGAAAACTGGGGTTGTTGAG
The DNA here is from genome assembly GCA_013400055.1 of Nycticryphes semicollaris. Lineage (NCBI taxonomy): Eukaryota > Metazoa > Chordata > Aves > Charadriiformes > Rostratulidae > Nycticryphes > Nycticryphes semicollaris. The sequence goes on from VXBJ01008408.1 coordinate 289,720, forward strand.
CCTAGAGAAAAGGAGGCTGAGGGGAGATCTTATCCCTCTCTACAACTACCTGAAAGGTGGTTGTAGAGAGGTGGGGTTTGGCCTCTTCTCCCAAGTCACAAGCAATAGGACAAGAAGAAATGGCCTCAAGTTGTGTGTGAGGAGGTTCAGATTTGATATTAGGAAAGTTTTTACACAGAAAGGGTTATTAAGCTTTGGAATGGGCTGCCTGGGGAAGTGGTTGAGGCACCATCACTGGAGGTGTCTAAAAAATGGGTTGACATAGCACTTAGAGACATGGTTTTAGTGGTGGGGTTTTTTTCAGAGTTAGGTTCATGGTTGGATTAGATGATCTTAAAGGTCCCTTCCAACCTAGACAATTCTATGATTCTATGATCTACTTCATCTGTCATATTAAAAAAAAATAATGGTACATGCTTCCATTGAAGATGATAAAATAATTCAGGATTTTTAGCATGAAGTAGGTTCTTCCTCATGTGACAGAAGCCGATCTTAGTAGAAAGGATATGAAAGTGAGAAAGTCAATATAATTGTAGTCCAGCCTGCTTTCTGGGCTCACCTCTCAGCCAAAGAACGTAATGTATGCCACCCATGGGAATTAATTTGGAGATAATAAACAACTATTGTCTGAAAAATATTTGTATGTTACTCCCCCAAAGTGTTTTTCTTAAGTATTAGCTCCACTTTCAGTGCTGGGGGGGTGTCGTTTTGTCATTCGGTGTCTGACATGGAAGGAGCACCTGTAAGAAAACCATACATGGTACATACAGTTCTAATTGGAAAACCCCTCAAGAAACATAGATTTCACAAACATTTCTAGACTTTGCACTTGCTAGCAACCCCCCCAGATTCAGCCTGATTTTCAAATTATGATCACCCGTGCTCAGAATATAGGACTTCATATAGGACTTTTGTGAAACACTGAACCCGAGTGCTTAATTTCAGATGAAGTTTAGATCGCGTCTCTTGATGTGGTGGTGAATTCACACAATACAGGTTTTTTTGGCATAAGGGATACGAAGCATAATTAACTTGGTATTTGAGAACATGAAGCCTTCAAGACAGTAGTTGAATAATGGCCAACAGATCTCCTTTGTTTCCCTTCCCTGCTGAATTTCCATTCCTTCCATTCCAGTGAGTGCCAGCAAGGCATGAGCTTTTGAACAATCACGCTCTCGTGGGGGTGTCTTGCCTGCATTTTGATACGACACTTGTTACTACAGCATAAGGATATAACATCCTCAAAACAGCCATTTATTTCAGTGGAACCAGGTCTCTGTGCTAAGTAATAGTCCTGAGTACAGGGAACAGAGTAGATCCCAGTAATGCAGTTCCAAGCCCTTTGCTGAGGAAGTGTGAAGTGGGTGTTCTGGATTTTCCATGATCATCCTGACTTACAAGTTTACAGATCCTGTAAATTTTGCTGTCAGAAGTGTTCCCAGGAGGCCTTGTTTGGAATTAACTTTTAGAACACCTCCCTTAGTAGGTAATTTAGTGGAAGTCCTTCCATTCTGAGAATGGAGAAAGTTTTTACTAATTTCACTTATTTCAAAGCGACTCATGAAAGGAAATTGAAGACAAAAGTCACTCGAAGCCTGGAAAAAAAGTAGAATATAGTTCAAAACGGATTGTCTTTGCATCATTTTGACTACTTGTTTCTTAAAATTTGAAGGAAATAATCACGAGTTCAAAGGTAACTTAAATACAAGCTGAAGCATTCAGTCACTGCCTTGGATACTCTTCTTTTTTTAGCTCAGAAAGGCTGTCATTAAATGTTGTTTGTCATCCAGTTTATTTATTAACCAATCCATATATGTTCCTTTTATACACAGTAATATTTTTTAATTTGATGAGCCTATCAGTTTATCACATCCTGTACATTGTTCAGCCTCAGGCGCTACACTACTTTACTAATTTATTCCTTGCAGAAGTTAATTGCTTCTTCATTTTGATTCTTTTAGTTTTGAAATCTGATATTTTAAGAACTAATTCTGTCCGCCGTGAGCATTTTTTCAGAGTACGGTGAACTTGCAGATTAAAAAACTATACCTTTTGCTTCAATTTTTTGTAGTTCCATTGATTTTAAGAGTGTTATATTGCTGAAAAACAGATTAGTGTTGACCAGACATTATCTGTATTCTTTTCCATTGACTTCATAGAAACATGAAGTGGGCAGCTGAGTGCTATACACTCTAAATGGAGTTTTTCTGTACTTTTGTCTTTAACTCTTCTCATCAGCAGACAGCAAGTCTTTTATGTCAGCATGGCTGTGGTCATTTGCAGTAGGTGGATGTGTGCAACATACTCTTTGTGTTGCACACCTACATCCACAGCAATGAAACCCAAGTCTTTGTTGTTCTGTTCTTCCAGTTTAATATTTCATTATGGTTTAGCAATAATGTGTGTATTGTATGGTTAATGTGGGTTGCGATGATATATAATAACATGTAGGTTTATTTCTAATGTATTAACATTTCTTAGACCCTCATCTCTTTGAAAAAGATGATCCTATTAAAGAAGCAATTTCTGCAACTACATAGAGTTCTCTTTGCCAGCAGGGGAGGAGTTTAACATCAGAAAAATATTTTTCCGTCTAGGTTTGTTCAGTCTTCATGGTTTTGACCCTTCCAGGGTGAGTGCAGTGCTGGCCAGTGGACAGGACATCATGAACCCAAGGGAAGTCAGACACTATAGGAGAAGAGAGTAAGACTCCAGAGTTCTGGAGATCTTCAGGGTTTTCCTTGAGGGCCTCAGTATCAACTGAATTTTCCTCTTGCAGTAACTCCTGGTATCTTGTAAACAAAGAGATTGAACTGGAAACTCATGGTCTGTGTCTGTAAATACAAATATGAATTTATAAAGGGTTCAGCAGCTTTTAAAATTGCCCAAAGTATATTTCTGGAAATTCTTGGATTTTTTTCATCTTTTGGATTCGGGATTATGTTAACTACAGAGGAAATACCTGAAACATGGAATATAGATGGCTTGAATACAGGCTGAGAACGGCTTGAGAAGATTTCTGTGTCTGTACCTGCTACTGATTGAAGAGTGCAACCCCTGCCCAGGGGCCTGAAGGAAACTTTCTGAGTGACTTTACTCTCTGCTTCGGAAAGTTTATCTTACCCAAGAAAGGGTTTGTGCAAATGAAATGACTTCCTTTTCCCCTACTGCTCACTCTGATCAGGTGGTTGTCTTTGAAAGGGCTGCTGTGGCTGTGGTCTGTCTCACCTGCATTGACATATTAAAAGCAAGATCTGAATTAGCTTGCTGAGCATCATTTAGCAGATTTATTTTTTTTTAATTGACTTTTCTTTAGTTCTTTTTGTACAGCTATTCGTGTTCCATTACCTGGTTGCTTTACAACTACATTTTTTTATACTTCCATTAAAAAGAACTCAGAATTTTTTCCCCTAGTGGGTGTTTACAGTTTATTGTTATAGTATTAGCAGCTGTTCCTTGTGTGAACACGTGCTGCAGCGTATCTATAGAGACAACACTGATATGGACAGCTTCTGAACCCAGAGCTTTCCAGTGTTTTAAAAATTAGTTAATTCATATATCAGTGAGTTGGTATAATTTTTAATGCTGTGTTTCACATTTGTATTATTATTGTTGTTATTATTAATGTTGTATATTGGGACCTCAGAGCAAATTCTGATCTGTTTACTTGCACAATGTGCAAGTCGGTGAATTGTTTCTTGGAACCCTCTCAGTAGGATTATTTGGGAGGAAAGATGATCTCCCATGAGTAAGGGGGCACAGGGGGTGTTCCTCAGTCAAAGTCTGTTTTACTACTGATTTCTGAGGGATTAAAATAACTCCAGTGTCCTTTTTGCCACGCTCTGTACTGAAGGAGATACTTTACAGTATAAGCACCAGCTCTTGTATATGCATGCTCAGAAGAATTGATCTCTTGTCTCCATTGAAACTTCTCTGTCAAGACTACTAGTAAGACTGTATCTTAAGAAATAAGTTCCTACTTAAAGCGTAACAAGGGACGTGTGAGGAATATTGAAGGTAAAATTGCAAATGTGGGAGTCTTTGAATGTGCAATTCCTTTGTATTAGTGATTACTGTAATACAACGCATTCTTATAAAAACACAGTAATGTACTGTATTTTAATATACCATAATATATTATAATGTCATATAATCTGTTGGGGTTTAACCACACACCCAGCAAGTTGGACCACGCAGCTGCTCACACAGTTCTCCACCTTTCCCCAGGAAGGGTAGGGAGACGAGGAGGGGAAAGGGAAAAAAACCTTGTGGGCTGAGATAGAGACAGTTTAAAAGACCTGTAACATGAAAGGAAAATAGCAGTAACAGTAAGAATGACACAAGTCACTCTCACCACCCGGTGAATTGTACCTTCCCAAGCAGCGATCACAAGTACCCACCCCCTGAATTAACTCCATTTACATACCAAGCATGACATCTATGGTACGGAATATTCCGTTGACCACTCCATCGTTCTGTCTGTGCACCTTCTCAGCTTCCATGGGAAGCTGAAAAGAATCCTAGGAAAAACATAAACATCACCTGGCAACAACTAAACCAAATACGCATTGTTGGCATTCCTTTCATACCAAATCTGAAACACAGTAGCCACTAGAAAGCCAGTTAAGTCTGTCCCACCTGAAACTAGGACAAATCTTATAAAATGTTATTTTATACATTAGGTTTTATAACAATGTAATTGATAATCTAGAAACATGTATTGTGCTATATGTTATATTGCATGCTAATCCTTATGTAGGTGCAATATTATTATTATAGATTTGATTTTTTTTACAATGTATTATAGTATTTACAAATATTTTTGTTTTCTCTTTGCAGGAAGTTCAAGAAAAAGCCTCTGTTTTTAATATGCAGTTGGACTTAACTGGGGCAGTTCCCAGCCTCATAGTTGCTTTTGTCATTGTAGCTAATGGAGATCGCCAGGGACGCAAAAGGTCTTTAGTTTTACCATCAATGGGAGCTTTGATTGCTGATATTTGCCTCACTGTAATATCATATTTTTCCTTGTCACTCTCTATCCTATTTGCGGTTGCATTTATTACTGGACTGTTTGGGAGCATGGCAACTTTCCTTGGAGGAGGCTTTGCTTTTATAGCAGACCTGTGTCACGATGAGAAGCAGAAGACAACACGAATAGCTGTGGTGGATTTGATTTTTGGAGTTGTATCTGGACTGGCAGGACTGTCATCTGGCTACTTTCTAAGAGGAATAGGCTTTACATGGACATTTGTGACAGCATCTCTGCTACACGTTGTTAATATTATATATATTATATTTTTTCTGGAAGATACAGTAGCCATATCTGAATTCCAGCACCAGGCACCAGCATCTTGTAAAGAACTTCTGAGGGAGACATTTTCTGGGGTGTACATGCTTTTTAAAACTGCCCCTTACAAAAAGAGAATTTTAATCACTGTGTTACTTTTTACATTTATGACTTATTTGTTTACTATGGTTGGTGGGAGTTCACTTTTTACCCTGTATGAACTGGATGAGCCACTTTGCTGGAATGAAGTATACATTGGATATGGAGCAGCTGCCTTCACTTCTGTCTCTCTGACAAGTTTTTTAGGAGTTTACCTATTTTCTAAATGTCTCAAAGACATTTATATTGTCTTTATTGGTATATTTTCTTACATTGGAGGAATGGTCATGGCTGCCTTTGCCAAAACTACCCTGCTCATGTTTTTAGGTGAGTTCAGAATCAGTCATTCCATGGTCAACAATATATATGAAAGTACTGCTATGTTATCTGTAGTGAGTGCAGCTGGTAGATATTGGACCTGCTGTCTTAAAAGGGTCATAGAAAGGTAAAATGTACAAGGTTGGGTCAGACTGATTTAGAATTTAATTAAAAGATAAAGTGTGTGGAGAGAGAATAGAATTATTTGCATATGATTGGATTTTAGTGCCATACAGATATGTTTGATTTATTAATTTCTCTGTGTTTGTATAGTTGTGTCTCAGTGCACTCCTAGTTTGACTTTTTTATTGCCTGTTGCTATATGGGGAAGTGAACATTTAAAAGCATATGACTAATTAATTTGCAGCGCGTTTGTAAAATCCTGGCTTTTTATTTCTTCAGTGTCTCATGACTGATTCGTTGCCTTACAGTTAGAGTGCCATCTTTGCTCTGCTTTATGCCTATTCCTGTTCTCCGATCCATGCTGTCAAAAGTGGTTCTCGCCAGTGAACAGGGTGAGTAGAATTTGTTTTCAAACACAACAATGTGGTATTATTATACCTTATTGCACCAATTTACCTTTAAACAAGCAGATATGTATTGGTATTGCTTTTCTTTCAAGTTCCATATAGTATGACCCTATTTCATAATATTAATGGCTTTTGAGTCTGAATTTAATATAAACAACATTGTGTTTAAAAACTACTGCAAGCTTCAAGCTTCAAAGGAGATATTGCTCTAAAAATAAAGACTGTGGGGAACTTGAAGCAACGGAATGCTCAAGCTTTGTACAGCTGTGATTTCGCAAGAGCTTCTACATTCCCAAGATTTTGACATGCAGAGAAAGATACATTTCCGTTAGTTAGCATTACACTTAATAATTTACAAAGGTAAGCAATAGGTGGTCAACCTTCAAAGCACTTGAAAACCATTAGACTTGGATCCTGAGCTATGTACCCCACAGGGTGCCTGTGGCTACTTAAACATGTCCCCAAAGATACAACGTATTTCTTCTCAAAGTCCTTTCCTTATGGAACGCATTAAAAAGGGTATCAGGCCTCAAAATGTGGCTCTAGTATCCCATATTTTGCTTTTGGGGAGCATATACGTTCTAGAACCATTCTCCTGAGTTGTTGTATTTTATGTTTTTAAAAGGCTTGTCCTTACACACTGACACAAAGATCTCTTTGTACTTAACTATGCTAACATACACCCCTGTTTTTGCAGTTTCTTGGCATTCTTCAGGGCTTTGGCTACGTGAGTAGCTTGATGCAGGAATCAGGTTGCCCCTTGTCATCCTTTCCTGCTTACCTGTTGTGGTTTTGTTTATGGTCCTGTTAATATGAATGCTGCTTGGGAAAACATGTTCAGCAAGATGCTGGTGGGTAGACTGCCAGCCCAATGGCAGTGCAGGGCAAAAAGGTTGCTTCTTTACTTTCAAAAATGAGGAGGAGATGGTTACGTGCTGAAAAAAAAGGTCTTTGGTGGACCAGAGTCTTTTACACATAAAAGGGTGAAGAATAGAGAAGGAAGAAAATTGGAAGGAAAGAATGAGAATTGGAAGGGACGAAGGACAGAGATGTGCAGGACATCATCCAGAGGGACCTGAACAGGCTGGAGAGGTGGGCCCAGGTGAACTTCATGAGGTTCAATAAGAGCAAGTGCAGGGTTCTGCACCTGGGCCAGAACAATCCTCACTATCAACAGAGACTAGGAAATGAAGTATTAGAAAGCAGCCCTGAGGAGAGGGACTTGGGGGTGCTGATGGATGAGAAGCTGGACATGAGCAGGCAGTGTGCACTTGCAGCCCAGAAGGCCAATCTCATCCTGGGCTGCATCAAAAGATGCGTTGCCAGCAGATCCAGAGAGGTGATTCTGCCACTTTGCTCTGCTCTGGTGAGACCTCACCTGGAGTACTGTGTGCAGGGCTGGAGCCCTCAATATAGGAAGGACATGGACCTGATGGAGCGGGTCCAGAGGAGGGCCACGAAAATGATCAGGGGGTTGGAGCACCTTTGCTACGAGGACAGGTTGAGGGAGCTGGGGTTGTTCAGCCTGGAAAGAGGAGGCTCCAGGGACACCTAATAGCAGCCTTCCAGTACCTGAGGGGGGCCTACAGGAAGGCTGGGGAGAGTTTGTTTCCAAAGGCCTGCAGTGACAGGACGAGGGGCAATGGCTTCAAGCTGGAGAAGAGCAGATTTAGATTGGATATTAGAAATAGGTTCTTTACTATGAAAGTGGCTGAACACTGGAACAGGTTGCCCAGGGAGGTGATTGAGGCCACTTCCCTGGAGACATTGAAGGTGAGGCTCAACGAGGTCCTGGGCAGCCTGGTCTAATTGGGGGTGTCCCTGCTGACTGTGGGGAGGCCGGACTAGATTGACCCTAGAGGTCCCTTCCGGCCTGGACCATTCTATGATTTTATGGGTAGTAAGGATGAACAGTTTGAACTTCATGTTAGAGGCAGATTCAAGAAAGTAGGTATGGTGATAGAATAGTAGCACAAAAAATAGTTTCCATGAGCAAAATGTTATGGGTTTTTTCATTTAAATAATAAGTTTTTTGTAGGAGTCCCTCCCTTCCCCCCACCCATGACAGTTTCATAGCAAAGATGTGTGGTACTCTGATGCTTATTACTTGCATACTTGCTAAAATACTGTACATAGATCTTTAAAAAAAAAAAAGTTTAAAAACCTAAGTACTTTGAAGGGGTTTTGATTTTATTTTGTTTTGTTTGTAATCCATCCATTTGTTTTTGGCAGGTGCTGTGTTTGCTTGTATTGCCTGTTTAGAAGTTGTGACCGGCACTATTGCTCTTTCGGTTTTTAATATTCTTTATGCAGCTACTGTTGCATGGTTCTCAGGCTTTAGCTTCCTCTTATCAGCAGGCCTTTGCCTAATTCCACTCACTGTCCTGGGGTAAGTACAGCTCAGGAGGATGCTTCTGACTGCTTTTACAGGTAATTTCTGTTTTGACATGAGTTGAAGTGGAATGGTTTAGCGCAGTAGTTCTCAATACAGGATTTTCTAATGTGCTGAGCTTATTTCATGTGTAGCCTTCCCTCCAGCTTCCACCCAGTTCAGGAACTGGTTATATCTAACAAGCCTGTAGAAGGTATAGGGGGCTGCTAGGAGTGGGGCAGAGCTGAAATGAGGGGATACAGCATTTTTCCCTAGGGGAACGGATAGGAGAGAGGGAGCTCAAGCTATAGGCAGGGGGAAATGTGTGTGTGTATGTGCTTTCTCTCAGTGAGGCTTGTGACCAGTCTTAGAGCAGTGGAGTGGCTCTACAGCTGCAGGTCGCTGTAGTTTCCTGATTTTTCTCTCTTCAACCCATACTCCCCTACACCTTGCTGGAGTTTTTCCATCACCAGCCCTGTCTGGTCCTGATCCAGCTGCCTCCCCTTGGCTCCGTGCTGTGAAATTGTCACCTCTTTCCCCCAAAATGAAATCTACCCTGAGTGTACTTTGAGTGGAATACACCATACCCTTGACTGCCTGTGTGTGCCTTCCCTTGGTTAGAGATATTTACATGGCCTTTCTTACAAGAAAGCCTTTCACAAAGAGCAAAAGTAACAGATCACTTGAAAAGCATGAGCTTAATTTTGCAGTCTTGAGCTTTTCTAGATGCTAATGAGGCTTATAAACATGACCAATCACCCAGTGACTGGGTGGAAGCTGTCTGTCCTGCAAAACATCTGCACTAGCTTTAAGCCCTATTTGAATAAACCTCTAGATGTTTAAAAACAATGCCACTATAGTATTTTGCATCTAATCGTATCTAGTGACCATCTCATAATACTGACACCAGAAGGTCATTATTCATAAGTTGTACAAAAGTAAAGTTCACTTTACATTATTTCCAATATAAATTACATCTTTTTGTGATGCTGGAACATAGAAGTAAATGGCAGAGGATCACTTTTCATTAGATAGATTTATATTGAGGGAGAATAAAGCTGTTTTTCTTAAGAGGGTGGTACTCTTGCTGGAGACTTCTATCTTTTTACCTAGTGCTTAGACTTCACCTCAGTCACCTTTTATCTCTACATCAGCTGCACTTTTAAGTTTTAAATAGGCAGTGATAATGCTATAGATTTACAACATTTCACATAATTTCATGTCTGTGCCTGCCTGACCACCGTTTTTTACACAGTCTATTCAGAGAAGCTGCACTAATGGTAACTTAAGACGAAGGTAGTGATGGGTCTCAGCTCCAAGGGAACTGAAGCAAAGGGGTCTTGTGTGTGTGTGTGAGGAGAATATGTTTTCAGTGAAGTAATAAAAAAAATTGAGGAATTCAGTTATATTAACAAAGGCCCAGTAAATTCTTGTTTTATTAAATACTAGTTTGTTTCAGTGCTGTAGAGAGAGTTTCTGTTAGGAAAGCACTCTCTTCTGTGCAAATGGTAACATCTAGTTGCCTTTAATTAGTCCATCCTGCAATCAGGACTGTAGTCCATCATCACCATATATTTTTGAAAGTTATTTTTCTTTCCCTTCTGTCATTAGTGTCTCAGATAACCCACCCTTTGAATAACCTTCCTCTATACCTTTCGTTTGAGAGTGTCATGCAGTGTTGCTGTTCGATAGCAGAAAGGGTAAATGTTCAAGCCTGTAATAAATCAGGCATAGTGGTTTAGTACTTATCAAAGACAGCAGTAATGATGTTGTCTAACATGTAATAAAGGGTCGGTACCATCATTGCTTTTGTTTACTAAGAGATGTCAACAGCTCTGTGCCACAGAAGATGGCTGTAACAGAGCTATCACCTGCATGTTTTGCTGCTGAATCAGCGTGTTACACTTAACGATCTCAGCAAAAGGTATCTCTCCTATCTGTGTCTTACAGCTGGCTTCTGTGCACAACCTGGAATGGGGAGGACTTGGCTCTGCTCGTACCTGAAGAAGTATCCAGCATAGAAAGCGTGGAGAGTTGAACAAAGGATACATCTGCTTGGGTTTTCTCATCTGACATGCGGTGGCAAGAAACCATTATGTCATTCAGAGACCCTAGAGATAACACAGCAGTTGCAGATGCAATCTCAAAGTGCCCCTGCAGCCATAAGCAAGGAATTGGTAGCACTCTTTATCCAGTCACCTTTTAGCACTTGAATAAAGCTAGCTCTTAGACTTAACTATGCAAATAGGCTGGCAATGGAGATTTTAACATTGCTTTCAGCATGAAGGAAAAAATAAGGTAGGGTGATACTCTTTTTCCACTTACCCTTTCTCAAGTTTGAGAATGTCAGCTGTGGATTGTGATACATCCTGATTGGTTCTAAGTGAGGGACAGAGATAATGCCTATCAGCTCGGAGGGTGCTGGCAATTCTGCTGAAGCCAGTGGAGCCATCTGAGGACGTGGCCCACTGTGTATATCTTAGAAGGCCCGTCCTAATGGTGAAGCCCCCAAACCTATCTAAAATTACTAAACTAAACGGTACTTTTTTTCAGCAAGCAACCAGACTGGAGGCAGTACTTGCCGCTGCTGTACACAGACTGACTGCTCTGCAGATAGCAGAGTCTTTGTGCAAGTTTAATGTATGATGTGTGGAACTTGCCTGTGATTTAGCTCTTAAAATGGATTTTCACACAGAACTGCCGTACTTTCCAGCCTGCAGAGTGTGAAGTGAGGCCCACGCCTACATTTTGCAGAGGCCATGTTGCACATTTATTTTTATCGTTTCCTATATATCAGGGACTACATATAGACATATCTATTTTTTGTCCCGTAGATATTTCTTGTCTTCTAGTTGTTGGCTGTACTTAACTTCAACGTTTCTTCTAGTGAAAGGCTTTTTCCTCCACTGGATCTTTGGTTATTTTTTTAACAACCCTGACATGCGGTGACCAAACCTGAATCATGTATCTAATCATCTTGCAACAAATGCAGCATAATTTAAAAGCACTTGAACAGCATTTCTCATCTTCAAAGCACTTTACAAATGCTATTAAGAACCTCCTTCTATAATAGATATTATTATCCCTGTTGCGGTGCGAGAGGAATCAACAGTGAGGACAAGAGAGTTGTCCAGGGCCACAGTGCAAATGGGTGAGTCTGACAGACCTAGAACCCAGTTTCTGCATTGACTCTTCACCTTCTTGCTTGAGATCTTTGAGTAGAAATTGTCCAGAGTATTAGCTTCTGGAGTGCACAGCACAGCAGTCATGTAAATATAACACCATGTCAAGGACCACTCCCCTAGGGGTTTTTTTTCTGAGAGAGTTAGATAGCTAATACTCTTCTGATCCCTGAAGGTACAGGTAGGGTGTGTGTGACTCTCTTCCCTCAAGCAGATTAGGTAGAGGAATCAAAATAACATAAAATGGTTGACAGTCACAGAAGGAAAACTAGGAAATCAGCTGTGATGTGGGTCCTGACCTCACACACACACACAGAGCACAAGATAAAAATGAAGATGGACGTAGCATACACTGTATAACCAACAGTCTGCTCACAGTCATTAATATCATCACAGGAACAGAGGAACCTTCAGAGCTTCTCAGTGGCACTGGCACTCCACCAAAAAAATTAGTACCATATCACCATACTATTGCAGATTCTTTTGGTTTGAACAGCAGCATTGTTTCCAAGCTATGTATCCTGATCACTTGAGAAGTTCTGAAGAGGGTTCAAACAAGGTAAAGGAGAGTTTATACTTTCCAGGAGCCCGTTGCTGGTGAAAACAGAACAGTTTATTTAGGACTGGGGAGAGTGAATACCTGCACAGCTAATAACTACAGCCAGCTCTTAGAGTTCTGAACTACCAAGGCTGATGTTATCCATTGAAATTAATTCGTTTTTCCTAGCTAGTTTAGACACCAGCCAGCAAATAAAACTGTTTACCTCTCCTCCCTTGAGGTGCCCAAGTTGTTGCCAACTCGTTGGAGAAGTGAGCAGAGTTTTCCAATCATCAGTGGGTCCAAAACACAATGAGGACTTGTAGAGAGATTAACAAAACTGATGTAAAGAATTTCAGCACAAAGATTACATTGTCTTTCTCTCCTCCTCATTATGCTGTTATGCAAGGCTTTATAAAATTAACCGTTTCATGCGAAACTGCCTCCAAAACAAAAGGAAAGCAAATTCAGAGGGGGGTGTGTGCCTTCACTTCCTTTCCTGTGCACACCTCTACTGGCACTCAGAAGATGACAAAAACAAAGCAAGCCCATTCCACGCTGACATTATGTCCACCCAAATGAGAACGAACACATACTTGAGGAATGGCTTCGTTATGGATTGATTTTGCTGTACAAAGCATTTTCTGTTTGCAAAATGTTTCCGGTAGAGGCAGCGCTTACAACTGGCTGTAAGTTCAGGTCAAAACACTCGAAGGATACAAACTGTGGTTTCCAAGTGCCAAGCACAGTTGCAAATTGAGGAAATCGGGTACTAACATGCTTCAGACTATTAAATCAAAACCTTCCAAGTGTCTAATAGTTGCTGTATTTGTATATAAATGCAAATTATTTTGACAAATTAATAATGAAGTTTGGATTTTTTAAAAAATTCTTACATTGCATTTGTAGTCCTTGCTTTTTTTGACAGGTGGCCAATAGAATGACTGGTGGAGGAACATTTATGCAAACAGAAGCAGCAGCATTTATTTTTTGCCATCAGAACAAACATCAGTGCAGAAAGATGTGCTTTTGCCTTCCTCCTGCACTCAGGGAGAAGAAAGGGTGCTGCTCAGAGCATCAGCACCAAGAAGAGGCAGGGAAATGCAGAAGACACGAAGGGGGCTTGTGTTGCATCTGTCTTGCCCAGGTTGGGTCCCACAGGAGAGGAAGGCTGGGTCTGTCCCAGCTCTGATTGTCAGCAGGACACCTGGCCTGTCACACCCTCAGGGTTTCTACTTGCAGCTCCTTGGAGGAAGCAGGAGAAGGGGCTGGGACAGGAAGCCCAGTCCTCAGCTCACCATCCTGCAACACGGCACTAGTGTAGCCCTTTTTATTTCAAAAGCTCTTTGCCTCAGCCCCATTTGATTCCTGTTAACGTTATTAACGGCATAAGTTCTTGCACAGGCCTCTTATACACACCATTTGCTTTCCAGCCTGGCTAACCCCTGGAATCAGCTCCTTACTGACATCATAAACAGCAAAACTTCCTTGCTCTCAATATGGCTTGATCTCACCCAAGATTGTAATAAGTATACTAACCCCTGAACAAAACCACCTAGAAATCACATCCAGCCTCCTCATCTGCATCAACTCTTCACTGCACTGAGAAACTCTACTAAATTACTTACCTTAACATAGTTTTGCTCTGAGGGAGTAATGTCTGTCTTTCAACCAATACCATGAAAAAAACCCCAGCAAGCTGGATACACTGTGGCAGGAATATATTGGGTACCAATAACTCTGTACAACAACAGGACAGCTCCCTGTTTTCCCAACCTGAAAATCCTTCTAAAAAAAAAAAATCCATGCCTGTAGCCTACTTTGTCCCAGACCTGGCAAAGTAGTCCCTCAGCCTTTCTGGCCTGAGCTTAGAGCAATACAAATCCTACTCAACACCAAGCTTGTTTCATAACAGCAAACAGTTTACTTTTGCTTTATACAAAACTGCCAAAAAAAAAAAAAAAAAACCCCAAAACCCTAGTCAATTGTAAAGCAGCTTCCAATTCTGGTATTTAATGAAGCATGTCAGCTCACAGAAAGAAAGACCAGGAGAGCTGTGGAAACCAGTGCTTAGGTGTACACTTACACGTCCAATGTATTTGTCCTATGTTTAACCTCACTAAGGCACGCCCCCCACCACCAAATTAAATAGCTTGTATTTCATAGCACAAGCCTCCAATCTCTGCAGCTCTCAAGCTGAAGAATTTTTGAAGCTTCACTTCTTAAATGAAACCAGTTTAGATATGAAACCACCACTAAAGCATCTCAGACTGTGTCACCTCAATGTTTTTAGTTTGCTGCGATGTTGTGCAACAGATGCACATAAAAGCACTGTAAAATTTACCTGACAGAAACTAGAGGCTTTCACGCACACAGGCAGGGAATTTGTGGCAGATTCCAGCACATTTGAGATGTCTGGGATTGTGAAAAGAGGTTCACAGCAACATTTCTGCTAACATTATCCACAACAGAACACGGAGTGCACTCAGCAGTTTAACCAAGTCATTAAAACCTGCTGAATAAGGACAGTTTCTGCCTCAGAAACACTGTTTGAAGCTCCCCACACACATAAGAGATGACATCCTTTGAACCACTCACTTGTTTGGGTCTTTTTTTTTTCCTCCTATGCCACATCCTATTGGCTGCCTTGCAGGATTCACATAGGACACACACACATGGATGAAATCAGAAAATAGTTGTTACAACGCTGAATTCAATAACACCTCCACATACACGCTTAAGCACCCAAAAAAACCTTAGAGCGGCCTGCTCCTTTAAAAGGCATATTTAACTACAGGTCTCTCATTCTCCCTTAACTAAGATCCAATTTTGCTAAACCCACAAAAAAATTATTTCAGCATTTGTCATCTAGTACCACCATATCTTCCTGTTCTCACTGCAGCAGCTTTATTCAGTACTGTCATAATTAGGCACTGCATTCCTTCTTAGTCTCTGAATACCAAAATGCCTAGATCAAGGAGTGATCTTTAGGATTATGTTTATGGATTTTAAAACACCTCTTTAAACTCCAAATGGTACTTGCTTTTACGTTCAGAAAACAAGACATCTCAGGGACACCGATGAAAAAATCCAGACCTTTGACTCCCTTCTTGCAGCGATTCTTCCCATTATAGACAAAAGCTCAATGCCTCACTCATGAACAACTGTCAAGAGGGGGTGATAAAATGTATGTAGCAGGACTCCATTAGCAGTGCAGAAGTTAAAGATCTTTAAAAACATGGCAAGAAAAAGGAACAACACTGTTTGTGTTGTGAATAAGAGATTCTTGATTTACAATTAAATATATTTTGGAACACAACAGTATTTATAGCAAACTTTTATTCAATAGTTTAAAAAAGTGTATGGAAGTTTCCAAGAACAAAGAGTTACTCAAAGGAAAATACTTTCTTTTCCCTCTTAAAAAGTTCTTCTGCAAGAACAGCCATTAAATGCATTTACCTACAGTAACCAGTTTTAAAATGCATGGGGTATTTTTGGATTTCGTGTACACATCTATAGTATTCCACAGAAGCTATTATCCTGAGCGCTGTACGAAGAGACCTTATTTAAACTACTTAGTTACAGGACATTTACGTAATTGACAACAAGCACAGAACAATTTATAGACTTTAAACATTTAATGTGCCTTTTCATCAAGGAAGGCAAATGATAACTGTAGGACCGCTTAACACTGCCAGTGTCAATCTAGTATCATGCATTTCCATCTGCACTATGAAGACATGCACAAAACGGGTTTGTTGACTACATTTTGTTACAATAAACCAAGCTTGTATTCCATCATCATGTGTGGTTCTCCCATAACCTCACTCTGTGAAGGATCTGGAAAAAAAGAAGTTGACAGCATGAGGCTTTTACTCAGCTATAAAGACCAATAATAACTATGAACATTATTTATTTACACACACTCTAATGCTTAGGGCAACAGTTACTCAACTGATTTTTGACACTGTTGCACAACGCAGGTCTGTAACTCTTAAGTCCCCACCGAAAGCAATGTTCAAATAACAAATGCACTCACAGTGGAGCAGTGTTTCATGAAGAGTGTGTATGTGGGGGGTCATTAAGTAAAAACAACCTGTTCTACATAAGCACAGTCTCCTAGAGCCTGAACCTCAAGGCTGACTGAGTTTTGTGTTTAGGAAAACTCAAGTCTGACTGAAGCTTTCTCCCCATAGGTGCCCCACATTTTTCCAGTGCAATTTCTCTCCACAATAGAAGCTCACTCTCCAGCCCTTCTGTTAGTTGGGACATTCTCTACCCTACCTAGCTGCCTAGTTTCACAGAAATTCAATGCCCTTATGAATCTCTGAGATGTGTTTTGTTCTGCAAAGTATGGCTCACATCAGCTACTGTACTCAAAGGTTATCTAGAGATGTGCAGAGAGCACAAGAAATGCCAGTAAAAAATAAAAAATAAAAATAAAAATCAAGGCCAGAGAAAAGGTTGGGAGTACACTTTGGAAGAAACACACTTTTCTTTATGGGTGTATCACAGTGTTTTCCTTCCATAAATAAGGCATAGTGATGGCTTCGATTCCTCCAGAGACACCATAATTATCTAATCCAGCCCCAGCTGATAAATAAAACCTCACCAAGAACACTTTAAACCATTCACTCTTTAGCACCATATAAATACATAACAGCTTGTTGTGAACAATGGTAAACAGAATTCCTATGGATCTTGTTTGGCATTGCTCTATAAATCAAACCCAAATAAACTAAAATTCCTTCCCTTGTTCCCTGTAAATCCACCTCAAAATAATCCCAGATTTACCT
Source organism: Nycticryphes semicollaris (assembly GCA_013400055.1). Lineage (NCBI taxonomy): Eukaryota > Metazoa > Chordata > Aves > Charadriiformes > Rostratulidae > Nycticryphes > Nycticryphes semicollaris. The sequence continues at coordinate 306,841 of VXBJ01008408.1, forward strand.
CATGCCTCTAGATTCCCCACTCACCCCTCCATTATTGCCAGTTTCCTATCTCCCTGGCTCTTTCCATTCTCCAGTCCCACCTCAAAATACCCTCTGCTTCCTTCCATGTCCTTTGTAACCTCCACCTGTCAAAATCTGCACAAATAGTACAAAAACTTCTGTGGAAACAGGCACCATAACACAAATGCATGATGTTCTACTTCTTTAGAGACCCAGCCTACAAGCAAAATAGCAGATCAGTCAGTATTTCAGACTCAATTTCCACACAACTAGCAGCTAAACCACAATAATTTTCCCTTCCCCCAGTTCTTCTTTGCCTTTAGGCATTCAATTTTTTTTCTTTGCATTTCATGTGTTTAATTCTCTTATTCTCAAAGAACTCCACAGTTCCCAAATTTCACCTTCGAATGTTTCCATAACATTCAGAACAGAATGTATTTACCATTAAGGATATCCTCAAAACTGATGCATCCATCATTTCCCCTCAGAGTATCCATCGCCATGTTTGAGCTGTGGAGAAATGGGAGACGCTGGACCTGTAAGAGACAGCAAGAGGTCAAGTTTCTGCAAGTCAGAAATTGAGGAGTTTTATATTTGGATTTCTCAGTCAGAAGGGACTGATAAAAGCAACAGGCAAAGTCACACAGGCAAAGTCACTTCTTCCTTCAACAACAATGATGAAGTAAGAGAACTATTGGCATACACAGATAGCAAAACCTACCTAACACCACCACCTTCTACGTTTATCCCTGTTTTGAAAAGAATACACTTTCACTAGGTTTGTAGCTTTCACTGCAGTGTAGCTACTACAGCAAATAGCGTAGTTTAAAAAATTAGGGTGTTGGGGTTTTTTTCTCCTCTGTTACCACTTAAAGCTATGGAGGCTCACTGAAACAAACACACAGAGGTCAGTATAGGCAGATTGACATATACTCCAGGGTCTGGAACCACACTCTACGTTTCCAGCATCTCTGACACAAGCCAGGAAAGTAAGTGAAAGAGCGATACCGATTTTCACATCTAAACATAATCCTCCTTGCAATTAATCTATACCATAATTGTGTCTCTGACCCCCACCAATTCTTTAGCTTCAAGTCCACTCTCAGCTATGTTCAACACTCTTCTGTACCCTTCACCCACCGTATTAGAAGAAAAAGAAGCCACCAACAAGATATCAAGTGGTATACACAGCATTCAGATCTTAAATATTCTGAGAACAGCGTATCTGTACCTAAAATTGCATTCACTACTCATAGCAATACTCAGTTATACCATGAACATATTTTACAACTACAAAATTACCACATAACCATATCTTTATGCACAAAATTTGTCAAATATTTCCATAATCACTACTGCTACAACTGTCAGAAGTTCACACCCAGGAAATATTTTAGCAAAGTGAAATTAAACCACAAGAGAACTTAGGTATCCAACCTGACCCTAGGAGTGAAAAAACCTCTAATCATCCTATTCACACACCCCCCACCACCATACACCCAAGAATACCTGTGGAGACACAGTAGAAGGACACCCTCACTTGTCACATTTTCTGCAATGTGCTAACATCAGTTAGGAAAAAAAAAAAAAAAAAATCAAACCCAAACAACCTTTTCCTCACAAGACAGCACAGCTGAGATTCAGGGATGTTTCCATACACCCTGACTTCCACATCTTCAGGACATGTAGCTTCTGCCAACTATAGTGTAGCTCAGTGTGATTCAGTATCACTTGATCCACTGGAATGGAGTATAAAATTGTCCCAATTTATGTGGAAAAACAACCCTCAATAGCTTAACAACCTCCAACAAGCCAAAAAAGTTTACTAGGACCAATGAGCTTTCCATGTTTCCTAAGGGACAAAATCAGACTCCCTCCAGTTACTCTCCATCCTCAGAACTATGGAGACAGGCTCAGCTTCCCAGTGGAGAGTTAAAATGTATGAACTAAACTCCCTGTAGACCAATCCTGCCTGATCAAACAGGAAAGACTGCAGAACAATAAGCACACTGCAAATTCTCCACTTCAGGTTTCACGTTATATCTATATATCTACTCCCAGATCATTACTTCCCTCACATCCCTGCATCTCTTTGCCCTAGAGATGCAAAGGTTCCTTCCCACAAAGGCCACACGTTCTACATAGAAGAGTATTAATTTTAGGAAGTAATAACTCCTCCTGCTTTTCTCTAAAGGTTTAAAGAAAGCTAGTCCACAGAAAACCTAGAGCAGTTACCATTTCACCAAGTAACCAATACAAGAACAGAAGCTGAAAGGCTTCAGTGTATTGACTGTTCTGGAAACAATTAATTGCAATGTTTGTTTCTTTTACAAAAAAAAAAATGTCTAGTGAAAGAATTTCTTGGAAACATAAGGTATTTCAACAAAGATAGATGTTTCTGTGAAAGCATATTTTGAGATAAAGAGGTTTTTTTAAGTGGTTTAAGTTATACCAGTCAGATAAGAACACCTACCTGTTTCACTGCTCGGAATTCCATCTGCAGCTTTAAAGGTGCATGGAGTCCTTGAATATTTCTCAGTGTGTCAAAGTTTGTTTTATCTTGATTTAACTGGTACTGTAACAACATTGATTATTATTTCAGAAAAAAAAAAGTTACTTTCAAGTACAGCCATAGAAGAGATTTGTGACATCCTACTTAAATGGATACCCTTATTAAATTTATATTTGAAATGCAGTGATTCCATCATACATGGCTCAAATGTACACAAAAGACAGTGCTGCAGTAATATTTGTTTTATGGAACCAAAATTTATTTTTGCTGGATTTTATTACAAATCAACAGTAGCAAATTTATTTTGTTGTTTTTGACTATCAGGACATATAACACCACCAAGTGGTGTAGTGTTGCACTACTTTACATTACTACAATGTTGTCAACACAAATTGGAAGCAAAGCCTGGTTTAAAGTAAGAACACACACTTGAAAGCCACAATTGATGTTACTGTTAGCCACCAAAGAGTCAACTTTAAAACACTTGAAATACTTTTCTGATCAAGCAGAAAGACAGAGCACTGCATATACTCCATATGACTTCAAAAAGCAAAGGAAAGCTCATAATTTTACCAACTGCTCTAAAAATCAGGAAGACAAAGAAAATCTATTTAGTAGAGGCATTTAATCAAAAAGTTCACAAATACTGATGTTCACTAAAGTAATTTATGCTTAATGTTAAACTTGAATAATCCAGTCTCAAAATTGGCTTTTACAGTAATGAGCACATGCCTGTAATGTTGACACAATACAACATTGTAAAGTAAAACAGAAAATACAAATGTCTTATTTTAAAACCTGTACTTAATCACCATGACAAAAGCTACCAGTATGAGAATATCATCCTGTTTCTGTGAAAGGATCACAAAAACTGACAGGAAATTAGAAGTCAGAGACATAACGTGCATTTTCTTATAACAGCCTATACTGAACGCGCTTCAAAAAGTTAGGAGAAAACCATACTTAGGTGTTTTACCTCAGATAATTCTGGTCACATTATTTTTCCAGTTCTTTATTTTTATAAAGGTAGGGGTCCTTATCTGGTAGCAGAAAGTTTTGTTTTTTACTAGTGCTACCTGAATAACCTACCATTGATGGCAGTAAAAACAACTGTCACGATCTCAGCCTAAGGCAAGTCTTTTCACAATCAAATGTCCATGAAAATAATTCTTAGATAAACTGGTCACAAACTTACAGAAAAACTATCGGAAAGTTTCAAATACATTACATTTGGACATCGTCAGGTTGATTAGTTTAGCAATTTGGAACTTTCTATTCAAATACTGCCTTTGCTTCAGAACGTTTTATTACAGCAAATCTTCTGTGCTGACAAAACAGGCGCTAGAGACAAGATTGAGTTCAACCAGCTATTTAGCCAAGGCTGTCAGTCAAGTCTCCCTTTGCCTTCAAGCTACAGTTCACAGAGACTCCTTAGTGGTTCAGTGATCATGTCTAAGCCAGACAAGATTCCACACACTTACAAGCTGAACATGTAAAATTTCTATTCAGGATCAAGTAATTTAATGAAAAATATTTCTGTGTTCACAAACTAAAAATCTGAAAATTAAGATATATGGTAAAGCTACAGAGAAAATGGGAAGATCTGCCTTCCTGAATGGCCCAGTGTGCTCCCCACCTAACTACAGGGGCTGCATACACAACTAGCTTCATAACTTTTAGACTACTACGCTTTACTAAGTAAGGTCTACTTGGAAGCCCGCTTACATACTTTAAGTGGACAGACTCACAAGTGGGAGGTTAACATTAACAAATTTACCATCAGTGTTATTTGTACAACTAAAATGTTACTATTGTTGAACATCTTTATTCTGTTAAAGGCAAGAAAGACTGCTACAAAGCAGTCCAGGTAATCACAGTCTTAATTTAAACTTCATAATTAGTTAAGAGTGAAGATGGCTATGTTTGATGTTACACTTACATTTTTTTCTGACAACTCCAGTGGGTGGCTGGGCAACAATTCATTTTTCACACTTGTAAAGCTAAAAATACATGCAAAAAAAAAAGAACTTCAAATTAATCGGGATATTGTTTTTTAAGTTGCATTCCAAAACTACTCTCAGATACAAACATTAACCCACAGAGACACTCAATTAGCACAGTTTGAACTACAAAGAAAACCCTCCCAAACTTAATAGCGAAGCAGTAAATAAGACCTCTAGCTACAACACAACCAGAAGAATTTAAATCTCAGGCATCCTTTTTTGTTTGGCAAAACAGAATGACGGTTTTTCTTCCTTGACCCTCTTCAGAAACAGAGAAGAATATAAATGAAAACATCACAGATTTAATTAATTACGTCCAAGCTGGTACCTGATTTTAGAAGTCTCCAAGCTTTTGCAACAGAATACTGTATATGCCTTTCCCACACACACAGTTGTGTTACCCACATTTTAAGCTCCAACAACTTATTTTAGATTCATTATCCAAGACACGCACATAGTTTTGTACTCATGTAAAACGAAAAATCCAAACCTACCACATTTACTACGTTAACTTTACTTTTTGTACCAATGCTGAAGTTAACCACTTCCCACAGCGCTATAGCACACTCACCTACATGTATATAAAAAGTAGCAAGTATTTCATAATTATTAATACTTTGCCATCTCTTTTCTAAAGAGTGGTATCACACACTCATAAAAATCAGCATTAATGTCACATCACTTCAAGAAGTAGATTTCACACAAACTTCACTCTTGAAAAACAATCTGATTAAATATATGTACTTTAGGCTATAGCTTTTGTGATATACCTTTCAAAAACCTTCTTTGAAGAGTCAACATTTAAAGCCTATTTTCTTCCTGTATCTGAAGTTCAACATTGGTTATGGCACAATTCAAGAAGAAAAAGTAAAGCATACCCTCTACGCAGAAGGTCATGACCTTCAAATAGTCCTGAAGCTGAAAAGTCAGTAAGTGGGATACTATCCTTCAACAAAGAAGAAACACCTCTGGAATTCTGGAACAAAAAATAAAGCAAGGATTACTTTAACAGAACTAGACCCCTTTCACATGGGCCATTAGGTCAGGCAAATGAAACAAAGTACTCAAAGACTTCTTAACTACTCATGTGCAAGACCTGGACTTTACAACCTCTTAAGAAAAAAAAGAGAAAAAAACACAAAAAACCCCACCCAACAAAAAACCTCCACAAACCCACAGTACATTATAATTCTTTCAGAAAGTCTGATACCAGTTGAAGGTACTGATAACACACTTTTTTAGATGTGGCTGAAACAGTTAAACTCACAATTACCCCTTGTTCATTCCCACCCTAGGCTACAGGGACAGAAAGGCAGAAGGCAGGTCATGTTCAGCTGACAGGACAGAAAGGAACATGTCTGAGCATAGCTTCGTTTATTTGAATGCAGACACAATCAAGAAAGATCAAATTGATTTTATCCATGCTTTAAGGCTGCCATAAAGAGGACAAGGTGTATTCAAGTGGTCTAATAGGCCAGTAAACTGAAAGAGCAAAGAAAAAAAAACAGTAATTTGTAGCAGATCAGAAAAACACATTAAGTAAAAACATCTTAACCCAGACCACTAATACCATGCTAACCTGCCCAATTTTATTGTAGCAATTTTAGGACTGTTCATACAAGTTGCTCCACCAGAAGGCCAAGGTATAATAAACTCCTAGAAGGTGACAGTGATGAGCTGCTCAGTGCAGGAGTTTCTTCCTGTCAGATCCAACAGAAAGTTCTTGCTTACAGTTAAGGGGTTTTTTTGTACTAACGTGTTACCTGGAAATAATAGCTATTAAAAAACCCTGAAGTACCTGTTATTACATGCATATAGTGATCTGCCCAATTAACAAACTCAACACTGAGAAGACGTTTCTGAAATTGCTGTAAGTGAACGCACTGAAGAGATACACTACCTGGAAGATGTCACAAGAGGGAAGATCAAAGTGTATGTCAAATGCAAGGAGAAAACCATGAAACGCTCCCCAAAAGTAACTCCCTGAAGTCGCACCGGTGCCTGGTCTGTCTCAGGCAGTCACACACCACTGCCACCCACCACAGAGGACGGAGGCAGGCCCTCCCTCCGCGCGCGGCCGGAGATGACCGTGTCTCTCGGCCTCCCCGTCCCCCCCGCTCCCAGGAGAAGGGCTTTAACCGCAGCCGCACACCTTCCACCCCTCTCCGGCCCCAAGCGCCCATGAAGGTGCCCAGCGGAGATCGGCCGGCGCACGAGGCAGGGGCAAACGAGGGACGCCTCTCCCCGGTGAGGGCCCCCGACCCGGCACGAGCGCCCGCCATGGCCGGACCCCCGTGACTCAGCACAGCCACACCGCTCCTCGCCCAACGGCTGCCGCCCGCGGGGACCGCAACGGCAAAGTGGTGGAAAGGGGTAGGCAGGCGCGCACACGCCACACCGGTCTGATCCAATTCCCCTCACTACAGAGCCACCATCAGCCCCCTCCTCACCATTTTGTCCCCACACGACCAGCCACTTCCGCCACCTCCGCCTCTTCACTTCCGCTCCGCCCTCGGCGCGCTGCGTCAGACGCAAGGAGGGAAGGCGGGGAAGGGCGGGGCCTCGCGGGGGGCGGGAATGATGGCGGCAGCCCCGCCCTGGGTTGGTGTTAGAGGCGAGAGCTCCTTCCGGACCTGTACCTTGGTTTACCTGCTTGCAGGCCTGCTGGTCACAGGTTTATTGTAGTGCCCACAACACCCATCTCTTCCGGTACCATTTGGGCTCCAAGAAAGAGCTGGGGTTGGCCAAGTGGCTTCCAACACTAGGCCGGGGTGGCCATGTTGCGGTGTCAGGTGTGGGGTGCTTTTCTTGATCAAACCCATTCACTCTTCCAGTGGGCCATAGGCAGCAAAAGTAGAGAGCTTGGCTTGATAGGTGATCAGAGGGATGGAACACCTCTCCTATAAAGACAGACTGAGAGACCTGGGGTTGTTCAACCTGGACAAGAGAAGGCTTCAGGGAGTCCTTATAGCAGCCTTTCAGTATCTGAAGGGAGCCTACAGGAGAGCTGGAGAAGGGACTCTTTGACAGGAAGGGTAGTGACAGGACAAGGGGTAACGGCTTTATATTGGAAGAGGGGAGATTTTTATTAGATACCAGAAAGAAGTTCTTTTACTGTGAGGGTGGTGAGACACTGGAACAGGTTGCCCAGAGAAGCTATGGATGCCCCGTCCCCAGAAGTGTTCAAGGTCTGGCTGGATGGGTCTTTGAGCAACCTGGTCTAGTGGGAGGTGTCCCTGCCCATGGCAGGGGGGTTGGAACTCAGTGATCTTTAAGGTCCCTTCCAACTCTAACCATTCTGTAGGCTACCTGACAGCCTGAGGTAGCAAAACAAGGCAGTGGTGCTTCCTGAGGTAAAGATGGCCTTGGGCGCTGGGCAACACTGAACAAGAGGTATCAGGGTGCACCAGGGACCATGGGCAGCCCTCAGGATCCTGGTTGTCTGTCAGTGACCAACATGGATGGGCCTGCAGTATGTTAATGTTTGGAAATTGATTTTGAGAATGGTAGGTGGATAGTGTCTTAATAGTCACATATTAATGTCAGTAATAACAGTATGGTATTGCAGTTAATATTAGTTAGCACTCAAAGAAATTTGAAAAAAAATTTAACAATCATGAGAAAGTTTTCTACAGATTTTGTTGCTTAGCTCCAGATGTGTGTCTGACATATCTATTTCATACATTTCTTCTGAGTCCTGTGTCTCAGATTTGCCCCAAATTGTCCTGGTGCTACAAATTTCATGCATGACCATTAGACACCAAATCTTGCATGCAAAGTTATATTTAAATGGGAATTTTATATACATTTTGATGTCACAATCAGCCATGGAAAAAAAAAATAATGAAAAATTTATATGCTTTATACACTGTTTTCCTCTTTCTTAAGCAAAACCAGTTGACCATTTAAAAAAAGAAAAAACATTCTCAACAAAAGTTCTGTCCCTTTGTATTCAAGTCTTAGGCTTGGAGCAAAGACTTCAAAAGAATGAGAATGGAAGACTGGGGTTTTTAAACCATTTTTAGGAAAACGGGTACCACAAAGGTTTCTCTGATCTTATAATTATAATGGGTCCTCGGATATTGTGGTGCTGAATTCATTTTTATAGAATAGATGTGAACACAAAAACCAAGTTCCTGTTTAACTGCAGCTTACAGAAAAAGCTAGGTTTGTCATTAAATGTATTTATTTATTGACCAAGTTTGTTGGTCAGGATATGACTGTAGAGATGAAACATCTAACTTTCAAAGTCATTCTTGCAGGACACAGACAGGATGCAATCACTCCATGTACATTTTTGACATGACTGAAATCCACAGTCTAGGCTGCATAACATAAAAGAACATACATTGCAAGAAAGATCTGGTTTTCCTTTAAAGGCTTTCACGCTAAGGAAAACTTCCAGACATAAACACATACTTTCTCATCCAATTACCAAGTATTTTAAATTGGAGCAAGGCTCAATTTCTTTCACAACCAGCTTTGTTTTAATTACCTTACAGTGAGCATCTCAACGGTGGATGATTGGAGTAGCATCTCTTTCCTCTCAGCTGCCCCGCTGCAAGCTAAATGGAGTTAGCTGCTAAATGAGCAGCTGTCGGGCTGACCAAAATCAGAAATGAGAGCATGTGGCGAGCGGTGAGTGCTTCAGCTGCTCAGAAGCAGTAGGTATGGCTGCCCTCTGTGTTGCAGATGATTTTAAGGCTTCCCCCAGCTCTGGGTTCACCGGAGTGCAGACAGCTGCCTGCAAGCACTGCTCCAGGCACAGCAGCACCAGCAGTCAGGGCCCTGAGAGCTGAAGTTTGCCTGCCAGGGAGCGTTGCTGCCCTGCAGGTCAGGGTAGCCTGTCTCAAGGCATCTTCCAGGCCGATGGTAACAGGGTGGGAAGTGACTGTAGTTGCTAAAGAGGCTCTTCTTGTATGTGGACACTCTAAAATTAGTGTGAAAATAACTACCGCTCTGCTAAAATGATTACTTCTGTAAAGTTATTATGATGAATTTCACATGTTGCTTTTAAAGATAACCTGCAAATTATTATTTTTTAAGATTTTTTTTTCATCGTTCTGTGTAGAGAAGGTCTGAAATTTTAAATATTTTCCGGATGTTTTTTACCTCAGCATTTTTGGAATGTCAAGTCTGGTCTTTTTGGTTTAGCTGGGGGACTTCACTGAGGTTTCGAGCAATCTTTAGACCATGGTTTCTTTTATCTTTTAGCAATAAGGAAAGTGTTTACTCTTTTAAAAAAGCCCATACTGTTTCAAATGCTCTTTTAGCAGTTAAATTAGTATTAACAAACATAAAACCTCATTAAACAAAGTTTTAGACAGCCTGACTTAAAACAAATTCCTGTTTCAATTACTTTGCTTTTTTTTTTTGCCTGGATCCCAGCACGGCCTCATTTCATGAGAGCTCTGTATGTTTCCCCTTGAAGCCTCAGGGAGAAGCTTCCCTTGTGAACTCAAAACTTGTCACGACAGAGCCACAATATGGCTGGTGGGGCAAAGGCTGCCACATAGCATCTCCTCTGCCCACAGAGGAGGAAATCTGTGGAAGCCAGTTCTCTTCTAGGAACTCTACTGCTCTGTTAAAGCAGTTTTTGAGCGAACGTATCCTGCCTTTCCACTACATTCAAGGGTACTTTTTACTGCTCCCATTCCCAGAGCTTTGATGTGTAGAGAGGGATGGATGGTAGACATACCCATTGATTTGCACCATCCATCCTACTTAATAATAGCAAAAGGACTATGTTTTCCAAGGAAACTTGCCTTTGTATCCATGGCTTTTAATACTGTTGCAGTACTTTGTCCCTTTTCAAAATACAATTCCTTTGACGTATCAGTGGGCAATCAGCTCTGAGTACGTGAACCTCTATCAGAAGAAAACCTTTATCCTGTGGGACTGGGAAACTCTTTCACTGGTTTCTGTCAACAGCCAGTTATAACCTGTTAAAGTGAAAGTACTTTTTATTTGTTTTTAATCAAATCAAATAAACACATTTTCTTTGATCTTTAAGAAGCCCTTTCTTGTTAACTTGCTTTATACTTTTATGTTTTGGCATTCATTGTAAATCTAATTATTTAAAAAGTTATTTTGTTTTAAATTACTAAACCTTTTCTGAATTTAAGATAAACAGGGGCATGTTTTGTTAAAGATTAAAAATAAATTTCACACAAAACTGCAAAACGTAGCAAAGATAATAATGTGTAGGCGTCAGAGTGTTCCAAAACAAGACTCTCTGGGGGCTCTTCTGAACACACGGCTACGTTAAAACCATGTTCTGAAAAGGCTCAGGAAACCCCTGACTCTAACCCACCCTTTCCTGAAGCTGGTGAAAGTATTTAGAAAAAAAGTTACTGTTGCAGGGAGAAAAAAAAAAAAAAAAAGAATCCCAATTATTGCCAAAGCAGATGAGTTTTTCCTGTTTGTTTACCAGCAAACTCTACAGCTTGTAGGATTTTCTTGGGTCAAAACTTGCCCATCCTCATCATTCAGATGCAGCAAGCAACCCAGCAGACGTCCAAGAAACGACTATTGTTATCTCTCTATGAAATGTAAACTTTTTTAACGTGCTGTAGCATCCAGTGGAGAAATAAAACCAATAATCCCCCGTTTCATTGTTTCACTTTTAAGCCATTACTTCGTTTGAAGTGAAAAAGGTAAGTGTATGTGTAGAAGGGTGTTCAGTTCTTATTTTAGTGGGTCGAACAAGGGACACAGGTTGTTTTGCAACCCAAGTTACGTACTTGGAATTAAAAGAGGTCCCTGCTGCCTTGAAGTGATGATTTATTCTGCAGCTTGTCGGTGCTTTTGTCAGTCTCGGATTGGTATCTGTACTCTTTCTTTATTTGTCTTAGTCCGTTGGTCTGGGAAACGCGGGCTTCTCTTCTCCGCGCTCCTTTGGTGGAGTCAAGAGAAGCAGGAGGCTGCAATGGGGGGAGCCAGTCGGCAGGGGCTGCTCAGTAGCCGAACACCCTGAACCTGCCTTCCTCCTGCGCCCTTCTCAGCTGCTCCTCTTCAGTCTGTCTGGGAGTTGGAAGCCTGTGGCCGATTTTGAGCACTAAATTTTCTCTTCGCTTGCAATGCTATGAGAATTGCGAAAAAAAAACAACCCAGGGTTGAAAGGTAAAACGTTGAAGCAAGAGTTGAAGCGCAGTACCTGGGGGAACGCCGGTGGGTGTATTTCCCTATTAATGGCTTAATAGCTAATTTCAGTAAATTGGTTATCTCCTTCTGACCATACTAACCCTTCAGCTTGAGTACAATGTTTAACCTACCCAGTGTTCTCATGTAGTCAGGATCTCACTGCTCTATAAACCCTTTTTTTTTTGGCACTGAAACCAAGTCCCTCATGAGAATTCACAGAAAAAAAAAACCCAACATTGTTATCTTCCCTCTTTAGCCTGGAGTCATTTGCCTCCCACAGGCATAACCACCCTGCACGTATAGGTGAGACTAAGAGCACGTTTCCTGTAAGAGTGTCTTCCTAAGGGGAACCTTGAAAATAATTAATAGTAGTCACAGCTGAAAGAATTGAATGGAACATTACTTCCCATTCCTGCTCCTGTGCTGTGAAACAAAAAAAAAATTACCCAGGAGTTTGCCAAAATGCCTAGCAGCAAAAGGGGAGCCTGAGACTGCTCTGAGTCATAACCATATCTCCATTAAGCAGCAAGATAATCAGAAGTTATCTTAATTTCCTTTTACAGCTGAAGACAATAAATGAGCCAGCAATATCCAAACTGAAGAGTTGCCATTTTGCACAGAAAACAGACGCTTTCAGCAAAAATATATATGCAACACTAAAAATAGTGTTTCTTTTCCCTGTAAGAAACTGTCAACAGAATTTTTTCTCCATGTGCTTTTTCTGTCATTTTAAAAACAAAACCATGGCAAAATTTCTGATCCAGCCACACCGTCCTGCTTAAGAATGCTATCATTAATCACGTGGATGGCATGGCGATGACCAGCTGAGAAATAGTTAAATCTCACATCTTCAAAGGTAATTACGGGTTGAACTCAGGATATGAGCCATCCTGCCTAGGTTCAGCCAGCAAAACCAGAAGTGGGTCTAGAGCTTCCTGAATTTTGGCCAAGCTTGGGCTTAGGTTTAACTCTGGTGACACGTTTTTGATAGAAAAGTTTGCTCACGTGTGGGTAAACAGAAGCTGTAGCTTACAGCAAGCACTTGTATGCAGCCCCTGACACTTGTAGAGAGCTCGCCTGAATTTCAGAGGGTTCCACAGGGATGCAATGAGCCCAAGGAGTGGACTTCACTGAGTCAAGGCTGGAGCAAAACAGCAACGTTGTTTTTGTACAGAAGAACTATTACAGTCTTTCTTCAGGAAAAGCTTTTGTGCAATTCAATGCCATTATATCGTAAAGGGTGTTGGCAGTTAATTAATTGTTTCTATGGAGAAAGTGATGTATTATGATTCTTATTTTTGTTCATATTTCTGGAAACTATGATTATACATTTTCCATGGATTATTTTATTCATACTTCCTTACTGTAGGTTTTCCTCACAATGGGCTTAACTTTTTTTTTTTTTTACTGTTTGAATTGCACCTCTTAATTCTGAGTCTCTACAGCTACCTGTTTTATGATGTGACTTACTTTGTTGCTATGGATGTTACACTAGCAGCTTAAACCATGTTCCTTCACTCAGGTTTATTGTTGAAATGTGCTGAAAGTGCTGCTGGAACTTGATTTTACAATGAGCTTTCCTGTTCAGTTTGTATAGAATCATTAGGAAATGCTTGTGACAGAAATTGTCCGTGACTTCGAACAGTGGTAGCCCTATACTTAAGAAGTAAAGAATGTTGGAGCAGATAGCCCGCACAAGTCTATTGGCACAACATTATTGGAACACATACCATTGCAGTGCTGTAGAGGTTGTTTAACATATTGAACTAAACTAAGGAAAAAGAAAACAAATTAAGTTAATAGCATCAGGCAAATTCTCTATTTTTAGTTTCA